>BTRK01000004.1:37350906-37742801 GCA_036245805.1 Pristionchus mayeri
CACTCTGTACAAATTCATTAACAGGAAATGCCCGTTTAAAATTTGGAGCAAATTTCCAGAAAATTCTAATTGGAAAATGCCTGTATTTGCTAGCACTGTATTCGTATAGATCGCGCGTAAGATAGCCCAATTGTGGTTGATGATATTCAACTACCTTAGTATGCAGGTATATTTGCAATTTAATACATGCATCAATGAGTGAACGGGAAATTTTGAAACTGCGATTCAGCCAATTGGGACGTCGAAATCAGCATTTTCGAAAAAAAATAAATAGTCATAAACTTTTGAACCGACCTAATACAAGGGGGGGGGGCGGACAATCCGGCAACGGACAATCCGGCAACGGGACGCCCTTCGCTGGAGACTCGAGCTAGCCACTTGGGTGTTGTTTCATTGTAACCAGTATGTGCTACCCTACCTTTGCATTTACAATTCTTGTTACCAGGCGAACTTGAGTTTCACTCCATATCTATGTATAGGTGTTCATGGTCCAAAATTGTGAATTTGAGTGGAAAACAGTAGTTAGATAAACAACAAATATCGTAACCAATTCATATTCCAGTATTCCGGTAACTACTGTAACCCAGTAACATGGTTATCGATTGGTTACGATATTTGGTGTTTATCTAACTATGATTTTCCACTCAAATTCTCAATTTTGGACTATGAACCCCTATATAGATATGAAGTGAAACTCAAGTTCGCCTGGTAACAAGAATTGTACATGCAAAGGTAGGGTAGCACATACTGGTTACAATGAAACAACACACAAATGGCTAGCTTGAATCTCCAGCGAAGGGCGTCCCGTTGCCGGATTGTCCGTTGCCGGGTTGTCCGCCCCCCAATACAAACGAACAAGCACTATCCATTTTTTTCTGAGTGGCTATTGCTAACTCCACCATTTTTGAAATATCGAAAGCAACTAAAGCAAGACTGATTCCGTCAGGCCGTTGCACGTAGTGGTCGGGCCGTCAGGCCGTATGCTAGCCGTCGGTCGTCGCTGAGTGAATCCTTGAGGCTCATCAGTCTTTTGTTTCTGACGTGGGGCCGTTGGAATTTTATGACGGTCGCTGACCATGACGGTTAGAATTTTCTCAATTTCTTGGGACCTCTAAAATGATGGGACCTCTAAACTGACAGTACCTTGGGACCTCTATACTGGCAACAGCCATGTGACCTCAAAAATGTATGGGACCTCTAAAATGGTTGTAACCAGTATACCTCGGGACCTCTAAACTGACATGGGACCTCTAAACTGGCATGGGACCTCTAAACTGGCATGGGACCTCTAAGTGTAACAGAGCCAAGTTTTTCAACACCTAACAAGACCTTACAGTATATAGCGTTAGATGTTAGATATAGCGGCATAACTAAACTTTTTTAGATATGCCTACACTGAAAAAAGTTTGAAAATTATCCCGTTCTCTCGCGGAAGGACTGTTAAGAGACCGGATCGGTAAGAATCGACCACCCCCCGGCCACGTCCCACCGGAATGGGAACCAGGCCCCTATACTTTGTGCATGTGTCCCCCTTGGCCCTATGTTGCACAAAGTACCACTGATTTATCGATTTCACTTGTATGCAGGAAAATACAAAGCCTCAAAGTCAAAAAATCGAAATTTCATAATTTCTGAACGGGACTCAAAATCTCTTTAGCATTACTCTAGATATGTCCAATAACCAAACTTTAACTACCCTGATCGAATCTCACTCAATTATATTATCGAGTTTATGGTCACAAATTTCGAATTTTGCTCAAAATATCAGGTTGGTCATAAAGTTTTTCGCGATTTCGACTAAAGTGCATTCTGGCATCTACAATCGTTCGTTGTTGTCCAATCAACGTAGATCTTTTAGTGGTAGATAGGGGCTTTTATACTCTCTTTAGAGTACACTATCATAGATCTGTCCGATCAAGGGAAAGAATAAGGCGATGCACCAAACTTCATGTGGTTGATCAACGACCTGACTTTTCAAAGGATTTGCTTTTCATTTAGAACGGAGATAGGACCCAATCTAAACCACAGTAGTAAAGTATGATGATAATATATCGTACTGGTGATGTTGAGACTGACCAGTCACAAAGGGCATATTAGAAATATGCGCGTAATCCGAATTTGGGTTTTAATGCCACTTTGTCAAGATAAGTTTTGGAGTACTATATCTATACCGACAGTTCTTGAGATTTCAATTATTCATGATTGTAAACTACCTTTCCAGTACAAGTCACAATTCCCTTGGGGGACAAAGGAGGCTCTCCGTTCACGAAGGTGGTTCTTCGGATTTTAGGTGCCCAACTTGGAACATCGAAATACACACTTTAGGATTTTTTGTGCTTGCCATGTGGTTTGAAGGACGGTACTTTCCTGTTAAAATTAACGAACAACCCTTGCCCTATCACTCACTTTTTAGGATTATTGTGGAGGTCGCTACTTTTTCTAGGGTTAGCAGTGATTGACGACCCTCCATGTCAGGTTTTTCGACGTTTAAATAGTAAAATAATTGAGATACAAATTTCACTTTTTTAGATGAGAAAGTAAAGTCAATATCTTAAATATTGATATAATAGAGAACCATGTAAGTAGTGATTACAGCGCCCATAGGTAGAGGTCACCCGCGTCAATCCTCTAAACAGGTGATTTGCTTGATAAAAATCTTATTTTTCTAAGTGCCCGTGTTTCATTGACCTCTACGAAGCCCATTTCGAATTCGACAGGTCTCTCTTTTTGAAACTAGATAGTGCACGCCTAGCGCTTTTTAATAAACTTTGTGAGTCTCCATCTAAAAATTTATCTGCGAAGTACATCAACTTTATATAAAATCTTTTTTTCTCTGAAAAATTCAAAGTTACGCAGATCTTGATTTCTCGCATAGTAGAGATACTTGGAATAGTTCAACAATATTATTCTAAATGTCGAACATGTACCTATATATCATCGTCAGGACAACAAGTGGCGATTTGAGCAAAAGAAAATATACGAACTCAAACTTGGGGTCCGAAATCGCGCAAAACTTTATGACCAACCTAATAGTTAGCATATGGAAAAACCAAGCCGGCATACCATGCTTAAAGGGACCTGGCACTCTTAGAACATTGACGCTCATATGAAATCTATCACCTTTCCGATCATTTTTGCAAAAAAAAATAAAAATTAAAATTAATTGTTAAGTGGAGAATGAAGATCAAAGTTCAAGACCGGAGCCACGTTCTAGACTGGGTGCAGAAACTGCGGAAAGTTGAGGCGCACGCTCGCTCTACACCAATTTTCCGTATTTCCATTTTTACCGTATTTTCATCGATTTTTTGTGTAGTTTCAAGTTTTTACATTACCCATATTTATCGAACACACAATATCTGATTCAGCATCATGGAATTAGCGAGATATAAACGGTGTTTCTTGTGCAACGAAGTTGCGCTATGGACCAAACGATTTCCCCCCGCTAGTCGTCCTGTTAAACAGAGGGAATGGGTTCTACGATTGAACAAAGATGATGAGGAGACGGCGGATCTGCTCAACAAGCATCGCCAGAAAAAAGATCCCCGATGGTGTGAACACCATTTCGACAAGCAGATCGACGACCTTCCCATTGACGTGAGTTCCCCTACCTTTACTGCCTGCTATCTAGTATAAATGCAACAAGATTCATTCACAATGTGGGCTTCCAGCATAGAGCTGTTCCCGCAAGATCTCTCACTCTCCCTACCGTACCCCTTCGAACCACGAGGCCAGCTGACCTCCATCCCAAGGCAGAACACAACTCTCGGTTGCATGAATCAGCATCATGGCATGAGCGGGCGAGTCCTGTTCAACAATATCCTTACCCACTTGGCCTTACTATCATTCGTTACTAAATATATCTCAATCATCAGCTAGAGACATTCAGAGTGAGACGAGATCCCCTCGTGCTCCACTGTCGCCACTCTCATATGAGGACACTCTCAATGTCAGTCTTTATGCTATATTTTTCAGAAATTATATATTCTATTACTACAACGAGTATTGATATGAAAACAAATCACTGGAAAAACAATGTGATGATATACAAACGAAAAGAGAACAATGAAAACCGAAGAGAAAAAAATTCAGCCAGTTTGGTCGACCGCCTCCCTCCCCCTCAACGATTCAATCGATGTCGATTCCTGGAATGATACTGATGAAGTTGTGCCCAAGAAATTTAAAAGTGCTGTTTCCACAGCTACTATGACTACTGTGGAACCCGAGGTTAGTGGGCTATGAGGGATACGCTAGAATAAATAGATTCTAGGATACGGAATATCGGTATTCCCAAGATAGCATGCATGAGGGGGAGGATCATGAGATTGATGAGGAAGAGGCCGAGAGTATTGATGTAGCCAGGCGCTATGGAATTATTGAGCATAGCTGCCTGATGCGCTTGTTTCAACGGTGTGAAGAGTGCGGGGCTCGGCTCGATCGAAGTCTAATCGAGACGAGGACAGAGGGTAGTGCGCTGATAGTGAACTACGATTGCCTGGAATGCAAGGCTAGCATCAAATGGGAAGGACAGGAGAAGGTTGGGAGAGGGAGAAGCCAAGTGTACTCGGCCAATCATTTCATTCCCATCGCATCTTTCATCACAGGCATGAGACCTGCGGTGAGGAAAAATACTATGAAAAAATTTAAACTAAAAACTTCAGAGATTGCATGATTGGGCGAATTTGCTAGGAATGGATATGTCGTCGGAAAGACAAATGCGGAAAGTAGTAAGCGAAATAGGGAGTGTTGCAATTGAGCAAGTGCACGAGGAGATGCAGGAAATAGTGCGGGAAGTAGCAGTGAACGCATCGGCGGTAAATAGGAAGCTATAAAGCATGATCATTAAATTGAGCGTTTAGGGTAAGGGGCTGCAAGTTTCAATAGATGGTCAGTTCGACTGCCCCGGCTTCACCTCGACGAATAACAAGGACACCGTAATTGATTGTCATACGAAACTGGCTTTGGCAGGAGTTGCGATGCATAAGAATATGCCAGGGATAGGTATAAGGGATTGTGAATTCCGAAAAAATAATACCTATTCTAGATGGAATTTCGATTCGTATGGAGTCCGAGGGAGTAAAGAGAGCTCTGGTTGAGCTTATCGATGCAGGGATAGAGATAACGTGATCTAATGTTGTATCTAAGAGGAAAGACGTTGTATGCTCAGCACGCGAGTTGGTGACCAAAATGCAATGGTTAATAAGAAACTGCGAGAGGAGCCCAAGACTGCACATATTGAAGTACTCAATGATTGGTGGCACGTCCAGCGGCCGATAAGAAAAGAATGGTGGAAGGTTGGGACGAGAACATATATTTCTTTAAAAAAATAATGACTATTTAGCTCGTAAAGGCCAATCCCGCACTCGCTTCAATTTATCAGAAGTTTTTCAACCATCTATATTGCGTCCATAATAAATACCCTCTATTGAAAGATCGAAAACGTGCACTAGAAGTAGTTAGGTCGTTCGTCATGCACATCCAGGGGAAGCATAAATGGAAAAAGGTGAACAAATAGTGCGATAGCAATAAAATAATTCAATAATAGGGCGATGGCTTCGAAATTGTTACCAAGTGCGAGCATGGTAGACTAAAGAAGCTGAAGAAGGGCGAAAAGCGAGAGATACTGCTGGTTAGTCAATCTGAGAGACCGTATTCGAAATTATACCATTTTTCTCAGGCAAATTCGGATGAGCTCGAGTTGATTCGCACATTGGTCTTTGCGCCAAAGTTCGAAAAGGCCTTTTTGACTGCTGCCTCATTGATCGATACATCGATCAATGAGTGTTATCACTCACTGAGCTTGATGTATGCCCCGAAGATGCTAGCATGGTTAGTAAAACAATTGCCAAATAGATCAGCGTTAGGGTGTAATAACTGCAGCTCGCCCCCGTACTACAAGCTCAAAATGCTAGTATCGATGCTACATTACAACGGCCTTATGCTCGATGACCTACTTGGGCAGAGAGCCGAAATAGGGAACACCGTTCTCAAGAGGAAAGGACGATTGGTGGGAGCAATCAAAAGAAAGAGAGGAGCGGGTACCCATGCTTGGAGGGGCGAGGTGAATAATTAGCATTCCCGAAATACAACTAAAATAAATTCCACATATATTTATTTCCAGATATTGGCGGAGAGCTTGAAAGTGCGGGAGGAGCTAAGCGAGGCGCGTGAAATCGCGAGATTTGGAATCCCTGAGGACGATGTGTTTGACGAGCTTGTGAACTGGTGGGATATGAAGGAGAAGGCAAAGCGAGAGACGGGATACGACATGTATGAAGAAGAGCAATTGGACTTCGGGGATTCTAGCGAGGACGAAGAATTTGAGGTTTCCCAGCGCAGTGTTGAAATCTAGTTATTACTGTACTCGCAATTTGTTATAAAAGGTAAAGGTACATCCCGTCTTCGAGACTGGGCTCGCGGGAGAACACTGCTAGGCCAGTGTCAATTTGGGCGGATTCAGTCCGGAGTGCCCACCTTTCGCCAGACCTATTTACCTGCGTGATCTAGTCACGACTACCAATTCCCCGTCCCCAATGGGTAGGCGCTTTGGTGAGGCGGAGACGGTGTCACGGCCGGGAATCGAGCCCGGGTGGGATGGAATGGGAGGGCGCGCCATAGACCACTACACCACTTCGTCTCTCATAGCAATTTGTTATATTTGTCAGTAAATAAAAAGAAGCATGTTATTGTCAATGTACACTTTTCGACCAACCCAGCTAATACTTTTTTGTCTTCACAAAATCAACACTAGCCAACCTATATGTCCTTGGCGAGACGTCCGACCTTGGTCACGGGCATCCACTCCTTGTCTCCTTCCTTTCCTCCGCGTCCACCACTGCATAAGAAAATATTTTTATGACACAAGGGAGAAAAACTTTTTCAAAATACTGCAATCGTATTTTTATTTTTAACTCGCTCGAGGCACTTGTTATCAGGGTTTTAAAAAAGTATTCATTCGGGATAATATGGAATTTCTAGTCCCATTCGACGGTCTGGTGCCTCGTGGTACTACGTGATACATTCCTGGTACCGGTACTACTATGTGATACGTGTCTGGTACCGACATGCCGATTTCGTCCTAAATGGTACCAAAGCAGGAATGTTATGGTGCTGACGTGATAAAGAGCACCCACTCACCGGGATCCGCGAATAAATCTTCAATAGCGACGAAGGCCTTGAAGTGGGTGCAGTATCCGGCTGCAATAACATAAATGTCGAGCATATCGATATTGTTCGAAGTACACGAGTACAACAAACGTCCTTGAACGCGCATTGTCAATTTTGCGTTATGTCGGACCAGGCGATACATCTTTTTTCATCTATTCACAATATTACAAACCTGGTCTGCTTCTGGGCATGATCTTGAGACCCTCATCCTTCAGGTTGGAGCAGGAGTAGTCGATGATCTCGAACTCCTGAAATGATATAGGCACTGGGGCACTTCTGCAGTATGTCGTACCAGAATGAGCGAGGTACGAATGAGGAGGAGGTATGATAGGATAGGGTATGACGGTATAGCTGAAGAGTACCATACGTTACGGTTAGTTAGTAATTTTAGTAAATAATTTTCGACCATCACCTATCCTATCCTGTCATACTTCCTCCTCATTCCTTCTCCGCTCATTCTGGTACGACATAATGCAGAAATGCTGGCGCTGGTAATACGCCCTCGATAAAATAATTACTAAAATGGATCCGGCGAAGTGTGCCTAAGCCTATCATTTCCCTTCACGGCCCATTGTTCTCACCACGAAGCAAAACACAATATCTAAAATCATCCCAAATGCCATGAGTATGAAGGCAAAGCATATTGCACAAGTAGCCTGAGGTGAGCGTGGCTTTAGCAAGTTGTAGAACGAAACAAAAAATAATCGAGAGAAAAAATGGAAAAAAACCATGTGAAAATTATTCATCAAATCAAGTCGCCGTCTAAATTTATCTCTAAATTGCTTTATTTTTCATATTATATTGCTCACAGCACCATTTTCGAACGGCAAATATAAGGAGAATATTTTAAAGCTGTCGAAATCCATAAGGACAACCAATCAAAACATTTAAGAAAAATCGATAATCGTTAAGCGTATTTCGAGCTGCAAATATTTTTAAAATAAACAATTTAATATTTATAAATCAATATAAATATTAATTGTATAGTAGAGATAAATAATAACCTATTAGTGAGCTATGGGCGTTGCTTTGAAAGGCTCAAAATTAAAACATGAAATTCGCGTGGCTAATTAGAAGTTGGGGTGAAACAGTTGGCCATGAACGATTTGTACCAAAGTATTCCTTTTTTTCAAACCAGGAACGAAATCAAGACACATGATTTGATCGAAAAAAATAAGCGTACCTGTCAATGCCCATGAAGGCCTTCTTTTCGGCAGTGGTCTGGAAGCGTCCGTGGCCGAACTTGGAGGAAGTGTCGATCCACTTGAGGGCAAACTTATCGCCGGTCGACTCCCTGAACGGAATAAGATGAAGTACAGGACATGTTTTCTACCTACAAATCCTGCCCACTAAACACATGAATATAGTACACGAAATAACAATGTCGCAGAGTGTGTCGAAAAAACCTGACTCTTCTTTTACGTGCTCTTTCGCCAGTCATGAAGCAATAGAGAGTGCGATAAGGAGAAAGTTGGGCAATTTTTCCCAGGAAAGATGAGTCAAACTAAAGAATTGAGAACCAAAGTAAACGGGACAAACCTTGCTGGGAGGGAGGGGCGAAAGGGATCATCTTGTTCCCATCGATGTTGGTGTTCATCACACGATGGATGTGCTGGAACTTCTCGGGCATGGTGAGGGACGGTATGGCCCTCTGTAATGCGCACAATATTATAGTTTAACAAACAATAAAACACACGCCACGGTAAAGAGACGAAGGTCATCAGGCTGGTTCAACGAAACAACATTCTAGCGTGATTGCTGGGTTCGTGTCGTGAATTTCAAGCGGGAATGTTCAAAATAGTGATTAGCTTGAAGCAAACTAGAAAATAAGTACTGAATGAGCCAATAATACAAAGAAAATGCCAAGAGACGTCGGAAAAGAATCAGAAGCTCCAAGAGGAACTTGGCAAACTGCCAAATCCCACCATATCGCTGTTTAGCGGACCATAGCGAATCAACGTTACTCTCGTACTGGGTATTTCAATACCGTACTTTTAACTGCATAAATTAATTATTATATTAATTTGTATTATTTTTTATTTACATTTATCATAATATTTGGTCATTTAAAGTGAAATAAAAAATAAATTCATGATATAATGCCAAATCCCTTTAAAATGTTCCTTGATGAAACCTACATCTAGGTGACTAATTGCGAGATTGATTCATTTTTTATATTTTTGATCACACAGGCTCAAATGTTTGGAATTTCAGGTTTTTCATTCCAACCGTCGTGATTTCACCTTTATCGCAATGAAATCCACGAAGAAATGAGTTTCAATATTGGGGAATGTGAAAAATCATCGAAAAGTCCGAGTTTTAATCGTTTCAAAAATGTCGATTTTCGAATTGTCGATTTCGTTAAGATTTAGTCATCTTAAAGTGTAGATTTTCAAAAATACAAAAATGCGCATACCACGTAAAACAAAGAAGACTTCCACATAAATACGAAAATTTACATATAAGCTTCTGTCCACACTTTGAGGCCCAGATATTTATCACCGAACATTGGAAAAGTGATCATATCGACCAAAATTTATCGATTGAAATCGACCGAAATCAAGTTGATTTTGTGACGTCATATCATGAAACAATTGATAATGCAAAAACAATGCCGAAAAATAAGCGAATTGCTTATTTCCGAAAAATGGTGTCTCTAATTCTCGATTATTCCCATGTTTGCTCTTTGAAAATTAAGGGATTTCGATCTCAAATCTACTTCTACTTAACTTAAGTTATAGTCGAGTAGTAGATGAGTAATTTTTTGTAAAAATAAGCTCAGCCTCTCTTTCCCTTTTCACGAAATTTTTAATCAAATTTAGTCAAAATCGATATCTGTCATACTAATTTCATGCGCATTTCACTTGTTATAAGCATATTCAAGTAAAACTCAGTGACACAATGAAATACACAATGAGTCAATGAAAAACAATGAAAAACCTGAAATTCCAAACATTTGAGCCTGTGTGATCAAAAATATAAAAAAATGAATCAATCTCGCAATTAGTCACTTAGATGTAGGTTTCATCAAGGAACATTTTAAGCATGGTATGCCGGCCTGGTTTTTCCATATGCTAACTATTTTGAGCAAAATTCGAAATTTGTGACCATAAACTCGATAATATAATTGAGTGAGATTCGATCAGGGTAATTAAATTTTGGTTATTGGACATACCTAGAGTAATGCTAAAGAGATTTTGAGTCTATCTTGTCCCGTTCAGAAATTATGAAATTTCGATTTTTTGACTTTGAGGCTTTGTATTTTCCTGCATACAAGTGAAATCGATAAATCAGTGGTTCTTTGTGCAACATAGAGCCAAGGGGTACACATGCACAAATTATAGGGGCCTGGTTCCCATTCCGGTGGGACGTGGCCGGGGGGTGGCGATTATGGTCGAGTCTTACCGATCCGGTCTCTTAAAGTTGAACGATTCAAACAAATTTAAAAAATGAACAAAACCTTCGAGCCTTCGAAATTTCTGTAAAATCGACACATATTTTTTTTAAATGACAATCAACACTCGGGTCCTACACGAAAAGAATAACTGAAAAGTCCGACAGTTTGGACATCCTTTGCCCTTTGAACTATTACTACGTTCTCAGCTACTGGATTTTGTACACAAATTCATTTCTCGCCCTTCTAGTCGTCGCGATTTGGGTTTTTTTAGGGTTTATATGGTTCAAATTCGAGACGAGCCGTTGAGCTTGCAAGCCTACGCCTCGATTTGGTTTTACCAACGCTGTTGCAGTGAATCTCCTTTCACCTTTAGCGAACGTCTAGAAAATCAAGCAAATTATGACGCGTTGCAAATATGGTATAATGTTTACTCGAAGTATAGTGCTTAGACCAATTCCATTATTTAGGTTTGCGGAGTCAGACAGATGGGTCATGAAGATAAAGTATTGCTACGTAGGTAATCCGTGTAGTGTGACCTTGAAAGTGAGCCAGGAGGATGATAGTTCAACGTAAGATCTACAAACATGGCAAAGTATGATATTTGTAATTCAGGAATGATTTAGTGCTCTCAGCGCCTATAAGCTCCGAGTACGGGAACAGACTAGTACATCTTTCAAGTTGAAAGGTCAACTTTCTATCGACAGAATGTGAATCTTTCAAATCTTATAGGGATATACAATTTTCGTTTTAACTTATTGAATTAAAAGAACATATTTTTTTACATTTATTTGTCATGAACTTCCTCTTTTTCCTCTGTGCTAATAAGGGGGGCATACCCTTATTATGAGGTTGAGGTTTGAGATACATTAGCGCAGGACGGTTTATGGACACTTTTTCAATTTGATGTATTTTTTTTGCCCATGAAAAATGTCAATTCGATAGTCTGCACTATGCACCAAATTCATCGGAGATTGCGATCATTATATTATGGTATGACGAAACAGCTCAGTCGTTGCGTAGTGATGACGCGATCAAACAGTACTTTTTCAAAACTGCATTATTCTTACCTGGATTTTTCCTGCTTGCCAGATTTTCCGAGGTTGGAGGTGTGACTGAGGACTATCCAGAACAAAATTTTTAAGTTGTTTTTTCGGTCGCACATTGGGTGCATCCTTGCTGCAAAATCGAGGTCGAAAATTCAGATCTCGACATCTAGAGAAGCTAGGGACTCCATCAAAGCGTCACAATGATCGCAATCAGAATCACAGAAGATCCTGAGAATAAGAAAACAATATATCGAAATTTGCCCTTAGGGCATGACAAAATACTTTTTTATGACCATTTTTTGGACATTCATAATTACAGTCGCGCCGGAATGTCATGGGACACTTTTTCAATTTATTGTAACTTTTTGCCCTGAAAATTCATCTTTCTGGCACCCAGGTATGAAGTACAAAATTCTTTGGAGATTATGATCATGATGTTCTGGTATGACGAAATGGCCACCGTTATTGCATAGTGATGACGCAATCAATATGCACTTTTTCAAAACGGCATTATTGAAGAGGATGTGCCCCCTGGCAATCCCCTTTATTCTGTAAATGCGAATTATTATAATATTTACATCAATTTACCGTAATTCCATTAGAACCGTATTAATATCCGTCAAATGTATAGTGTGTGCTTACCGTATGCTGAGTGCATTTTCCCGCCCTCTGCTTTCCATACACTATCTCGCTGAGTATCCCCGTTTCTCGTCAAGCTTTCTTTCCTATTTTCGAATGAGTTGTTGTTGCCTCGCCGATGGCGAGTAGTTGTTGTTGCTGTCGGTCGCCGAGGATGGTCGTCGTTAGAAGATAGTTTTCCCTTAGAGGATCATCATGGGGTTTGGTGTTCTAGTTGATTTCCCCTTTCTCTCCTTCTTTTCCTTGCGTTGCGGTCTGCCGGTCAGACTCGGTCTGATCGGAAGTCGTGCCCTTTTTTGTACGGGTGCGCAATGAACCGGTCTGCCACTTCTCAGTGCGTGGCTAGATCCGAGACTAAGCAGCTGGTGTGAGCCGGTTGTGAGTGTAATTTTTTTAAGGCACGCCGAAGGACATGCCCGATTTTGCATTTTGCATTCAATTCAGGGTCTCATCAGTTGCTGATTTGTAGAAGATACGGAGAATTTCTGCCCTGGGTTCCCGGTGTACATTGGAGTGTACGCGGGCGAGGTGTCAGACTTTTCTCCTATTCTTCACATTATTCTTACATAGATTTTTCCCTACTGGCCAAACTTTCCGAGGTTGGAGATATGACCGAGGCCTACCCAGCATAAATTCTTGAAATTGCTATGCGGTCGCACATTGGCGGCAGCCACGGGGTCCGAAATTCAGAATACATTTTGAACATTATCAGATAAAAAGCAGATTTTTACATAACTTCCCTTAAAGTTATGAAAGTCCAAAAATGATCATGCAAAAAAGTGATTTTTTCATGCCCTGAGTGCAAATTTTTAATTATCGTGTACATATTCTCAGGATCATCTGGATTCATTATGGCGATAATTTTGATGTCTTGAACGGGTCTCTAGCTACCCTAGAAGCCGATTTCTGAATTTCAGACCTTGTTTTTGCAGCAAGGCTGCTGCAAACGTGCGACCGAGCAGCACTTTCATAAAATTATTCTGGATATGCCTCGGTCATATCTCCAATCTTAGAAAGTTTGGCGAACAGGAAAAAATCTATGTAAGAATTATGCAGTTTTGAAAAAGTGCATATTGATTGCGTCATCACTATGCAATAACGGGGGCGATTTCGTCATATCCCAACATCATGATCATAATCTCCAATTAGTTTTGTACTTCATACCTGGGTGCCAGAAAGGTGAATTTCCAGGGCAAAAAGTTACAACAAATTGAAAAAGTGTCCCATGACTTTCCGGCGCGACTGTATGTGAAAAATTTATGTATAAATCTGGTTTTCGCGTAGGAATGTTAAAAAATGTATTGAGGAGCTGACTACCAACTTTGTAGATTGTTTGGATACCTTTCCTGCCCACGACGATCGTTGTTCGGAGGTATACTCGGGTCGTGAGGCACCCTACTTACGCAATCTCGTCGTGTGTACTAGGGATAGCAATACGGTTTGGATTAGGGAGGTAAAAACGGATCAACAGGTCGCATTTTGATCCGCATCGACGAGTAATAAGCGGGTCGGTAGATGACCCGCCGGATTCAGGTCAGAAACGGATCAAGCGTGAGAGCTAGAAAGGGAGAGGAAGAGCGAGATAGTGCGACAAGGGAAGAGAGCGCAGAGAGAAAGAATCGTCTCATCGCTCTCTCCCTTTATCGCACGCTCTCGCTCCTCCTCTTCCTTTCTCGAGAGGGAGAGGGCCACTTCTAACACGCAATTTCGAGTCAGAAACGGTCAGGCTCATAAAATAGGGTGACCCGATGGAATCGTAATAACGCGGGTAACCCGTGGCTCGTTCATGCCACCCTAGTTCGGATAATGGATTATCCAATAGCAAATTCACGCGCGTCGCCGCGAGTTCGATTACCACTATCCAAACCGCATCGACGCGCGCGCGATGCACTAAAACAGGATTGAATTATCCGAACAGAACGTATTATCCGGATAGTAAGACGGATTATACGGATTATACGTTTTATCGCGCGCAATGCGTCGCTTCGAAATGGATAATCCATTTGACCATCCCTAGTGTGCACTCTCGCACTCTGTGACGTAGTACACCTCTGAAAAACGATCGCCGCGGGCAGGAAAGATATTCAAACACTGCAAACAGTTCGGAATCATATCTCTATTACATTTCGAACACTTCTACACAAAAGAAATAGATGTTTACATACGTTTTCCACATTGTTATGGATGTCCAAAAATGGTCATGCAAAAAAGTGATTTTTTCATGTCCTGACAGCAAATTTCGAGATTTTGTTAACATATTGTCCGGATCTTTAAATGATCATGAGGTTAATCATTTTGACTCTTTGATCAAGCCTCTATCTTCTCTAGAAGCCGAGATCTGAATTTTCGACGCCAATGTGCGACCGAGCAGCAACTTTTTTTTATAGTCCTCAGTCACACCTCCAATCTCGGAAAGTGTCCATAAACTTTCCGGTACTACTCTATACACCATTGTAAAGATCATCAGAAATTGTCCTGATACACCTTTATTAAGAGTTACCAAATCCTGATAATATTACTTGAGGCCGAAGTTAGTTGTAAATTGCTCATCTCCAAGCGCGCAATAGATAATTTCCTTGTCATCATCCCATTCACGCTTTACCCCAAGGAGGGTTTGCATAGCTCGAAATATCACATGTTTCACGAAGAATAGCATAATGCTAAGGACATTGTAAATATAGATGGCCTGGTTCATTTTCTCAATTGTCCTAACTGGCCACTCTGCCACATCAGATACTCTAAAATCGTATTTTCGAGCCAAGTAATTGCATTAGTTTATGGAAATTTATCAAAAAGGCTACGAGCTAAGATTTCTGGGGATTGGAAAAAAGCCAAAGTACACCTTTCTCAATCATAACAGGATTCCTAAAATTAAAAAGCCAAAGTTCACCTTTCTCAAAGCCTCTCGCCCATTTTCGCTCTTCAGGGAATGATGTCAGTTTTTCGTGTTTATGTGCTAATTGAGTTCTACATTGAAACATTCAAATCATAACAGGATTCCTAAAATTAATAAACTTTCACTTATTTGCGAGGCTTTACGTATTTTTTACATAAAAAATCCGATAATGGACGATTTCACTTCTACTTGACGGTACATTGCCTACAGAGAAAGCTTTTCCACCATATCGAAAAGGGTTATTTTTTCAGTTTCTGTTTCATACGAACACATTGATGGACAAGACTTTTCATATTTCGGAATGTCTAGATTGGATATAACAAATGGCCAAAAGCTCAGGTATTTTTCTCAGAGCTTCTATATATTAATCACGGTTCTTCTGACCCCCTTTACAAAAAGTCCAAACTGCTTAGATCAAATCCAAACATGGGTGTTTGATATCCCATAGTTTTTAAGTTGAGTAAATAGATCGTTCAAAACAGTGATATGATGGTTGTCTCAATGATCTCTATAAGAAGTACAGTACATGCTTATCGCATAGCGCATATGCTGCTGAAGGTTTAGGGGAATATGAAGGTAGCACGGGTTGTTGTCTTTGCTGTGATTAACATACAACACTGCGAATAGCATGCACATTTCCCTGCCGTTTCTAATTGGAAGCTCAGGATATCGAGTATGAAGTGAAAATAATTCAAATTTTTCAAGTTTGAATTTTTCATCCTCCCTTGTTGTTCAGAACCTTGTGAAAAACCCATGAACAATTTCAGATCATGCAAAGCATTTTTTGCAAAGTGTTACATGTACTATCAATCGCCACTTGAACATTGCATTTGGAGCTATTTTTCCCCTATATGACGGCGGTCACGAATCGAGCAAGGTCTGGCACACCATTTTTTCGAAAATTTGCAGGGAAGGGTTATCGAGGGTGCTGATCATCGTGCTGAACTTCATTTTGCACCAACTGGACCCGTTGGTCCAGGCTGCATGTCGGCTGCACCTTGACTTATGTTTATAACTTATCACCCGATTAACGGATCAACTTCAAAATTGTACATGGGTAAAATGAGTTTACGATGACTCTTTCGAAGTGAAATTTGAATATTCAAATTTGCATAAATTATTGAAAAATCGGTTCTCGAATATGTGTTAAATTCTGGTAAAATAAATTAGATGAGAAGATGCGCCTTGACCTGGGGATCTTTTTTCGTATGCATAGTAAGGTATCAAGTGTCTGCGTTTTTATGTTATTTATTATTTTCGAAGTAATTTTTCGTCACTACGCCGTGCACTTTGCGCGAAGAGTGAGAAATGAGAATGAGCTTCAATGCCAACTATACTCTCAGATCCAATTATTTCGAGGCGGATGACTGGAGGGTATATTAGGTTGGAACAAAAGTTTTGCACGATTTCGACCATGCAGTTTGAAATGCCTTAAAAGGCTTCACTTTAAATGGGCCGATCTAACCGGATAGCATATATTTAGGGACTATTTGTACAATATATCCGCTACTTCGAATTGAATCCTGCTCTGAGGGTTTGCGAAAAAAATCAGGTTTCGTTAAATGTGAAATTTTCGAGTTACATAGACTTTGTTTGCCGCGCTCCTATTCTGATAGGAAAACTCATTGTAAAATCTCACATAGTGGAGTGAAAAGCCCGTTGGTTGTTCTCTCTAAAACTATGTAGGATCTAGTGGTTACTTCAATTTAGCAAGGTTTACGGGCCATTAAATTCCAAGATTCGCGAGGTAAAGTTGCTGAATGGATCGCTTTTCTTGCCTCGCCAATCAATCATACTGGCTTGATCTTAAGTGCTTTTACATATACTACCGTGGGGCTTTATAACATAATGGAATGCTGGAGCCTACCCTTTTCCACTCCAAGAAAATTTATATTTTCAGAAATTTTGAATCATGGTCATCAAAGCCCAAATTTTGAAATTCGGTGTACATAGTCCGAGTCGATCTCCTCGAAAGGAAGCTATCCCCTGACTCGGCCAAGCCAATAAATGATAGAGTAAGAGTTACTTGTTCAGTTAACCGTATAAAGTCTGAGCTTCCTTTTATGCTGGAAACATGACATTCATGGAAACATCAATTTCGACTCTCTAATATCAGTATCTGAGTATGCAATATTGCATTTTTAAATAGAAGCATTGTATGCCCACACGAAAATAATTGTGAGCTTACCATGGAAGGTACTTAAAGTTTACATGCATTTGAGATCGATAGGCCTACGGCTACGGCTATGCGGTGAAGACAACTAATTCAGACCAAGCTCCTTTTGACGCGAGATTAAAAATTACCTAAGTTTCTGGAACGCCATTTGTGGTAATAACCATTTTCATACTATTTTAGGATGTCTGTTCATCACACTCTCCAAACACACCTTGATATTTGTATTATCATCGATGCCCATAGAGTGCAGACCCCGAAATTATGTAGTTTAGTTCTCAAATGTAGTAACTTTGACTTTAAAATGCCGCCACAGTATGAAATGATATGGGTAATACTAATGTGTGATAGAAAGAGTATCCAAGCCCTCAACGAATACACGAAACAAAATTAAATAATTTTGCAAATAAAGGACAGGGTATGCCGGAAACGAAAATTTGAAAATCGTGCAAAACTTTTGTTCCAACCTGATAGTTGGCAGTGAAAAATATTATCATTTCTCACTCTTCACGCAAAGTGCACGGCGTAATGACAAAAATTACTTCGAAAATAATGCATAACATAAAAACGCATACAAATGATACCCTACAATGCATACGAAAAATGATCCCCAGGTCAAGGCGCATCTTCTTATCTAATTTATTTTATATTCGAGAACCGATTTTTTTATATTTTACATAAATTTGAATAATCAAATTTCACTTCGAAAGAGTCAATGTGGAGTTATTTTACCCATGTACAAATTTGAAGTTGATCCGTTAAACGGGTGATGAGTTATGAACATAAGTTAAGGTGCAGCCGACATGCAGCCTGGCCCAACCGATCGAGTTAGTGCAAAATAAAGATGACCACGATGATCAGCACCCTCGAAAACCCCTTCCTGCAAATTTTCGAAAAAAATGGTGTGCCAGGTCCTTCAGGTCGTTGTTCGATTCTTACGCGACCGCCGTCATATATCGATGAAAAAATATTTAGTATAAAAATAACGTTCCTCATGAATGAAATAATACTTCATGTTAGAAAAAAAACTTTCAAAAAAATATGACGAGTCTTCTGATAGATTGCAGGACCGCGCTGAACAAGGAGAGACAATTTGAGCAACATTCTCGAGATATTTATGATAGAGTGCGGGGATGAGAAAACTTTTGGCGTTGGCCGTTTTTCTAGAACCGGCGTTCAGGACTTTTCCGGTTTTTGGAATTGGAAACATATCTCCGCTCCCAGATGAGCTACAATGCCGCTGGCTCAAAATTTGCGGAAAATGTTAAAATGTAAGATAAGCAAATTTGACTTCATGCTCTAAAAATCGAAAAAGTGATTTCAAAATCTGAAAATAAATCCTACCGGTTAGAATATTTTGAACAGAAAATCGGATTCTACGGTAACAGGTTAGTCAGCGAAAAACATCACCTAATGTCTATACATGTGGGATTATACTTTTATGAGGCCATATGCTCAAAAAGCAGCCCAAATTTCAGAATTAGTGGCATTTTGAAGCCTGGGAAATCGATAATTTGGAACATTGTGGGTTCAAATGCTTCTTAATTTTTTCATACTTCCAATTCCGGACTACCAATTGCAGAGATCTTGATTAGATAATATCCCATTTGGACAATCAGTGATCGATTTTCCAAGCTTCGAAATTCGACTAATTCTGAAATTTAGGCTATTTATTGTGTATTTAGCCTCATACAAGTATTTTCCCACACCTACAGACATTAGGTGATCTTTTTCTCTGACTATCCTGACACCGTAGAATCCGACTCTGTGTTCAAAATGTTCTAAAGGGGCTGTATCATTTTAGAACTCTCGTTTTAGAACTGGTCATTTTAGAACTGGTCGTTTTAGAACTCGGTCATTTTAGACTAAAAGGCGCCATTCCTTGAAATTTCGCATGGTTGTTTTAGAACTCGAACAGTAAACAATGACATGGTCATTTTAGAAGTGGTAATTTTAGAACTGGTGAATTTAGAACTGGTCGTTTTAGAACTTGGTCATTTTAGAACTCTTCGACTAGAAGGCGTCAGTCCTTGAAATTTCGCATGGTCGTTTTAGAACTCGAACAGTAAACAATGACATGGTCATTTTTGAACTGGTCATTTTAGAACTGGTCGTTTTGGAACTCGGTCATTTTAGAACTCTTCGACTAAAAGGCGTCAGTCCTTGAAATTTCTCATGGTCGTTTTAGAAGTCGAATAGTAAACAATAGAATGGTCATTTTAGAACTGGTCGTTTTAGAACTCCTCAACCAAAAAGGATTGCTAGCACAGCAATAGTTATGAAAATGCTTATTCTCGCATCGGAATATCGTCTAAATGACGGTGTAATTGTTTTCTGTTCGAGCTCTAAAACGATCGTGTGAAATATCGAGGTATAACGCCTCTCGGTTGAAGAGTTCTAAAATGACCGAGTTCTGAAATGATCAGTTCTAAATTCACCAGTTCTAAAATGACCAATTCTAAAATGACCATGTCATTGTTTACTGTTCGAGTTCTAAAACGACCATGCGAAATTTCAAGGACCGACGCCTTTTAGTCGAAGAGTTCTAAAATGACCGAGTTCTAAAACGATCAGTTCTACAGGGTGTCCAAAAAGTATTGTTACACTTTTGAAACGCGAATTTTTTTAACATGTAGGTCGAGTTATCAAAACCTGTAATAACACGTTTGAGCCCACCCTTCGGTGCGTTGAGGGAACCTACTAATTAGTTTCCCATAGTCATGGTTCGTCCAAATCGCTATCGTCAAACTATTATCAACCTTTGGACCCTCGGCGACCCCCCAGATTCCATCAGGAGGAAGCTTCGTATTTCCCGAATGACAGTCTATCGCACCATCTCCCGTTTCAAGCAGTTGGGCACTGCGAAGGACCGTCCAAGATCAGGAAGACCCAAGACCGCTCTCACTCAGAAGAACAGGAGAATCGTGGAGAAGAGAGTGAATCGCAATGCCAAACGATCCATCAGGAAGATGGCTAAGGATCTCAAGATCTCCAAAGGATCCGTGTGTGCCATCGTTCATTCTCTTCTCAAGTCCTACCCCTACAAGATGAGAAAGGGCCATGGCCTCACTGATGTCCACAAGCAGAAGCGCCTGGAGAGATGCAAGCTGCTCCTTCAGCGGGCCGATCGTGGGGAGCACTTGACTACCGTTTACTCTGACGAGAAGCTGTTCTCAGTCGAGGAGGTCTACAACAGTCAGAACACCAGGATCATCGCCAAGTCTCCTCAGCAAGCTGACGCCAGAGGTAGAACCATCTCTCGCATTGCCCACCCCCAGGCACTGATGGTTTGGGCTGGTGTGTGCTCGACGGGCAAGACTCCTCTCGTGTTCGTGGATCCCGGGGTCAAGATCAACAAGGAGTACTACACCAGGGCAATTCTCCAGAAGGCCCTTCTCCCCTGGTCCCGCTCCCACTTCAAAGGGGCTCGCTGGACCTTCCAACAGGATTCAGCGCCTGCTCACTCGGCAAAAGTGACGCAGGCATGGTGTCGCGCCCATCTGCCCGACTTCATCTCGAGTGAGGAATGGCCCTCGAACTCCCCCGATCTCAACCCTCTGGACTTCAGCATTTGGTCAGTGTTGGAGAAGGAGGCCTGCTCTACTCGCCACAAGAACCGCGATTCCCTCAAGGCAGCCCTTCTCAAGGCATGGGAGAAGATCGACGTCCCTTACCTGCGGGCCGTCATCGACTCGGTCCCTCGTCGTCTCAGAGAGGTCATCGCGGCCAATGGAGGCCAGATCGAGTGATCGTGCATTGTTATGTTCATATGGTCACTGATAAATACTGTGCCCCGTTTGAGTTGTCTATGTTGCTTTTAAAGAAAGATACATGGTTTTATCCGTGTAACAATACTTTTTGGACACCCTGTATAACGACCAGTTATAAAATGCCCATGTCATTGTTTACTGTTCGAGTTCTAAAGCGACCATGTGAAATGTCAAGGCCTGTCGCCTTTTGGTTTAAGAGTTCTAAAATGACCGAGTTCTAAAATGACCAGTTCTAAAATGATCAGTTATAAAATGACCATGCCATTGTTTACTGTTCGAGTTCTAAAACGACCATGTGAAATTTGAAGGACTGACGCCTTCTAGTCGAAGAGTTCTAAAATGACCGAGTTCTAAAACGACCAGTTCTAGAATGAACAGTTCTAAATCGAGAGTTCTAAAATGATACAGCCCCGTTCTAAATAGGGGGCGGGGGGTCCCCGAACCAGTAGGATTTATTTTCTGATTTGTGAATCATTTTTCATATTTAATAGGCCGGATCTGTAAGAATGTACCACCTCCCGGACATGCGTTCCTCCGGAATAAGAACCCCCCTTGTCCTGCTTCGTGCATGTATACACCTTGGTCCCATGTTGCACAAAGTACAACTGGTTTACCTATTTGACGTGTCCATAGGAAAATATCGAGTCTTCTGAGAGATTGCATGAAAACGAACCCCCTGCGGCACTAGGAGCCGAAAGTTTGAGCAATATCCATGATATATTTATGCCGCAGTATACTGGGGACGAAAAAACTTTTGATCTTGACAGTTTTTCTCAGAACCGGCTTTTAGGGATTTTTCGGTTTTTGTCAGGACCCTGCCGTAAATCAGCTCAAAGTTGTGCTAGAGAGATGGCATGGTTCTAAAAAAATACGGAAAAATTATTTCCAGAAACTTTTATGTTGACATGGAAGACAGTTGATATTCCTATAATGCTCAAAAACACCCCCCCCCCCCCGATTTAGAAAATTTCGAGCACAGATTCTGAATCTACAGTGCCGAACTAGTCTAGCAAAATTCAGAGCAGAGCTCGGTAGGGGTTGGAAATGCACTGTAATGAGGCCAAATATGTCAAAAATAGGCAAATTTCAGAAGTGGTGAAATTTCGAGGCCTGGAAAATCGATCATTTAGGGGTCGAAAGTGAGCATGGTGTGCTTCATATGAATCACTATTAATCAAATTTCAATTTCTGAACTTCTGACACCAATTGAAGAGATTTTATTTTTCAACGAAAAGACTCATTTTATCCGAAAATATCGAAAAACATGATTTAAATTTTTTTCTCAGAACTTGCTCAATTGTCCAAAAAGTAGCTTTTCTGATCAGGTAACGTCAAAAAAAAATCTAAATATGTCCCTTTCGATCCCTAAATGATCGATTTTCTAGGTTTCGAAATTAAATTTCACCAATTATGAAAATTTGCCTGTTTTTGACATATTTGGCCTCATTACAGTACATTCCCACCCCTACCGAGCACTGCTCTAAATTTTGCTAGACTAATTCGATACTGTAGATTCAGAATCTGTGCTCAAAAATGTTCTAAATAGGGGGGTCCCAGAGCCAGGAGGATTTTTTTGCTTTCGAAATCACTTTTTTCATGTTTTTGAGCATTATAACAATATGAGTGACTATCTTAGAGAACTGAGCAATTTTACCTATGTACCGTACAACGAAAAATAAAGTCTCAATTTGAAGATTGTTCTAGGGGTAACTTTTCCCTTAGAGTTCGAAAATCTACCTTAGAAAGCGGTATCTCTGACCCCTCATTTCCTGTGTCGCGCTATATCTGGGTTGTCGGTTTTAGTAACTTTTGAACGGCTCATCCAAACTCCATGAATGTATAGTGATTCTGAAATATCTCGACGAAATAAGCATTTTTACTGTTAGAAGTGAAGAGCTAACGCATCTCTGAAAAAAGTGTAGGCCATTTGAATTTCCGACCCTATAATTGAGAGACCAGAGACCCAAGCAGGTATTTGATGGTAATATGTGATACTTGAGACTAAGGGATCCATACACATACAGTGTGGGCGCCTGATTTCATTCCTAAGGAATCGTGTCCGGGGGTTTGCGATTATGGTCGATTCTTACCGATCCGCTCTCTTAAAACGAAACTTTTGGGGAAGACTTTTTCTCACCCGAAAAATGAGGGGTTACGGTAACTTTTTCAAAATCGATCCCTGACCTTTGCCAATAGAGCCTGCATTCCTAACTTTGGTTTAAGAAAACAATATCGAGGAAATCCATTTTTTGACTAACCGTGACCCCTGCCAGGTGCTACGTTTTCTCGTGGATGGTCTTTTAACACACAACCCCGCGTAACGTAGCGACCGAAGATCGCTAGTTTGAATATACTTCAATAAGACTAGGGGTATCAAGTTGTGACTATCAACCGCAATTTTGGTTTGAATTGAAGCAAAACATTTCGGCAAACGTCAAGTGTCATTTCTCAGAATCGATGTGTTAGTATTATGCATTATTGTGGGCAAAACGAATCCCTAGCGACCGCTATGTTCCGAAAACATGGGATCAGACTCAAAATTCAATTTTTGAAGCTTCCTTATGCACTGCCTAGATCGCCACAACGATATGAAGCTCAGAAATTTTCATATGGATATATCCATTCCGAACAGAGATATAGCTAGTTGGCTGGGAGCCAGATCAGATAAAGCTCAGGGAAGGGGGCGAGATGCACGCGACTTGAAGAGAGTGCGTCCCTAGGTGAAACATATTCAAACCGAGCGCGCGTTTTCATTTGCTCTTTTAAACGATTTCTCAATTGCGGGAATAGATAAAATATCACATGCGTGAAGCATTATCAAAAAAAAAACTCAATACAATGGTTTTTGTGTCATTTAAAGGTGGTTCGAGGGAGTTCCGGATTCGTTCGAACACCAGTCATTAGAACTGACGATCCCTGGGACACATCGGGTTCGAGAAAGAGGGAATGGAATGATGCCTGACTTGTTGTTTTATTCACCCTGCAAACCCTAGTATATGCAAACGCCCATTCCTAAATGGACGATTGTTTGATAATTGTTCAGATAGTTGATGCTCTCGGACTTGGAGTTAATGGCAGGATTAAAATATGCCACTTGAGTGCACGAGACACGGAAAAGTGCACGCCACACTTCTTTTTCTTCCCGGACGAATATAGTGAGTTTGACTAATATGTGATTAGAACAATCTACAGCGAATAGAAATACAGTAATTAATTGTCAATAGATGTTTTTGAGTATAGGACACTTTGTGTATTCCATGCAAGCTTCGAAATACGCGATTCGTGGGAACGGTTGCATCTGCATTTATCTTTTTTTTTGTCTTTAAAGACACGCTAGTGAATGCAAAAACGAGAAAATCGCTTATTCGATTTTTGCTCCAAAGTAACCGTTATGTGATTTTCGATAAAGGCATGCTAAAAAGGTTTCTCTCATCTCTCCATCCCTTCTCAACCTGACTCTCATTTCTATGGACACCTGCACGGGTTCGAATCCCGTGCATTGTAGTTCTTGTTAATTTGGCATCTCATTGATATCGTGTTGTCGGATGTTCGCGGAGTATTCTGGCGTAAGTTTATGGTGTTTGGAACTGCACTGAGCGGACACTTCGAAGTGGCAAAAATCATATCCTGAAAATATGGGATTCTGCTAGCAAAACCTAGAAATGAATCAACAGGTTTCGTATCCAACAGTTTCCGAATCAATTACTCCAGCGCGATCTTCAGAAGACCACTCATAATGATACGCACGAATCTTTTGTTGAACTAAGTACAACAAAATAAAATCATGCCGGAATAATCCCTGCCCGGTAACACAATAAGACGGAAAAACGACAACAACTCTGAAATCCGCGAATCGATCCGTCTCTTCCGAAATGTTAGGGGAGAATGGTGGCAAGACAGACGTAATCAGGAATCTTAGAAAATCTCAGAAACGGACGTTTGGAAAACCATTCCAGAAAATTGGGAGAGAAGCGGTCTCAGAATTCGTTTAATTCCTTTTAATTTGAATACAACTGAAATATTGCAAAAACAAACTATTAGATGGTAAAATATTTCCCCGCAGTAAACATATTAAGGAAAATCATTTGCCCGCTTCACTCTCTCGTTTTTTCAGATATGAATTTTCCGAAGTGATTTGAATTTTCTGATTTTTCTTCGCTCACATGGGACTGACCGGAAGACACATATCCCGATCGCTCTCCAATTTTCAAGGGAGGTACGGACCCCTAAGGGAATCCCAAAACCACTGCAAAGTTGCCCAATATGTCTAGTAATTAAGAGACCCTCCACGAAAGAACGTAACAACTGTGCAGGGGTCCTCGGATGGCTAAAAATTCGATAATTCCCATACTTTTTTTCTGAAGTGGGGGTCCCGAGTGCTGATCGCCGGCAGCAATGACTAAGGTCTGCGGTCGATTTTGAAAAAGTTTCTGCACCCCTCACTTTTGGGGTCGAAAAATCGACTTTCTCAAAATCATCGGTAATATAGATTTTCTGATGTATTTTGACGCGAAGAATCCGAATTTCCCTATCAGAACGCGAAGAAATGAGAAAGTAAAATGTTATTGTCGAAAAACCGAAAATTCCGATCCGAATTGGCACATAAAGTGCAATAACTATGGTTAAAAAAATAATTTTTAAATTGTCGAAATTCGAGATTTTGCTTCCAATGTACCGATAATTGGAATTTCCTTCGCTGTTGTATCTGCCTGAAATCAGTTCCAATGCAGTGTGGTGGCACTAGTATGAATAAGTCTAAATATTAGATGCATCTGCTGTCGAATCTGAGAGCTTATGGATGATCAACTTCACGAAATGATTGTGAACAAAATTATTGGATTTTTGAGTGGTTCTCAATTGTATGAAGTTTTCGTGCGTTGTAAGTATCAAACTCGGATTTAGCGAGTTGAAATACACTAAAAATATTCGTTTTTGTAAAATTTTGCAACAAAAGTTAAAATTCGAATTTTCGAAAATCAACGAAAAATTAATTTGCCGAAAATTCTGATTTGACAAATGTTTCTAGTGTATTTCAACGCGCTGAATCCGATTTTGATACCTACAACGTACGAAAACGTCATACAACTGAGAACCGCCCAAAAATTCAACAATTTTGTTCGCAATCGCGGCATTTCGTGATAGTGGATCATCCATAAGCTCTCAAATTCGACAGCAGCTGCATCTAATATTTATACTTATTCATATTAGTGCCACCACACTACATTGGAACAGATTTCAGGCATATACATCCGCTAAGAAATTCCAATTCTCGGTACATTGGGAGCAAAATCTCGAATTTCGACAATTTAAAAATTCAATTACCCTCAAGTGTCCATATGCTTAAAATTTATTGTAGGAGTCCATTTTGATAATAAATAAAGTTTTCTATTAGTTTGGGTAGCGTAGGGCCCGTATATGAGAAATTACAAATTCCATTTCTCAGATTTTGATACGAGATGGCCAACTTCAGACTCAAAAAAGTCGTAATATATACACATTCTGTAAAAAATAAAGGAGACGTATTAGCACTAGTAGATTACAAAAATACCAATCACCCTAAATGTTATTTTTTTAAACATAGTTATCGCACTTTATGTGCCACTTCGAATCGAAATTTTCGGGTTTTCGACCATAACATTTTTCATTCTCGTTTTTTCGCGTGCTGATATGGAAATTCGGATTCTTCGCGTCAAAATACACCAGAAAATCTATATTACCGATGATTTTGAGAAAGTCGATTTTTCGACCCCAAAAGTGAGGGGTGCCAGAAACTTTCAAAATCGACCCCAGACCTTAGTCATTGCTGCCGGCGATCAGCACTCGGGACCCCCACTTAAGAAAAAAAGTATGGGAATTATCGAATTTTTAGCCATCCGTGGACCTGTTACGTTCTCTCGTGGAGGGTCTCTTAAGATAATTAGCATTTTATGATTTCGATTCCCCTCATCGGCCATTCCAAACAGCCCAATTCCAACCGGCTCGGTGATTCAGTGGTAGCGAGTTGCGCTCTAATCCCGATGGTTCGTGGTTCACCTCCCAACTGTGTAATTTTTTTGTTGCTTATGAGTGACTATCTGAGAGAATTGAGCTATTCCACCTATCAGCCGTACAGCAAAAAATGAAAGTTCATATAAAGATGGTCATGGGGTAACTTTTCACGTAGAGTTCGAAAATCGACCTTAGGAAGCCGTATCTCTCACTCCTCATTTCTTGTTCTGCGCTTTACTTGAGCGGTCGGTTTTTTGTAATTTTTGAACAGCGCATCCAAACCCCATGCATGTATAGTAATTCTAATTTTAAGTATGTTCATTGGATTTCCCGTGAAAAGATGCCCCTGGAACCAAATTTTCATTCTCAAATTCTCGATGCAATGATATTTTCCGAAATTCGGAAAAGGGATGTATTGTGAATCAGTGAATTTCGAAAATCTCGTGCATTTGCGATTTCAAAATGTTATCAATTAGGAAATGTTTTCAATACTGTACTTCAACTTTCTATGCATAATTATAGAGTGTTCTCTTAAATAAACATAACTTACGACATCAAAAAATAATTTTTTTCACTCGACAATTTCTCAAATTTACACGTTGCAAACTCAACATTTCAAGTCCGCTTGACGCTCTAGCTGTAGCCATGTTGTAGCATTCCACGACATTTGTAAAAAATTGGTGGAAGAGTCCTCCTCCAATGTGTCGGGACTCTAGTTAATGACGCCCGAATATGGCTTTGATGAAAATGTCCGATATATTTAAATTCATTTGGAGAGTTAATTTTGAGAATTCTGATTAGATATTGCTGCAAATAATATTTTCGTAACCTGTGCAATCATATACGTATGGACAAGCGACCGTTTGGAGAATTTTTCAAAAATCGAAATTTTGAAATATCGAAAATTTCGGAAATTTTGAAAGGGGAAGAGGTGTGCATTTTTGCATATAATTTATAGACCAGATTACGAAAATATTATTTACATAAGAATTCTCAAAATTAACTCCCAAAATGAATTTAAATATGTCGGACATTTTCATCAAAGCTATATTCGGGCGTCATTAACTAGAGCCCCAACACATTGGAGGAGGACTCTTTCACCAATTTTTACAAATGTCGAGGCATGCTACAACATGGCTACAGCTAGAGCGTCAAGCGGACTTGAAATGTTGAGTTTGCAACGTGTAAATTTGAGAAATTGTGAAGTGGAAAAAAAATTATTTTTTGATGTCGTAAGTCATGTTTATAGAAGAGAACACTCTCTAATTATGTATAAAAAGTTGAAGTACAGTATTGAAAACATTTCCTAATTGATAACTTTTTGAAATCGCAAAGTGCACGAGATATACTTCCCTTTTCCGAATTTCGGGAAATATCATTGCATCGCGAATTTGAGAATGAAAATTTGGTTCCAATGGCAACTTTTCACGGGGAATCCAATTGAGACATTCCACGAGAAAACGTACCTTTTGGGAGGGTTCGACGGATGACTTTTTTGCAACCCCCCTCAATATTTCGCTGGTGAAGTTCCCATACCGAGTGCTGATATTTGGCCCAATATGAACGGCTCTGGTGCACTTTCCGAAAAATGCCAGACCTGGCCCAAAAAAAATCGGAAATTTCAAATTTTTGAAAAGTACGATATTATAGGTTTCTTAGGTCTATTTTCTCATAAAAATAACGAAAAACATACTTTGAAAGCGATCCGATGCTGATAAAGTGTTGAAAACGCCGATTTTCGACGATTTTTGGCCGTCCTGAAAAAGTTCTAATACACTTTGCAAAAAATAACTTTATTTTCGGATTCTACGTGGAAAACTACGTATAATATAAAAATTTCACAAAAATTCAGAGGTGCGTTCGGAAGTTATAGCTTCCAGAACATGGCGACTCTAGAGCAACCTCTCAGAGAAAAACCATCACACTTTCTCCAAATCATGCCGAATGGACTCTTTTGAACATCGAAACTTATTTATATATCGAATAAAACAATTTGGTATCATGATCAGGCAATTTGAAGTCTTAATCTTGAAATTTGTACTTTTGGAAATTCCAAATTTCACCGATTTCCCAAATATAGATATTTTTTAGTCATAATTAGGTTTTCAATCGTCGGAAACGCCTCATATTACTTATTATTAATTTATTATGCATATTCACATCGTTTTTGTACATATACCGCTCAATTGAACACTCTAAAGATTTGAAAACTCGAGAAAATGCGATAATTTTCAAAATTTTCGAAATTTTGCGATTTTGGGACTCTCTAAGATTGCTATTTGAAGTTCAACCACATCATTTTTCGCTCAGAATTACTTTATCTAACTTATATAATCATTTGCGGTTGGTTTGGAAGCCATCTGGCGAAATTTAGTTTTTCGAAAATTTCGATCCATTTTGAAAATACTGAAAAAATAATTTTCGCCAGATGGCTTCCAAACCAATCGGAAATGATTATATCCGTTGGATATAGTAATTCTGAGCAAAAAATTACGTTGTTGAACTTCAAATAGCAATCTCAGAGTGCACCAAAATCGCAAAATTTCGAAAATTTTGAAAAATATCGCATTTTTTCGAGTTTTCAAATCATGAGAGTGTTTAATTGAGCGGTATATGTACAAAAACGATGTGAATATGCATGAGAAATACATAATACGTAATATGAGGCGTTTCCGATGATTGAAAACCTAATTATGACGAAACAATATCTATATTTGTGAAATCGGTGAAATTTGGAATTTCCAAAAGTACAAATTTCAAGATTAAGACTTCAAATTGCCTGATCATGATACCAAATTGTTTTATTCGATATATAAATAAGTTTCGATGTTCAAAAGAGTCCATTCGGCATGATTTGGAGAAAGTGTGATGGTTTTTCTCTGAGAGGTTGCTCTAGAGTCGCCATGTTCTGGAAGCTATAACTTCCGAACGCACCTCTGAATTTTTGTGAAATTTTTATATTATACGTAGTTTTCCACGTAGAATCCGAAAATAAAGTTATTTTTTGCAAAGTGTATTAGAACTTTTTCAGGACGGCCAAAAATCGTCGAAAATCGGCGTTTTCAACACTTTATCAGCATCGGATCGCTTTCAAAGTATGTTTTTCGTTATTTTTATGAGAAAATAGACCTAAGAAACCTATAATATCGTACTTTTCAAAAATTTGAAATTTCCGATTTTTTTGGGCCAGGTCTGGCATTTTTCGGAAAGTGCACCAGAGCCGTTCATATTGGGCCAAAAAATATGCACTCGGTATGGGAACTTCACCAGCGAAATATTGAGGGGGTTGCAAAAAAGTCATCCGGGAGTTGGTACGTTTTCTCGTGGAATGTCTCTTAACATACTTAAAATTGCACCCCGGAATATATGTTTTCACAATAAAAATTTTAATAATTCAAATGGCCTCAACATTTTTCAAAGATGAGCTAGCCTTTCACTTCCAACGGTAAAAATGATTATCTCGTCGAGTTCTTTCAAAATTACTATACATGTATGGGGTTTGGATGCGCCGTTCAAAAAAAAATGGACCGCTCAAGTAAAGCGCAGAACAAGAAATGAGGATTGAGACATACGGCTTCCTAAGGTCGATTTTCGAACTCTACGTGAAACGTTACCCCTAGGACCATCTTTATATGAACTTTCATTTTTTGCTGTACGGCCTGAGGTCAGTCCTCTCAGATAGTCACTCTTATTTTTCATTTGATCTTTTATCGTTTAATTTTGTTCTTGATTACGATGACTCGTGTTTCGAATGAATATCGACACTATAAACATAATTCCCAATATATTGACATTTATTTTTTCTGCAATGCTCAACTATACATGGCTAGCCTGTCGTTACGTGACTTCGCACTGATTTTCATGTCATTTAAATCTGTTGATCTTCATCGAGGAGAGATGGTGGGAACATCGTCTCTCCACTTCCGCGATGTTCTCCCCGTCGCTCTCCTTGCCGAGCAACTCGGCATTGATTCCGATGTATCATCGTCGACTCGGGAGGAACGGAAAATGGCCAGCACTTTCGCCTGCCTGCTTCATTACAGATTCTCGCGGCTGCAATGTTTTATCGATGGACCACCCGTAAAGCGCATCGCCCTTTCGCTGTGATGAAACATCACCATCGTTTCATTGACAACGACCACGATCTCGATCTTATCACTCAAATTATGAATCACCGTAATCAACAACAAAATTAAACGATCAAAGATCAAATGAAAAAGAAGCAAAAAAATTACAAAATCGGGAGGTTTAGCCATCAACAAACCATCGGGTTTAGAGCGCAACTCGCTACCACTGAACCACCGAGCCGGATTTGAATTGGGCTGTTTGAAATGGCCGATGAGTGAATCGAAATCATAAAATGCTAATTATCTTGATTACTAGAACTTTGCAAAGCCTCCCATGAAAATTGGAGAGCGATCGGGATATGTGTCTTCCGGTCAGTCCCATGTCAGATCTTCAATTCTAGATGTCTTACCACGGGAGAATGAGAGGGGTTTAATCTCATTGATTTTGATCGACCCGTCTAGACGATTTCTCGCCAAAGAAATGGCCTAGACGTCGACAGTTTTCGCATCAGTATTCCTATCAGGGATACGATATAACACGTGTCTTCTGAGAGATTGCAGGACCGTGCCGAACCAGGAGCCCCAACTTTCAGCAGTATCCACGAGATAATTATTCCAGAGTATATTCGGCATGAGAAAACTTTCTACGTTGGCCTTTTTTTCAAAACCGGCTTTTAGGCATTTTCCGGTTCCGCACCCGGCTCTACCGCATTTCAGCTCCCAGATGAGCTAGAATGGTGGCATTGGGCTCAAAATGTCCGAAAAAATATTTAAAACAACTTTTATGTTGACAAGAAAGTTCGTCCGCGTCAACTTCATAAATTTTCGAAAAACTGCAATCCAAAACAGAAAATAAATTCTACCGGCTCGGGGACCCCACCCTTTCAAGTATGCGGTGCTCATATTCGGATTCTCCATACCCGATTCTATCAGGAAAAAATATAGCCGAACTCCTTAGGTGTGACAAGTGGTCTTCCCAAGCCGAAAATTGCGTCCAATTCGCTTCAAAATCACTTTTCCGAAAATCATCAGATGAAAGCTCCAAAACATGACTATATTGTCCAAAAAATCATAAATAAGTAACATAACTATAACACGCTCCTTCTGAGAGATTGCATGACCATGAGGAACCAGGTGCAGAAGTTTGAGCAATCTGGCAAAGACAATTATGACAGAGTCTAGTGGCAGTGAGAAAACTTTTCTACAAGTGATTTTCCCCGCAACCGGTATTTAGGTGTTTTCCGGATGTGGTACCGGCTCTGACGTATACGTGTTAATTTTTGAAAGAGCATCACTTGAAATGCTTTATTTAAAAGTTACACCTGGAGAAAACCATTTTGTTTTCTACCGCCGCATATCCCAAAAAATTATCTCGCGATTCCTCTCATAAATAACTAGGCGGCTTAATTTTGCATAGAAAACATAATTTTCTCCAAAGCCGGAAACCGAAACCGGAAAGTTTGTAATTTCCGGCTCTGTGACGTATTTTTTTCGAGGAAATCATGCCTCTACATTACCATATCATTGTCTTATATGATTTGGTTGCAAAAGATCCATGAAAATCATTAAAATAGAAAGTCATGAAAATCGAGTCAATTTTTCCGAAATTTTTCGATTTTTTTTAAGATGCTTTCCATTCGAGTTATTTATCACGTGTCTTCTGAGAGATGCATGAAAACGACCCCCCTGAGGAACCAGGTGCAGAAGTTTGAGCAATCTAGAAAAGAAAATTGTGACTCAGTCTAGTGGCAGCGAGAAATTTTATGTACCAGTGATTTTCCCTGGAACCGGTATTTAGGTGTTTTCCGGATGTGGTACCGGCTCTGACGTATATGTGTTAATTTTTGGTGCTCAAAATGTGCGGAAAATTATTTTAAGGAACTTTCATGTTTTCATCGAAGCTGGACTACCACGATATCATGATGAAAATATTTTTTTTCTGACGAGATTCACAAAATAAAAAAAATTCTGACGAGATTCACAAAATAATTCATATCTCGCCCGGGACCCCACCTTGCACTGCGTTTCCTTTACATATTCTGAATCTACGCACTCATATTAGTCTAGGAAAAATCGGCTGGAGAGTCGGCAGGTGTTAGAACAGGTCTCACCAAGCCAAAATTTTCGACCAATTCGCAAGTCGAAAATTTATAATTCTCAATTTTACGTCCAAATTGCTCAGATCTACCTATTCTTTCATATTTCTGTGCTTACTAGTCTAGTTGTACCAATTTCCATAGTAAAATCCGAAGATTTCCTTACTTTCAAAATGTCATGTTTTTCACATTGTAATTTCTGAAATTTGAAGGTGTCTAGTTCAACATTTCGGGATTGTACCAAGTGCTCACTATATACTTTTTAAAGATGCCTTAGATATTGTAAAAATTTGCAGTTCGTGGCTCATTCATGAAATCAGAAGTCCAGTTTGAGACCCTTCAATATGGCTCGAGCGAAGTTCGTGAAATAAGCAAAATTTGTTTTACAATGATTTTGCGAACTACGGTTGGCCATATGTTGGAAAAATGTTTTCATAACCAATTCTAACAACAATCGATGAAAACTTCTTAAAATTTCATGTTTCTTAAGAGACCGTCCACCAGAGAACGTAATAACTATGCAGGGGTCCACGGATGGCCAAAAATTCGATAAATTCCAAACTTTTTTCCTGAAATGTGGGTACCGAGTGCTGATTGACGGCCGCAATGACTAAGGCTAGGGGTCGATTTTGAAAAAGTTACAGGTACCCCCCATTTTGGAGGTCGAAAAAGTTGATATCTCAGAATGACACGTGATATAGATTTTCTGATGTATTTTCACGCGTAGAAAAAGAATTTTTATATCTGAGTGCGTGAAAATGCGAAATGAAAAAGTTTAGCCCGAAAAACCACTTTTTCGTCAATATAATCGAGTATATAGATCTAAAAATGTCCGAGGTGCACATTATCGATACGATTTTCGGAATCTACGTGAAAAGTTATGTCTAGCTTGAATTTTTCAGAATTTTAAAAATGACGACTTTTGAGATATTGCGATCCAAACTATGAAAAATACGTAAAATTGCTGAACATGGGTTCGCATGGCCCCGAAAATTTTCGCCCCCTATAGCTCTACTAGTCTAAAAACAATTCGTTATGTCTTATACAATCATTTTAAATATTTTTCTACTTCGAAAAAGTGAGAAAATCAGAAATCTGAAATTTCATTTTCTCAGCCTCGGTTCAAGGGCCAAAAATATCAATTTTTAAAAATTATAGATAAAAGAGGTTTTCCGACAGTTTTCCATACGTAGAAACCGAATTTTCATGTTACAGCTCATGAAAAGCACTTTTGTCATCATTTTAGCCAAGATCAATTTTGAACTTTTTTCGATTTTTGAATTTTTGACTTTTTTCAAATTTATGTTCTATATGACTTTACCACCTAAAAGTTGATTAAAATAATTGTATAAGACATAACGAATTGTCTTTAGACCAGTAGAGCTATAGGAGGCGAAAATTTTCGGGGCCATGCGAACCCATGTTGAGCAATTTGACGTATTTTTCATAGTTTGGATCGCAATATCTCAAAAGTCGTCATTTTTAAAATTCTGAAAAAATCACACTAGGCATAACTTTTCACGTAGATTCCGAAAATCGTATCGAGAATGTGCACCTCGGACATTTTTAGATCTATATACTCGATTATATTGACGAAAAAGTGGTTTTTCGGGCTAAACTTTTCCATTTCGCATTTTCACGCACTCAGATATAAAAATTCTTTTTCTACGCGTGAAAATACACTAGAAAATCTATATCACGTGTCATTCTGAGATATCAATTTTTTCGAAAAATCGACCCCTAGTCATTGCGGCCGTCAATCAGCACTCGGTACCCACACTTCAGAAAAAAAGTTTGAAATTTATCGAATGTTTGGCCATCCGTGGACCTGTTACGTTCTCTGGTGGACGGTCTCTTAATTTGCAATTTTTTTGACTTTTGCGGATTCACATTTCTGAAAAATCGCGAAAACGACCTCTTGTTCATGCCTATCAAACTTCTAAATTTATAAAAACATCATTCAAACTCATAGAGAATAAGAATTCGCAAAATCAACTTCAAAAACAAATTTTGATTATTTCCGAACCTTCGCTCGAGCCATATTGAAGGGTCTAAAAATGGATCTCTGTATTAATGAAAGAACAACGAACATAAAATTTTATAATATCTTAGGCATACTCTAAAACGCATATGACGCTGTACGCGATAGGTTCAATGACGTATCCGCACAGCTCAAAAACTGAAATATATGTAAACTTGGCCCTAGGGGTTATTTTTGATTCTGAACAAACTGGCGTTGTCAGTTTTTCGATATATGACCTCTGGGTACCAGTATGGTACCGGGTCCGATTCACCAAAAATCGGGTTTTCATACATATCTCCGGTGAAAGTAAAGCTACAATCTTGAAATTTGGATTCCTTATGCAGAATTTCATGCTGATCAGACCTGAGTTATTCATTTGTCATGAATTGTTCAAAGTCACCTGAAAAATCGAATTTTTGAACGACGAAAATGAGAAGGTGGAGACCATACTCATTCGATTCGTCGTGTAATTCTGATCATTTTATCTACTGGGTGTGAAACAATTAAACTAGCGCCAAAGAAGTTGCTAACGTTTTTCCGAAAACAATCGCGTTGACCTGCTTGCACAACGCACGGTCGCATGACCTGTGAAACCACATGTGTTCTAAGCCAAGGAACCCAAAGTCATGGGTTCGATTCCGCATCGATGCAACCTGTTTTGCCATATTTTTCGCTACATTATTGAGCTTGTCTAACACTAATTTCATCTACTATTACACTATTCTATCAATTTGACGGCCAATAGCACTGTTTGTGCAATTTGGATGAGGGAAATCATTATTATTCTGATCTTCATGCAAGAAATGTCGCCACACAGCAAAGGTGATCGTAAGAGGGAAGCGAAAGAGGGAGACGAGATCAAAATGAGGGGATGCAAGGAAAATGGAGAGGCGATATTTAAAGCAGGATCCAAAATTCGTTTTCCTCAAGGATGATAATGAGTATATTGAAGAAAAAAGCGGCTGAAAGCGAAGGTAGAATAATTTTTGCATGAAGATCAGAATAATAATGATTTCCCTCATCCAAATTTCAAGATTGTAGCTTTACTTTCACCGGAGATATCTATGAAAACCCGATTTTTGATGAATCGGACCCGGTTCCATACTGGTACCCAGAGGTCATATATCGAAAAACTGACAACGCCAGTTTTTTCAGAATCAAAAATAACCCCTAGGGCCAAGTTTACAGATATTTCATTTTTTGAGCTGTGCGGAACCCCGGGCGAGATATGAATTATTTTGTGAATCTCGTCAGAATTATTCGATATTTTCGTCATGATATCGTGGTAGTCCAGCTTCGATGAAAACATGAAAGTTCCTTAAAATAATTTTCCGCACATTTTGAGCACCATACGGTCATTGTAGCTCAAAAATTAACACATATACGTCAGAGCCGGTACCACATCCGGAAAACACCTAAATACCGGTTCCAGGGAAAATCACTGGTACATAAAATTTCTCGCTGCCACTAGACTGAGTCATAATTTTCTTTTCTAGATTGCTCAAACTTCTGCACCTGGTTCCTCAGGGGGGTCGTTTTCATGCATCTCTCAGAAGACACGTGATAAATAACTCGAATGGAAAGCATTTTGGCACTTTCTTTAAAAAAATCGAAAAATTTCGGAAAAATTGACTCGATTTTCATGAATTTCTATTTTAATGATTTTCATGGATCTTTTGCAACCAAATCATATAAGACAATGATATGGTAATGTAGAGGCATGATTTCCTCGAAAAAAATACGATTTCGGTCACAGAGCCGGAAATTACAAACTTTCCGGTTTTGGTTTCCGGCTTTGGAGAAAATTATGTTTTCTATGCAAAATTAAGCCGCCTAGTTATTTATGAGAGGAATCGCGAGATAATTTTTTGGGATATGCGGCGGTAGAAAACAAAATGGTTTTCTCCAGGTGTAACTTTTAAATAAAGCATTTCAAGTGATGCTCTTTCAAAAATTAACACGTATACGTCAGAGCCGGTACCACATCCGGAAAACACCTAAATACCTGTGCGGGAAAAATCACTTGTAAAAAAATTTCTCACTGCCACTAGACTCTGTCATAATTTTCTTTGCCAGATTGCTCAAACTTCTGCACCTGGTTCCTCATGGACATGCAATCTCTCAGAAGGAGCGTGTTATAGTTATGTTACTTATTTATGATTTTTTCGACAATATAGTCATGTTTTGGAGCTTTCATCTGATGATTTTCGGAAAAGTGATTTTGAAGCGAATTGGACGCAATTTTCGGCTTGGGAAGACCACTTGTCACACCTAAGGAGTTCGGCTATATTTTTTCCTGATAGAATCGGGTATGGAGAATCCGAGTATGAGCACCGCATACTTGAAAGGGTGGGGTGAAAAGCCGGTAGAATGTATTTTCTGTTTTGGATTGCAGTATTTTCGAAAATTTATGAAGTTGACGCGGACGAACTTTCTTGTCAACATAAAAGTTGTTTTAAATATTTTTTCGGACATTTTGAGCCCAATGCCACCATTCTAGCTCATCTGGGAGCTGAAATACGGTAGAGCCGGGTGCGGAACCGGAAAATGCCTAAAAGCCGGTTTTGAAAAAAAGGCCAACGTAGAAAGTTTTCTCATGCCGAATATACTATGGCATAATTATCTCGTGGATACTGCTGAAAGTTGGGGCTCCTGGTTCCGCGGGGTGTCCGTTTTCATGCATTCGTGATAAAATGCGTCTTCTGAGAGATTGCATGAATGCGGACCCCTCGAAGAACAAGGAGCCGACAGTTTGAGCAATATCGATGAATTGTTTATGTTAGAGTATATTGCGGACGAGAAAACTTTCGACGTTGGCAGTTTTTTCCAGAACCGGCTTTTAGGAATTTTCCGGTTTTGGTTCCGGCTCTACCATAAAAAGGGATGGCATTGGGCTCAAAATGTGCGGAAAACTATTTTAAACAACGTTTATGGTGACCATAAAAACGGAGGATCTCATTTTCATTTCGAAAAAAATGAAATACCAATTTTTAGAATAAATAACAAATTCTATATTTGGGAAATCGGTGAAATTCCAAATTTCACCGATTTCCCAAATATAGATATTTTTTAGTCATAATTAGGTTTTCAATCGTCGGAAACGCCTCATATTACTTATTATTAATTTATTATGCATATTCACATCGTTTTTGTACATATACCGCTCAATTGAACACTCTAAAGATTTGAAAACTCGAGAAAATGCGATAATTTTCAAAATTTTCGAAATTTTGCGATTTTGGGACTCTCTAAGATTGCTATTTGAAGTTCAACCACATCATTTTTCGCTCAGAATTACTTTATCTAACTTATATAATCATTTGCGGTTGGTTTGGAAGCCATCTGGCGAAATTTAGTTTTTCGAAAATTTCGATCCATTTTGAAAATACTGAAAAAATAATTTTCGCCAGATGGCTTCCAAACCAATCGGAAATGATTATATCCGTTGGATATAGTAATTCTGAGCAAAAAATTACGTTGTTGAACTTCAAATAGCAATCTCAGAGTGCACCAAAATCGCAAAATTTCGAAAATTTTGAAAAATATTGCATTTTTTCGAGTTTTCAAATCATGAGAGTGTTTAATTGAGCGGTATATGTACAAAAACGATGTGAATATGCATGAGAAATACATAATACGTAATATGAGGCGTTTCCGATGATTGAAAACCTAATTATGACGAAACAATATCTATATTTGTGAAATCGGTGAAATTTGGAATTTCCAAAAGTACAAATTTCAAGATTAAGACTTCAAATTGCCTGATCATGATACCAAATTGTTTTATTCGATATATAAATAAGTTTCGATGTTCAAAAGAGTCCATTCGGCATGATTTGGAGAAAGTGTGATGGTTTTTCTCTGAGAGGTTGCTCTAGAGTCGCCATGTTCTGGAAGCTATAACTTCCGAACGCACCTCTGAATTTTTGTGAAATTTTTATATTATACGTAGTTTTCCACGTAGAATCCGAAAATAAAGTTATTTTTTGCAAAGTGTATTAGAACTTTTTCAGGACGGCCAAAAATCGTCGAAAATCGGCGTTTTCAACACTTTATCAGCATCGGATCGCTTTCAAAGTATGTTTTTCGTTATTTTTATGAGAAAATAGACCTAAGAAACCTATAATATCGTACTTTTCAAAAATTTGAAATTTCCGATTTTTTTGGGCCAGGTCTGGCATTTTTCGGAAAGTGCACCAGAGCCGTTCATATTGGGCCAAAAAATATGCACTCGGTATGGGAACTTCACCAGCGAAATATTGAGGGGGTTGCAAAAAAGTCATCCGGGAGTTGGTACGTTTTCTCGTGGAATGTCTCTTAACATACTTAAAATTGCACCCCGGAATATATGTTTTCACAATAAAAATTTTAATAATTCAAATGGCCTCAACATTTTTCAAAGATGAGCTAGCCTTTCACTTCCAACGGTAAAAATGATTATCTCGTCGAGTTCTTTCAAAATTACTATACATGTATGGGGTTTGGATGCGCCGTTCAAAAAAAAAATGGACCGCTCAAGTAAAGCGCAGAACAAGAAATGAGGATTGAGACATACGGCTTCCTAAGGTCGATTTTCGAACTCTACGTGAAACGTTACCCCTAGGACCATCTTTATATGAACTTTCATTTTTTGCTGTACGGCCTGAGGTCAGTCCTCTCAGATAGTCACTCTTATTTTTCATTTGATCTTTTATCGTTTAATTTTGTTCTTGATTACGATGACTCGTGTTTCGAATGAATATCGACACTATAAACATAATTCCCAATATATTGACATTTATTTTTTCTGCAATGCTCAACTATACATGGCTAGCCTGTCGTTACGTGACTTCGCACTGATTTTCATGTCATTTAAATCTGTTGACCTTCATCGAGGAGAGATGGTGGGAACATCGTCTCTCCACTTCCGCGATGTTCTCCCCGTCGCTCTCCTTGCCGAGCAACTCGGCATTGATTCCGATGTATCATCGTCGACTCGGGAGGAACGGAAAATGGCCAGCACTTTCGCCTGCCTGCTTCATTACAGATTCTCGCGGCTGCAACGTTTTATCGATGGACCACCCGTAAAGCGCATCGCCCTTTCGCTGTGATGAAACATCACCATCGTTTCATTGACAACGACCACGATCTCGATCTTATCACTCAAATTATGAATCACCGTAATCAACAACAAAATTAAACGATCAAAGATCAAATGAAAAAGAAGCAAAAAAATTACAAAATCGGGAGGTGAACCACCAACCATCGGGTTTAGAGCGCAACTCGCTACCACTGAACCACCGAGCCGGATTTGAATTGGGCTGTTTGAAATGGCCGATGAGTGAATCGAAATCATAAAATGCTAATTATCTTGATTACTAGACATATTGGGCAACTTTGCAAAGCCTCCCATGAAAATTGGAGAGCGATCGGGATATGTGTCTTCCGGTCAGTCCCATGTCAGATCTTCAATTCTAGATGTCTTACCACGGGAGAATGAGAGGGGTTTAATCTCATTGATTTTGATCGACCCGTCTAGACGATTTCTCGCCAAAGAAATGGCCTAGACGTCGACAGTTTTCGCATCAGTATTCCTATCAGGGATACGATATAACACGCGTCTTCTGAGAGATTGCAGGACCGTGCCGAACCAGGAGCCCCAACTTTCAGCAGTATCCACGAGATAATTATTCCAGAGTATATTCGGCATGAGAAAACTTTCTACGTTGGCCTTTTTTTCAAAACCGGCTTTTAGGCATTTTCCGGTTCCGCACCCGGCTCTACCGCATTTCAGCTCCCAGATGAGCTAGAATGGTGGCATTGGGCTCAAAATGTCCGAAAAAATATTTAAAACAACTTTTATGTTGACAAGAAAGTTCGTCCGCGTCAACTTCATAAATTTTCGAAAAACTGCAATCCAAAACAGAAAATAAATTCTACCGGCTCGGGGACCCCACCCTTTCAAGTATGCGGTGCTCATATTCGGATTCTCCATACCCGATTCTATCAGGAAAAAATATAGCCGAACTCCTTAGGTGTGACAAGTGGTCTTCCCAAGCCGAAAATTGCGTCCAATTCGCTTCAAAATCACTTTTCCGAAAATCATCAGATGAAAGCTCCAAAACATGACTATATTGTCCAAAAAATCATAAATAAGTAACATAACTATAACACGCTCCTTCTGAGAGATTGCATGACCATGAGGAACCAGGTGCAGAAGTTTGAGCAATCTGGCAAAGACAATTATGACAGAGTCTAGTGGCAGTGAGAAAACTTTTCTACAAGTGATTTTCCCCGCAACCGGTATTTAGGTGTTTTCCGGATGTGGTACCGGCTCTGACGTATACGTGTTAATTTTTGAAAGAGCATCACTTGAAATGCTTTATTTAAAAGTTACACCTGGAGAAAACCATTTTGTTTTCTACCGCCGCATATCCCAAAAAATTATCTCGCGATTCCTCTCATAAATAACTAGGCGGCTTAATTTTGCATAGAAAACATAATTTTCTCCAAAGCCGGAAACCAAAACCGGAAAGTTTGTAATTTCCGGCTCTGTGACGTATTTTTTTCGAGGAAATCATGCCTCTACATTACCATATCATTGTCTTATATGATTTGGTTGCAAAAGATCCATGAAAATCATTAAAATAGAAAGTCATGAAAATCGAGTCAATTTTTCCGAAATTTTTCGATTTTTTTTAAGAAAGTGCCAAAATGCTTTCCATTCGAGTTATTTATCACGTGTCTTCTGAGAGATGCATGAAAACGACCCCCCTGAGGAACCAGGTGCAGAAGTTTGAGCAATCTAGAAAAGAAAATTGTGACTCAGTCTAGTGGCAGCGAGAAATTTTATGTACCAGTGATTTTCCCTGGAACCGGTATTTAGGTGTTTTCCGGATGTGGTACCGGCTCTGACGTATATGTGTTAATTTTTGGTGCTCAAAATGTGCGGAAAATTATTTTAAGGAACTTTCATGTTTTCATCGAAGCTGGACTACCACGATATCATGATGAAAATATTTTTTTTCTGACGAGATTCACAAAATAAAAAAAATTCTGACGAGATTCACAAAATAATTCATATCTCGCCCGGGACCCCACCTTGCACTGCGTTTCCTTTACATATTCTGAATCTACGCACTCATATTAGTCTAGGAAAAATCGGCTGGAGAGTCGGCAGGTGTTAGAACAGGTCTCACCAAGCCAAAATTTTCGACCAATTCGCAAGTCGAAAATTTATAATTCTCAATTTTACGTCCAAATTGCTCAGATCTACCTATTCTTTCATATTTCTGTGCTTACTAGTCTAGTTGTACCAATTTCCATAGTAAAATCCGAAGATTTCCTTACTTTCAAAATGTCATGTTTTTCACATTGTAATTTCTGAAATTTGAAGGTGTCTAGTTCAACATTTCGGGATTGTACCAAGTGCTCACTATATACTTTTTAAAGATGCCTTAGATATTGTAAAAATTTGCAGTTCGTGGCTCATTCATGAAATCAGAAGTCCAGTTTGAGACCCTTCAATATGGCTCGAGCGAAGTTCGTGAAATAAGCAAAATTTGTTTTACAATGATTTTGCGAACTACGGTTGGCCATATGTTGGAAAAATGTTTTCATAACCAATTCTAACAACAATCGATGAAAACTTCTTAAAATTTCATGTTTCTTAAGAGACCGTCCACCAGAGAACGTAATAACTATGCAGGGGTCCACGGATGGCCAAAAATTCGATAAATTCCAAACTTTTTTCCTGAAATGTGGGTACCGAGTGCTGATTGACGGCCGCAATGACTAAGGCTAGGGGTCGATTTTGAAAAAGTTACAGGTACCCCCCATTTTGGAGGTCGAAAAAGTTGATATCTCAGAATGACACGTGATATAGATTTTCTGATGTATTTTCACGCGTAGAAAAAGAATTTTTATATCTGAGTGCGTGAAAATGCGAAATGAAAAAGTTTAGCCCGAAAAACCACTTTTTCGTCAATATAATCGAGTATATAGATCTAAAAATGTCCGAGGTGCACATTATCGATACGATTTTCGGAATCTACGTGAAAAGTTATGTCTAGCTTGAATTTTTCAGAATTTTAAAAATGACGACTTTTGAGATATTGCGATCCAAACTATGAAAAATACGTAAAATTGCTGAACATGGGTTCGCATGGCCCCGAAAATTTTCGCCCCCTATAGCTCTACTAGTCTAAAAACAATTCGTTATGTCTTATACAATCATTTTAAATATTTTTCTACTTCGAAAAAGTGAGAAAATCAGAAATCTGAAATTTCATTTTCTCAGCCTCGGTTCAAGGGCCAAAAATATCAATTTTTAAAAATTATAGATAAAAGAGGTTTTCCGACAGTTTTCCATACGTAGAAACCGAATTTTCATGTTACAGCTCATGAAAAGCACTTTTGTCATCATTTTAGCCAAGATCAATTTTGAACTTTTTTCGATTTTTGAATTTTTGACTTTTTTCAAATTTATGTTCTATATGACTTTACCACCTAAAAGTTGATTAAAATAATTGTATAAGACATAACGAATTGTCTTTAGACCAGTAGAGCTATAGGAGGCGAAAATTTTCGGGGCCATGCGAACCCATGTTGAGCAATTTGACGTATTTTTCATAGTTTGGATCGCAATATCTCAAAAGTCGTCATTTTTAAAATTCTGAAAAAATCACACTAGGCATAACTTTTCACGTAGATTCCGAAAATCGTATCGAGAATGTGCACCTCGGACATTTTTAGATCTATATACTCGATTATATTGACGAAAAAGTGGTTTTTCGGGCTAAACTTTTCCATTTCGCATTTTCACGCACTCAGATATAAAAATTCTTTTTCTACGCGTGAAAATACACTAGAAAATCTATATCACGTGTCATTCTGAGATATCAATTTTTTCGAAAAATCGACCCCTAGTCATTGCGGCCGTCAATCAGCACTCGGTACCCACACTTCAGAAAAAAAGTTTGAAATTTATCGAATGTTTGGCCATCCGTGGACCTGTTACGTTCTCTGGTGGACGGTCTCTTAATTTGCAATTTTTTTGACTTTTGCGGATTCACATTTCTGAAAAATCGCGAAAACGACCTCTTGTTCATGCCTATCAAACTTCTAAATTTATAAAAACATCATTCAAACTCATAGAGAATAAGAATTCGCAAAATCAACTTCAAAAACAAATTTTGATTATTTCCGAACCTTCGCTCGAGCCATATTGAAGGGTCTAAAAATGGATCTCTGTATTAATGAAAGAACAACGAACATAAAATTTTATAATATCTTAGGCATACTCTAAAACGCATATGACGCTGTACGCGATAGGTTCAATGACGTATCCGCACAGCTCAAAAACTGAAATATATGTAAACTTGGCCCTAGGGGTTATTTTTGATTCTGAACAAACTGGCGTTGTCAGTTTTTCGATATATGACCTCTGGGTACCAGTATGGTACCGGGTCCGATTCACCAAAAATCGGGTTTTCATACATATCTCCGGTGAAAGTAAAGCTACATTCTTGAAATTTGGATTCCTTATGCAGAATTTCATGCTGATCAGACCTGAGTTATTCATTTGTCATGAATTGTTCAAAGTCACCTGAAAAATCGAATTTTTGAACGACGAAAATGAGAAGGTGGAGACCATACTCATTCGATTCGTCGTGTAATTCTGATCATTTTATCTACTGGGTGTGAAACAATTAAACTAGCGCCAAAGAAGTTGCTAACGTTTTTCCGAAAACAATCGCGTTGACCTGCTTGCACAACGCACGGTCGCATGACCTGTGAAACCACATGTGTTCTAAGCCAAGGAACCCAAAGTCATGGGTTCGATTCCGCATCGATGCAACCTGTTTTGCCATATTTTTCGCTACATTATTGAGCTTGTCTAACACTAATTTCATCTACTATTACACTATTCTATCAATTTGACGGCCAATAGCGCTGTTTGTGCAATTTGGATGAGGGAAATCATTATTATTCTGATCTTCATGCAAGAAATGTCGCCACACAGCAAAGGTGATCGTAAGAGGGAAGCGAAAGAGGGAGACGAGATCAAAATGAGGGGATGCAAGGAAAATGGAGAGGCGATATTTAAAGCAGGATCCAAAATTCGTTTTCCTCAAGGATGATAATGAGTATATTGAAGAAAAAAGCGGCTGAAAGCGAAGGTAGAATAATTTTTGCATGAAGATCAGAATAATAATGATTTCCCTCATCCAAATTTCAAGATTGTAGCTTTACTTTCACCGGAGATATCTATGAAAACCCGATTTTTGATGAATCGGAAATCGGTGAAATTTGGAATTTCCAAAAGTACAAATTTCAAGATTAAGACTTCAAATTGCCTGATCATGATACCAAATTGTTTTATTCGATATATAAATAAGTTTCGATGTTCAAAAGAGTCCATTCGGCATGATTTGGAGAAAGTGTGATGGTTTTTCTCTGAGAGGTTGCTCTAGAGTCGCCATGTTCTGGAAGCTATAACTTCCGAACGCACCTCTGAATTTTTGTGAAATTTTTATATTATACGTAGTTTTCCACGTAGAATCCGAAAATAAAGTTATTTTTTGCAAAGTGTATTAGAACTTTTTCAGGACGGCCAAAAATCGTCGAAAATCGGCGTTTTCAACACTTTATCAGCATCGGATCGCTTTCAAAGTATGTTTTTCGTTATTTTTATGAGAAAATAGACCTAAGAAACCTATAATATCGTACTTTTCAAAAATTTGAAATTTCCGATTTTTTTGGGCCAGGTCTGGCATTTTTCGGAAAGTGCACCAGAGCCGTTCATATTGGGCCAAAAAATATGCACTCGGTATGGGAACTTCACCAGCGAAATATTGAGGGGGTTGCAAAAAAGTCATCCGGGAGTTGGTACGTTTTCTCGTGGAATGTCTCTTAACATACTTAAAATTGCACCCCGGAATATATGTTTTCACAATAAAAATTTTAATAATTCAAATGGCCTCAACATTTTTCAAAGATGAGCTAGCCTTTCACTTCCAACGGTAAAAATGATTATCTCGTCGAGTTCTTTCAAAATTACTATACATGTATGGGGTTTGGATGCGCCGTTCAAAAAAAAATGGACCGCTCAAGTAAAGCGCAGAACAAGAAATGAGGATTGAGACATACGGCTTCCTAAGGTCGATTTTCGAACTCTACGTGAAACGTTACCCCTAGGACCATCTTTATATGAACTTTCATTTTTTGCTGTAAATTCTGACGAGATTCACAAAATAATTCATATCTCGCCCGGGACCCCACCTTGCACTGCGTTTCCTTTACATATTCTGAATCTACGCACTCATATTAGTCTAGGAAAAATCGGCTGGAGAATCGGCAGGTGTTAGAACAGGTCTCACCAAGCCAAAATTTTCGACCAATTCGCAAGTCGAAAATTTATAATTCTCAATTTTACGTCCAAATTGCTCAGATCTACCTATTCTTTCATATTTCTGTGCTTACTAGTCTAGTTGTACCAATTTCCATAGTAAAATCCGAAGATTTCCTTACTTTCAAAATGTCATGTTTTTCACATTGTAATTTCTGAAATTTGAAGGTGTCTAGTTCAACATTTCGGGATTGTACCAAGTGCTCACTATATACTTTTTAAAGATGCCTTAGATATTGTAAAAATTTGCAGTTCGTGGCTCATTCATGAAATCAGAAGTCCAGTTTGAGACCCTTCAATATGGCTCGAGCGAAGTTCGTGAAATAAGCAAAATTTGTTTTACAATGATTTTGCGAACTACGGTTGGCCATATGTTGGAAAAATGTTTTCATAACCAATTCTAACAACAATCGATGAAAACTTCTTAAAATTTCATGTTTCTTAAGAGACCGTCCACCAGAGAACGTAATAACTATGCAGGGGTCCACGGATGGCCAAAAATTCGATAAATTCCAAACTTTTTTCCTGAAATGTGGGTACCGAGTGCTGATTGACGGCCGCAATGACTAAGGCTAGGGGTCGATTTTGAAAAAGTTACAGGTACCCCCCATTTTGGAGGTCGAAAAAGTTGATATCTCAGAATGACACGTGATATAGATTTTCTGATGTATTTTCACGCGTAGAAAAAGAATTTTTATATCTGAGTGCGTGAAAATGCGAAATGAAAAAGTTTAGCCCGAAAAACCACTTTTTCGTCAATATAATCGAGTATATAGATCTAAAAATGTCCGAGGTGCACATTATCGATACGATTTTCGGAATCTACGTGAAAAGTTATGTCTAGCTTGAATTTTTCAGAATTTTAAAAATGACGACTTTTGAGATATTGCGATCCAAACTATGAAAAATACGTAAAATTGCTGAACATGGGTTCGCATGGCCCCGAAAATTTTCGCCCCCTATAGCTCTACTAGTCTAAAAACAATTCGTTATGTCTTATACAATCATTTTAAATATTTTTCTACTTCGAAAAAGTGAGAAAATCAGAAATCTGAAATTTCATTTTCTCAGCCTCGGTTCAAGGGCCAAAAATATCAATTTTTAAAAATTATAGATAAAAGAGGTTTTCCGACAGTTTTCCATACGTAGAAACCGAATTTTCATGTTACAGCTCATGAAAAGCACTTTTGTCATCATTTTAGCCAAGATCAATTTTGAACTTTTTTCGATTTTTGAATTTTTGACTTTTTTCAAATTTATGTTCTATATGACTTTACCACCTAAAAGTTGATTAAAATAATTGTATAAGACATAACGAAATGTCTTTAGACCAGTAGAGCTATAGGAGGCGAAAATTTTCGGGGCCATGCGAACCCATGTTGAGCAATTTGACGTATTTTTCATAGTTTGGATCGCAATATCTCAAAAGTCGTCATTTTTAAAATTCTGAAAAAATCACACTAGGCATAACTTTTCACGTAGATTCCGAAAATCGTATCGAGAATGTGCACCTCGGACATTTTTAGATCTATATACTCGATTATATTGACGAAAAAGTGGTTTTTCGGGCTAAACTTTTCCATTTCGCATTTTCACGCACTCAGATATAAAAATTCTTTTTCTACGCGTGAAAATACACTAGAAAATCTATATCACGTGTCATTCTGAGATATCAATTTTTTCGAAAAATCGACCCCTAGTCATTGCGGCCGTCAATCAGCACTCGGTACCCACACTTCAGAAAAAAAGTTTGAAATTTATCGAATGTTTGGCCATCCGTGGACCTGTTACGTTCTCTGGTGGACGGTCTCTTAATTTGCAATTTTTTTGACTTTTGCGGATTCACATTTCTGAAAAATCGCGAAAACGACCTCTTGTTCATGCCTATCAAACTTCTAAATTTATAAAAACATCATTCAAACTCATAGAGAATAAGAATTCGCAAAATCAACTTCAAAAACAAATTTTGATTATTTCCGAACCTTCGCTCGAGCCATATTGAAGGGTCTAAAAATGGATCTCTGTATTAATGAAAGAACAACGAACATAAAATTTTATAATATCTTAGGCATACTCTAAAACGCATATGACGCTGTACGCGATAGGTTCAATGACGTATCCGCACAGCTCAAAAACTGAAATATATGTAAACTTGGCCCTAGGGGTTATTTTTGATTCTGAACAAACTGGCGTTGTCAGTTTTTCGATATATGACCTCTGGGTACCAGTATGGTACCGGGTCCGATTCACCAAAAATCGGGTTTTCATACATATCTCCGGTGAAAGTAAAGCTACAATCTTGAAATTTGGATTCCTTATGCAGAATTTCATGCTGATCAGACCTGAGTTATTCATTTGTCATGAATTGTTCAAAGTCACCTGAAAAATCGAATTTTTGAACGACGAAAATGAGAAGGTGGAGACCATACTCATTCGATTCGTCGTGTAATTCTGATCATTTTATCTACTGGGTGTGAAACAATTAAACTAGCGCCAAAGAAGTTGCTAACGTTTTTCCGAAAACAATCGCGTTGACCTGCTTGCACAACGCACGGTCGCATGACCTGTGAAACCACATGTGTTCTAAGCCAAGGAACCCAAAGTCATGGGTTCGATTCCGCATCGATGCAACCTGTTTTGCCATATTTTTCGCTACATTATTGAGCTTGTCTAACACTAATTTCATCTACTATTACACTATTCTATCAATTTGACTGCCAATAGCGCTGTTTGTGCAATTTGGATGAGGGAAATCATTATTATTCTGATCTTCATGCAAGAAATGTCGCCACACAGCAAAGGTGATCGTAAGAGGGAAGCGAAAGAGGGAGACGAGATCAAAATGAGGGGATGCAAGGAAAATGGAGAGGCGATATTTAAAGCAGGATCCAAAATTCGTTTTCCTAAAGGATGATAATGAGTATATTGAAGAAAAAAGCGGCTGAAAGCGAAGGTAGAATAATTTTTGCATGAAGATCAGAATAATAATGATTTCCCTCATCCAAATTTCAAGATTGTAGCTTTACTTTCACCGGAGATATCTATGAAAACCCGATTTTTGATGAATCGGACCCGGTTCCATACTGGTACCCAGAGGTCATATATCGAAAAACTGACAACGCCAGTTTTTTCAGAATCAAAAATAACCCCTAGGGCCAAGTTTACAGATATTTCATTTTTTGAGCTGTGCGGAACCCCGGGCGAGATATGAATTATTTTGTGAATCTCGTCAGAATTATTCGATATTTTCGTCATGATATCGTGGTAGTCCAGCTTCGATGAAAACATGAAAGTTCCTTAAAATAATTTTCCGCACATTTTGAGCACCATACGGTCATTGTAGCTCAAAAATTAACACATATACGTCAGAGCCGGTACCACATCCGGAAAACACCTAAATACCGGTTCCAGGGAAAATCACTGGTACATAAAATTTCTCGCTGCCACTAGACTGAGTCATAATTTTCTTTTCTAGATTGCTCAAACTTCTGCACCTGGTTCCTCAGGGGGGTCGTTTTCATGCATCTCTCAGAAGACACGTGATAAATAACTCGAATGGAAAGCATTTTGGCACTTTCTTTAAAAAAATCGAAAAATTTCGGAAAAATTGACTCGATTTTCATGAATTTCTATTTTAATGATTTTCATGGATCTTTTGCAACCAAATCATATAAGACAATGATATGGTAATGTAGAGGCATGATTTCCTCGAAAAAAATACGATTTCGGTCACAGAGCCGGAAATTACAAACTTTCCGGTTTTGGTTTCCGGCTTTGGAGAAAATTATGTTTTCTATGCAAAATTAAGCCGCCTAGTTATTTATGAGAGGAATCGCGAGATAATTTTTTGGGATATGCGGCGGTAGAAAACAAAATGGTTTTCTCCAGGTGTAACTTTTAAATAAAGCATTTCAAGTGATGCTCTTTCAAAAATTAACACGTATACGTCAGAGCCGGTACCACATCCGGAAAACACCTAAATACCTGTGCGGGAAAAATCACTTGTAAAAAAATTTCTCACTGCCACTAGACTCTGTCATAATTTTCTTTGCCAGATTGCTCAAACTTCTGCACCTGGTTCCTCATGGACATGCAATCTCTCAGAAGGAGCGTGTTATAGTTATGTTACTTATTTATGATTTTTTCGACAATATAGTCATGTTTTGGAGCTTTCATCTGATGATTTTCGGAAAAGTGATTTTGAAGCGAATTGGACGCAATTTTCGGCTTGGGAAGACCACTTGTCACACCTAAGGAGTTCGGCTATATTTTTTCCTGATAGAATCGGGTATGGAGAATCCGAGTATGAGCACCGCATACTTGAAAGGGTGGGGTGAAAAGCCGGTAGAATGTATTTTCTGTTTTGGATTGCAGTATTTTCGAAAATTTATGAAGTTGACGCGGACGAACTTTCTTGTCAACATAAAAGTTGTTTTAAATATTTTTTCGGACATTTTGAGCCCAATGCCACCATTCTAGCTCATCTGGGAGCTGAAATACGGTAGAGCCGGGTGCGGAACCGGAAAATGCCTAAAAGCCGGTTTTGAAAAAAAGGCCAACGTAGAAAGTTTTCTCATGCCGAATATACTATGGCATAATTATCTCGTGGATACTGCTGAAAGTTGGGGCTCCTGGTTCCGCGGGGTGTCCGTTTTCATGCATTCGTGATAAAATGCGTCTTCTGAGAGATTGCATGAATGCGGACCCCTCGAAGAACAAGGAGCCGACAGTTTGAGCAATATCGATGAATTGTTTATGTTAGAGTATATTGCGGACGAGAAAACTTTCGACGTTGGCAGTTTTTTCCAGAACCGGCTTTTAGGAATTTTCCGGTTTTGGTTCCGGCTCTACCATAAAAAGGGATGGCATTGGGCTCAAAATGTGCGGAAAACTATTTTAAACAACGTTTATGGTGACCATAAAAACGGAGGATCTCATTTTCATTTCGAAAAAAATGAAATACCAATTTTTAGAATAAATAACAAATTCTACCGGCACCAGCTCGGGTTCTACCCTCCATATTTACCACTTTTCATCACAGATTGTGAATCTGCGAAATCGACTTACTATAGGAAAAAAAATAGAACTGGCGGCTAAACCCCTGGCTTTTTGAGATTTGAGGCCAGAAAGACCAAAAATGACCAAAATTAGATTTTTTCGATTTTTTCAAATTTTTCAAATATCCATATTATGAACTCCCGATGATATGTTTTCTTATTTATTGCCACTTCCTATCTCAAAATGTTGTTTTTCAATTCAACAAAGCGAAATCAACACATCTACCCAAACCCGTCCCCTCAGTTTGGGGTCGAAAAACAAATTGCTCACAAATATAAATAATACATGTTTTCTGGTATATTTTGTCGCTTAGAAGCCGAATTTCACTATTAGAACGCGTGCAAATTCGAGATAAAGGAGTTACGAAATTTCGATCCGACAAGAGCCAACATCTCAATTCAAAAATGACAGAATTTGGGTCGCAATTGCGACAGTTCGTGACAGTGAAGCATCCATAAACTCTTAGATTATTTTGCAAACTCTTCAAATAGTTAGAAAAAAAAAAGTAAGTGTATGTGTTACAACTTGTCGATCCGGAAAATTCAATCATCCAATATATTTGTTTCGTAATATAATTTTTGGTTTTTTCGGGTCGAAATTTTCGGTTTTCCGTTAATAACTCCTTTATTTCTAATAGTGAGATTCGGCGGGAGAAATCTCAAAAAGCCAAGGGTTTAGCCGCCAGTTCTATCTTTTCCTATAGCAACACGATGTCGTAGATTCAGAATCTGTGCTCAAAGTGGTAAAGATGGGGTACCCGAGCCGGTAGAATTTGTTATTTGTTCTAAAAATTGGTATTTAATTTTTTCGCAATGAAAATGAGATCCTCCGTTTTTATCATCACCATAAAAGTTGTTTAAAATAATTTTCCGCACATTTTGAGCAATGACATTCTTCTAGTTCATCTGTCAGCTGATTTAAAACCGGAAAATTCCTAGAAGTCGGTTCGGGAAAAAATGCCAACGTCGAAAGTTTTCTCGTCCCCAATATACTCTAACATAAATACCTCATCGATATTGAACAAACTTTCGGCCCCTTGTTCCTCATGGTCATGCATTCTCTCAGAAGACTCGTGATTTATAACACATGTATCATGAGTCAGCGGAGGAAAACACCACACCCCGGGAACAATTTCCAACTTTTATTTTTTGTTTACCTTTATATTATGGTGCTAGCATACACAAGAGACAACTCTCCGAAAAATCCAGGTCACAGGAATTTAAAATTTCCAATTACTATTTTTACTATATGTGTATGAAGTTAAGCTTCCATAATCTGCAATAAAATTCACTTTGTTTCATACTCCCCGAGATGGTATGATTTTATTTATATATGGAATTTCAGTTTTTCGTTCATAGTTTCTTAACTTGCAGTCTCACAGCTTCGCACTTAACAGAAAGGTTATTCAACTCATTTTTCCGCGTATTTTGAGCCCAATCCCACGTCCGTAGCACAATTTGGAGCTGAAATACGGTAGAGCCGGATGCAAAACCGGAAAATTCCTAAAAGCCGGATCTGGGACCTGTGACCTGGATTTTTCGGAGAGTTGTCTCTTGTGTATGCTAGCACCATAATATAAAGGTAAACAAAAAATAAGTTGGAAATTGTTCCCGGGGTGTGGTGTTTTCCTCCGCTGACTCATGATACATGTGTTATAAATCACGAGTCTTCTGAGAGAATGCATGACCATGAGGAACAAGGGGCCGAAAGTTTGTTCAATATCGATGAGGTATTTATGTTAGAGTATATTGGGAACTCCCAAGTTCCTAGATCAAATCTCCAGCGAACAGCGATCCGTTGCGGTTTTGTCCGCCCCCTTGTTCATCCTTACCAATCGAGGTGCTGGAGGAGGAGGGCGAGGCAGCTCAGGAGCACGGGGAGGAGGAGGAGGAAGAGGAGGAGGGCGAGGTTCAACTGGAGGGAGAGGAGGGGGATCCAGTGGATACTACGGTTACTCGGGCACTGGATACTAGCATTGTTATCAGTGTACCATCTACTACTTCACCCTGTTTAGATCCTGAAACTAGGCGATCTTGAGTTTTAATAACTATCACCGTATAGGTTCATGGTCCAAAATTACGAATTTCAGTGGACAATCATGGTTAGATAAGCACCGAATGCCCTAACCAAACAACATTCCAGTACTCCAATAACAACTCTATCCCTCGTATATGAATATCGATTGATTAGGGCATTTGATGTTTATCTAACCATGATTTTCCACTGAAATTCGTGATTTTGGACCATGAACCCCTATACGGTGATAGGGAGTAAAACTCAAGATCGGCTAGTTAGAGGATCTAATCAGGGTGAAGTAGTAGATGGTACACTGATAACAATGCAACAACTCACAAGTTGCTAGATCAAATTTAAAGCGAACAGCAATCCGTTGCGGTTTTGTCCGCCCCATGAACAAGTACGATTTGACTCTCTTGGTTTCAGATAATATTTCTCTCTATATCTCTATATGTATAACGATCCCTAACCAGGTGTGCCATGCAACAATTTTCTGACTCTTCTCCACCCTCATTTGGGGTGTTTCCGGACAACAACAGAGCAATTGGTCGATGGTGTAGAAACGGCAATTCCAATGCTGACTCATCACGACTATTCATGACAACAATCACAGTTTGCGTAACATCCGGCGGAAATGGATGAATAGGCTGATCGCTAACGCTCTAGGGTTATCTTATTGAACTTATTTTGACTTTTAGGTAGATTTCAGATGCGCTAAATGACTGATGGCTTATTTCAAGTTGGCTTATTTCCTGGAACCTACCTGAAAACTACGATTGTCCAATAAGAAAACTGAACTGACCTCCTTTAGAACGAACAAGGACCAAAAAGACGAGGAGGACGAGCAAACTCTGAATGAAACCATTGTTCATCGATTGGGTCTGGAAAGACTGATTTGACATACATTCAATGTCATCGAATTGGAAATTTTTCGTAAACAATGGCAAAAGTGAAATATCACAGATTGGAACAATGAGTAATTGATATACGTATGTTTTATCCAGCGGATCTGAAACATGTATTTGTATAGTTATACAGCTTCAACACCCAAGGTGCCATATATAGAGAGAAAAAAAGCACAAATAGGAGGGTGGGTACTTGGAGTTGGTTTCCAAGCACAGCATTCCATAACGATAGAAAGCGGGGAGATCTTTTCGACATCAAATTACAAAGTCGAAACTTGATGTGCATCTGAAACATATCGCAATTTTACAAACGATGTTGGGCACCCGAGCTTAATAACTTGTGTTTCAGACTGACTATGAAAAATGCTTCAAGAAACTAAGATATTAATTACAATAGCTTTTAAACCAATTCTGATGTTTTGCGTTTTAACGATGATCTCATATCTTTCTTAAATCAATTCTGATGTGTTGCGTTTTAACGATGATCTCATATCTTTTTACTCTTTCAGTCTCGATTTTATTCAATGTCTCAATAATTTGTATTATCAGTGCCCTCATTTGACCTAATATCAACGTAATAATACGGATTAGTCAATATTTTCGGATAAGGTATATTCGAATGGTTTTCAACGAGAAGGGAACAATTGATTGGAAGCATTATTGTAAGCGGGTTCCCGGGAGAACAATATGATCCAGTTGTGTACACGTGGAATATTATGGCCAAATCGTGAAAAAAGAGATGTTTTCGATTGGCCATAGTTAGATCAACCGGTGAGGAGTGTAGAAGGAATAGCGAGAGAGGGAGGGAGAGAGTGGAGAGAAACAGAGAACCGGATGTCCACAAGTGAGTATGCGTGCGCCACGTGAGCACCACTCGGCCAATATAAGGGAAAGTTAGTCATTTGAGTTTCCAAAATTTAGTGTGGTCACCCTCCGGCAATAGGCCGTATGATCACCGTCGGATGATAACCTTCCGGATTATCATTACAAAATGGACCCTTTTATAACTGTCACGGCATAATTTTTACCGCCTTGCACAATATTCCTTTCGTCGGGGAAAAGTGAGAAAGCGAAATGTAATTAAATTTGACCTGGCAAGATGCCAGATTTTCTCTCGACTGGAAAAGCGGAGAAAATAAGCTTCGATATATAAAACGGTTCTGAAACCTATCGCAATTCTCAAATTCGATCACAATTGAAAATATGTGCGTTTCATAGTCAGTCTGAAACACAAGTTATTAAGCTCGGGTGCCCAACATCGTTTGTAAAATTGCGATATGTTTCAGATGCACATCAAGTTTCGACTTTGTAATTTGATGTCGAAAAGATCTCCCCGCTTTCTATCGTTATGGAATGCTGTGCTTGGAAACCAACTCCAAGTACCCACCCTCCTATTTGTGCTTTTTTTCTCTCTATATATGGCACCTTGGGTGTTGAAGCTGTATAATTATACAAATACATGTTTCAGATCTGCTGGATAAAACATACGTATATCAATTACTCATTGTTCCAATCTGTGATATTTCACTTTTGCCATTGTTTACGAAAAATTTCCAATTCGATGACATTGAATGTATGTCAAATCAGTCTTTCCAGATCCAATCGATGAACAATGGTTTCATTCAGAGTTTGCTCGTCCTCCTCGTCTTTTTGGTCCTTGTTCGTTCTAAAGGAGGTCAGTTCAGTTTTCTTATTGGACAATCGTAGTTTTCAGGTAGGTTCTAGGAAATAAGCCAACTTGAAATAAGCCATCAGTCATTTAGCGCATCTGAAATCTACCTAAAAGTCAAAATAAGTTCAATAAGATAAACCTAGAGCGTCAGCGATCAGCCTATTCATCCATTTCCGCCGGATGTTACGCAAACTGTGATTGTTGTCATGAATAGTCGTGATGAGTCAGCATTGCAATTTAAATTTGATCTAGCAACTTGTGAGTTGTTGCATTGTTATCAGTGTACCATCTACTACTTCACCCTGATTAGATCCTCTAACTAGGCGATCTTGAGTTTTACTCCCTATCACCGTATAGGGGTTCATGGTCCAAAATCACGAATTTGAGTGGAAAATCATGGTTAGATAAACATCAAATGCCCTAATCAATCGATATTCATATACGAGGGATAGAGTTGTTATTGAAGTACTGGAATGTTGTTTGGTTAGGGCATTCGGTGCTTATCTAACCATGATTGTCCACTGAAATTCGTAATTTTGGACCATGAACCTATACGGTGATAGTTATTAAAACTCAAGATCGCCTAGTTCCAGGATCTAAACAGGGTGAAGTAGTAGATGGTACACTGATAACAATGCAACAACTCCCAAGTTCCTAGATCAAATCTCCAGCGAACAGCGATCCGTTGCGGTTTTGTCCGAACCCTTGTTCATCCTTACCAATCGAGGTGCTGGAGGAGGAGGGCGAGGCAGCTCAGGAGCACGGGGAGGAGGAGGAGGAAGAGGAGGAGGGCGAGGTTCAACTGGAGGGAGAGGAGGGGGATCCAGTGGATACTACGGTTACTCGGGCACTGGATACTATGGAGATACATCGGCTGTCAAGTCGACATCGATGAATCGATATGCCGGTGGATACGCGACGGTTAACGTATGGTACTTCAGGTATGAAATTTTACCACTTCTTTGCTAAATCGAAAAATGTATACACAATGGCGGCATTTCCATGATATCCCCATTTGACCCTTCCGATTGTGAGTAAAGACTGAGTAAAATAAAGACCTGTATCTTAGTTATTTAGTCCAGTAGATGAACAGTTCCCAATTTGATCATGAATCTGGCATCCGTCTGGTTGTCAGGTCGTAAACAAATTAACAAAGAGTCATCAAAAAATCCGCCCCCCCCCTATAACTGTCCACTGTTCCCAAATAGGCAACCATAGGTACATTAAATTCCGACCAGAAATCGAACACTTCAGAGGCGGAGGGGCGGGAAAGGAATCGGACGAACCTCTGATCAACAGCTCGACAATCTACAACTCCTTGTTCAACAAAGATGCCTTCGCATCGACATTCACTCCGTGGACTGGAGATGCACCGATATTCCAGCACCAGATCAACCCAGTGAGCCACGATATAAGAGGGAAGGGGAAGGCACGGAACAATTGATTCTGACTAATGATGCTGTGGTTGCATTTTTAACAAAACGGCAAGTACGTTTTGTTTTCAGTGGAACTTCTCACTTTCGAAATTGGAGTTCATGAAGATTCCTCTCAAAGTCGCGGATGTGAGCCGGCCAGTGAGGTGAGATTGATGATTCGTTGTAACTTGCTGACAAGGGCGGACTTCTGGTCTGTGTCTCTCACCGATCATGGTGTTTGTACAACAATTTTGAGATCGAGAAATGATCCCACACGCTCGTCGTTCCTGTGACTCTCTCGGCCTGTCGAGTTGCAAAAGAATGTGGGAAATGACGACGCGAAGACCGTTTCTCGAACTATAGATTTCTGAATTATTTCAGTATCGACAACGGCTCACTGCTCTACTTCTGGAGTAATTCATCACTTCCCCGCCGCGAGGCAGGCACTTGTCACAGATACACATCGACTAATGAGGACAGGGAATTCACAGTCTGTGATCTGAACAAGAAGGATAGGTGAATTGAATTTGTTAATATGTCCACCACTAGGGGTGCACCCCCGTGCAACCTATGAACTCCGAGTTACAATTGAGTGCCTCTCTACATGGGCAACTATGGTTCAAACCTTGACCAAATCTGTCTGACATATAAAAACATATAATATAAAAACTGAAAAATATTTAGTTATACTATATTGGATACAATTGCAATTAAGAGACCATCCACGAAAGAACGGAAAAGGGTCACGGATGGTTAAAAAATAGATATCCGTCATATTTTTATTTTGAAGTAAGGGACCAAAGTTAGGAACGCAGGCACCATTGGCAATGATCAACTTTGAAAAAGTTACAGTTTTGGGGTGAAAATATTTTTTTACCAAAAATTGTCGTTTTAATAGTTTTTCTGGTGTATTTTCTCGAGTAGATAACGTATTTCTATGAAAAAAATGGTCAGAAATGCGATATAACAAAATTAGAGCCAAAAATCGATTTAAATCGATTTTTTTGATCCAAAATGCCACATAAATGTACATAACTTTTTTTGAAAAAATAAGACTTTGGGTTTTTCGCATTTTTCGACACATCATCATATGTCACAACTATGATAATTTTTTCAGAATTTTAAAAACACCCCATCTTGCTGAAAATTTGGCCTGAACTTGGGATCTTAGGAAAAAATCGTGAAAAAGGCTGACTATTTTGGATTGCAAATCCTGTCCGCAGCTTCCAACTGTCTTCACATTTGGTCTGGGACACGTGGTGGGTCATATAAACATGTTTAATATCAAAAATTGGCAAAATTCGAAAATTTTGAAATTTCGATTTTTGGACCATTTTGAGCCAAAAAATCGAAATTTCAAAATTTTTGAATTTTGTTAATTTTTTATATTGAACATGTTTATATGACCGTCCACGAGTCCCAGACCAAATTTGAAGGATATTGTAAGCTGCAGACAGGATCTGCAATCCAAAATATTCAGCCCTTTTCACGATTTTTACCTAAGGTCCCAAGTTCAGGCCAAAGTTGTGGCATATGATGATGTGTCGAAAAATGCTAAAAACCCAAAGTCTTATTTTTTCAAAAAAAGTTATGTACATTTATGTGGCATTTTGGATCGAAAAATCGATTTTTTGGCTCTAATTCTGTTATATCGCATTTCTGACCATTTTGACATAGAAATTCGTTATCTACTCGAGAAAATACACCTGAAAAACTATTAAAACGAAAATTTTTGGTAAAAAAATATTTTCACCCCAAAAGTGAGGGGTTACTGTAACTTTTTCAAAGTTGACCCCTGACCATTGCCAATGGTGCCTGCGTTCCTAACTTTGGTACCTTACTTCAAGAAAAAATATGGCGGATATCTATTTTTTGGCCATCCGTGACCCTTGCCCAGGTGTTACGTTCTCTCGTGGACGGTCTCATAATTTGCCCCCATTTTACTAACTCTTATATTTTATCGTGCTTTCTACAGATGCGCCGCCAATATCTCCGACCTACCGCACTTGGCGCCTTTCCAATTTCTATCGATCGATGGAGAACCGTACGTTCCCATCTATAACTTGTATAATTCCTGATTCGATTTACTGGATCTTAAAAGAGTGCATACTGGGGAAATAAAAACGACAGATCGTTCCAGTCTCACTCAATTCTCGTGGATGTGCAAGGAAGGCCAGGTGTGTTGTGCATGGGAGTGCTGTGATCCCGTCAATGACTGGTAGGCGATTGACTTTTTTTCCCTTTTTTGGGAAATTTCACTAATTTCAATTAATTTTAATTACAGGTTAACGTTCTTTATCATATCCCTTGTCGTCATTTTCGCTCTTTTTGGATGTGCCGTATGGTTCGTGAGCGCTTGCATCTAAGCACGTCCCCAGTGTTCGACTCGCTAATATCTTTTTTAAAATATCGAATCTCCCCTATACATTGATCATGTATATGAAGTATTTTATTCGATTTGTTTAAATTTCTAAAATCGCGTTTTATCAATGTATTTTTTGCCGTAATGCGTAACAAACATAAACTTACTATTGCACAAAGCGAGGAAAACAACTTCACAAGTCAGATTCATTACTGGTATATTTGAAAATGTACCGCAATATGACAGAAACACATGAAGAGCTAATTCAATTGGTCCCTACAAAACCAACCTATCAATGACTAACTCTTGCCATTACTCATCAGACAATCCATTAGCATATCAACCAAATCACATCACCATCTTATCAATGCGAACCTATAAATGCATGGGTGAGAAGGGTTCAGAAAATACCCAATCGTCGACTACGTGATCCTCCCCATGCCATATTTGATCTCTATTTTAATTTTGCTTGTAAATATGTTCTCAAGTCACAATTGTAGTGTGTATTACAACACAATTCAAAGTATTTTCAGCATAACTATAGATGAAAGTCGACGTACCAACTTCGTACACCCTCTTGCCCTTTTCACTGATGCTGATTCCAGAAGAGGTACAATTTCACTAATTTCGAAAAATATGCATAAATGAAAATGTTTATCATTGCTCTCACAAAATTTAATATGCTTATTTTCATTTTATACATTAAATTCCAATTGGAGGTTCCGGAGGAGATGGTCGAGGCAGTAGCGGAGCTAGGACTGAAGTAGGAGGTGGATTAGGAGGAGGAGGAGGACTTTCAATCGAAGGCGGGGTTGGAGGATTCTCAAAAGGAGGGACATTTGGAGGAGGAAGCAGTGGCGGATTCTCAACAGGAGGAGGATTTGGCAGTGGAGGATTTTCCACCGGTGGAGCATATGGAGGCGGCTTCGGTGGATCTTATGGAACGGGATTGTATGGTGGCATATGCGACCCGAGGTACTATTCTGATTGCTACTCGAGATGTGCCTTTGGACGCTGCAGAATCGGTTACGGGTGCGCATTTTTGCAAGAATTTCAATAAAAATTTTCGAAAAATCACCATTTAGAATATTTTCATTCCATTTAGTGGTGACAGACCATCGCGACCATCATTCACCCCGACCGTGAACAGCTCCGTGGTCTACAATTCGATGTTCACGAATGAAGCCTTCTCATCCGTCTTCCTTGTTTCGCCAGGAGAAAATCCACTGCTTGAAAACAAGGTAAAATCATTTTTAAAAATTATCTATTTAGCATGAGCTTGTCGAATTTTAATGCATTATTATTAAATGTGCAATTTATCCAGTTGCACAACACCAGATCGAAGCTCGAAGTAATAACGATTCCACCCACAGTTGCAAATATCAGCCGACCTGTGAGGTAAGACGTCCAAACGGCACTACTCGGATGAGAACTATGACGTCATGCCGCCTTTGATATATCATGATGCCATAGTTTTCATCCGATCTTGTACTCGTCGAAACATATCTTTTTAAATAGTATTACATATCTCAGCATCGGCAAAGGATCTATCATTTTCTTCTGGAGCACCAGCTCTCTACCAAATAGCAATTACACTTCGGAGTGCTTCAATTACACAACTTCCAACGACAACAAAAATTTCTAGATTTGTAATGTGAATAAAAGGAGCAGGTCCTGATTTTTCAAGTTTTTCAGATAATGATACACTCAAAACTGACAACAAAATTTTAGGTGCAGTACGAACATCTCCGACCTATCTCACTTATCACCTTTCCAATTTTATTCTGCAGATGGAAAACCGTATGTATTTCAGTCTTGCATTTCTTCTTAATTTTTATTTAAACTGAATTGCTTAACAACTTTTTTAAATATGTGGTCTCCAGAATTACTGAATTCGCTTGGATGTGCCAGGAGGGTCAACATTGCTGTGAACTAGAATGCTGCAAGAAACCTTACGACATACCTGTCGGGTATGTATTCATTCATTAACATCTCTTTTCGTTTTGCATTTCTTGACTTAACTAGAGTTCTTTTCAGGGCGATATTCGTTATTTTGAGCCCATTTTTTGCCTTTCTTAGCCTTATCTGCATCTTCGGAGTAGACAATTTTCCATGCGTCAAAATTCTAAAGCGAAAAAGGAAGAATCAAACTGAGAAGAATGGAATTTAATGACAACATACGATAAAACATATTTTCTAAATTTTATTCACAGAGGAAAAACTTCTCGGGGGATGTTTTTGATTTCTGAATTAACATAATCGATTTAAAATTTGCTGTACATTATTGAAACATTTCAGTGAATTTAATGTTAGTAAATATTTTCATTATTTTAAGGTAATATGGGCGGAATTGCAAGTTCATACAGTGAATATCAGACATATTAGATATTAGACTAATGAAGTTGATCTGTAACTGACTACATGCAGCATTTCTGTTTTGATTTTGCATATTTCTGAAAAATAAGAAATTCAAATTTTGTGAAAAGGGAAAGAAGCAAGCGTCAATATTTTTTATGATAGTATAGTTTCTTCGTGGGTGCATACAGCACACACATGACGGAGCCTGTATGATTGGTCATCCATTCAGAAAAGCCCGGCAAAGTCACATGCAGCCGGCGTCTGCTCCTAATTTTGCTATAATGCAATTTGGTTCAAACCCACTCATATGACTGAAGTCTAACCTATTTTTTTGAAAGAATATCAATGCTACTTCTCAGCCAATAATATGGAATTGTTTCATGGATTATTCCTTCAGATATCTAGAGAAATAAAGTTAAAGCAAAATTTTGCGAACTGTTTGCAATAGGGTTAATCATAATGTCTTACGTTGGTTGCAAGATCGGTGTGATTGAAATATGTGTGAACAAAGGTCAAGCATACTCCTAAACAATGCTATGTTTTTTGGTCAGTAAGATTTGAGACACACGAGTTATGACTGTTCAAAGTACGGACACAAAAAAACCACAAGACTTTTGCACCAGCCTTATAGCTGTAGGCATAAACCGGTATCATTCACTTCATTCAAATACACAAATATCTGAGAGTCGAATAAGAGCATGTGCATTTTTCTAACCAATGCACGCGTAAGATTAAGAGTATCACATATTCTTAGTCAAAGTGCGCTGTGGTATAGCTCACGAAAACTATTAAATGAGACGGCCGATTAGATTATGAGAAATGTATAATTTGTGGCGGAGAAAACTCTCTTCACATTCGTTGGTCGCTGATGGTCAGCTGACAATACATCGTCGTCCCTTCCTTAGAGGAGCGAGCGAAAGATACACGGAGAGAAATATGTGAAGATAAGAAAATATAACAGTTGTCGAAGAGACGCGCAGAGAAAGAGAGACAAAGCGCGCTCGCTCTTCCATGTTTACACTACTATCGACCGGGATGGAAGGCGCGCAAGAGGTGATTTCTAATATTTTTCGTGATGCTTCCTTGTTTTGATCATATTAATGGGTAAATTGCATTAATTTCTATATATTTTCGACGAAAACCATGTGAAAAGTAGCCAATTCAGCCAAGAATCTGCCTGATTTGCTCTTCACCAATCAGTCAGCTGCACTTGGGCATAGATTCGTGCCGCGCTTGCGCCGTTTTCTACAAGTTAGCACGATGTTTATCCCATTTTAACGTCTGCCAATACGAATCTTTCCTTTGAGTTAGGTAATAGTGCATGTATCATACAATAATCAATTTTAGGCGTATTATCTCAACAAATCGAAAGCCAGCAAAGTGCAAAGGAGGCGAGGGCACTTGTTTGGACAAAGGTCTTTATTTTTTAGTAAATACAATTCGCATCGTTCATCTCTTTAGACGAGTCAACTTCCTGTCGCAAATGTCGATACGAGCGGTTCTCTCGTGTGTTGAAAAAGGCTTTCGTGACTGAGAAGGAGCGTGATGGGGTTAGTATTGAACCCCATTTTCGACCCGTTTCTCTTATTCATATTATCTTTATTGTCAAAATCCAGATTCAAAATCCCGAAGCGATCCAAGTCGTGTGCGATCCGATCGAACTGCGAAAGACAACATTCATCGATCACAACACGTAAGCCAATCACTTAGATTGTGTGGCAAATTTATTCCGAGTTCGGATTTGGATAGGCCGTCCTTCACTTGAGAATCATTATTTTAACGGGAAAGAGAGATAGATAAAGCATTTCGAACTGTTAATCTTACAGCTTCTTATACGAAAGAACGTGCCGGAGTTCCACTCCTACTTTAGACAAGATTCGCTGGAGCTACAGGCAAGTTGTACTATGTTTTTTTCTTCAAAATGACGATTTCCAGTTTGATGTGCCTTACGCGAAAAACTGCCGAGTTAGGCACCAGGCCTAAACCAAGCGACCTGAAACAGGGCGATTTCGATGGATCGAATATTGTAAGATCACATGAAATGCTTGTCATATCGTTCATCCCAGAACTTCACTCCTGGAACCTATAGCATGGTCGTACCAAATGGAAGGATATTCGTTGGGGCGCTGTGCGACTTTGCGAATGTTACTTTTCCGGAGTTTGCCGAGTTGACGGCAGTAAACAAGGTATTGTCACGAACCGTATGAATGAATAGTATATATATATTTTTTTATCACGTCATGCGTTAACGCAAGATGAGGAAGGGTCGGTATTCTTCAGCAGTTGCGTTCCACCATCTCGCTCCAATAGTTCTTCTGAGATCATCTCTCCATCGGGGTTTAGGCTGACCCGGTGAGCGCGTCCTGTTGTAAGGTATCCACATAGTAGTCGCTCTGCTCCATTCTTCCATATCCATTCGTCGCAGTTTCAACGCCCAAATTGCCTTCCTTCTCATAGCCTCCTGATTCCAGTCACGGACTCCTGTTGCGTTGCGGATGTTCACGTTCCTCCATCGATCTCGCAAGCTGATTCCGAGCATTTTCCGCTCCATCTTACGCTGAGTCACACTTAGTCGCTCCTTGTCACTTGCTCGTAGGGCCCATAGCTCGCTGCCATAGAGTATCGTAGACATGACACAACTGTTGAAAAGGCGCCGCTTTGTTTTCATCGGTAGAATGCGTGAAGAGAGGAGGTACGAGAGCTTGCTCCATGCGAACCAACCCAGACGAATTCTGTGCTCAAGTTCTGCTGAGTAGTCAAGGGGAAGTGAGATTCTTCCGCCTAGATAGGTGGTGGATTCGGCAAAGTTGAACTTCAGATTGTCGATGACAATGGGTGCTCGGGTGGAGGTGCACGAGGTTAGAAGTACGGTCTTGGATGGATTTACTTCAAGACCAACGCGCGCGCAAGCCTCCATAAGTTTCTTCATCATGTTCTCCAGTTCGGGGCGACTCTTTGCGATTAGAACAATGTCGTCTGCGTACTCTAAGTGACTCAGGTTGCGGCCATCGATCGATATTCCGTTGTTCTCCCAATCGATTTCATTCATAGCGTATCTCAAGACGGCATTGTAGAGACATGGGGAGAGAGTGTCTCCTTGGCGAACTCCTCTCCGCACTTCAACTGGAACCAAATCCTCGTTGACACGGATGAGAGTAGAGGAAGATTCGTAGAGGCGACGCAAGAGATGGATTAGAGTCGGGTGCACTCTAGCGATCCACAGTGCGTGCCAAACAGAGTTCCATTCCACACAGTCAAATGCCTTCCGAAAATCCACGAATCCCAAGTAGAGGTGCATTCCGTATTCGTGCGTGCGTTCTGCGAGTTGTTTGATCGAGTGAAGATTGTTGAGAGTGCAGTGACCTTTCCGGAATCCGGTCTGAGTGTGCGATTCAGCCTCTTCAATTGATGATTCGATTCGTTTGAGAACAACGCGAGTGATTGTCTTGAGGGATACGTTAAGCAACGAGATTGGTCTGAAGTTTCCGATATCTGTTGGGTCGCCCTTTTTGTGAAGAAGGGACACAACTGCTTCAACCAAATCTCCAGGTACTTGGTCTCCTGCTACGAGGCGATTCAGTAGATCAGCGAAGAATGGGGCAAGGTGCTCTCTTGAGTGGTAAAGCATGTCAGGGAGGATACCATCGGATCCAGGGGAATGCCCGCACTTGAGAAGCGAGAGAGCATGCCTCGTTTCATCTGGAAGGAAGAGTGGCAATGGTTCGGGAGAAGGAGGCACGGCCAAGGGAATGTTCACTGCGCGTTTGTAGAGTTCCCCGTAGTAAACTTGGACGGCAGTCTTAGTCGCATCTTGGGAAAGGGCGCCAGAGACTGGGTCAGGAACGAGAAGTCGTTTACGAGACGAGCGCAGTTTGAGCATCTCTTTGACGATGCTTCTTCCTTTCATTGCAGCTTGTTTTGCCTGGTTCTCTTTCCTTCTCTTGATATCGTCTACGAGGTTGCTTCGGGCTGTTTTGCATGACAAGGAATATTCGACATTGGATTGCAGGGATGATCGAAGTAGATGGCGTTGAGCAAGGAGTTTCCGAGTTGCGGGAGAGATCCAAGGTGGCGATTGCCTCTTTCTCCAACAGTTGGTTGCTGCTGTCTTTGCAAACGCTTGTATCTTGTGGAAGGCGTCTGTGGCTGAGGATGGACGAGCAAGGGGCATTGATGCGAGAAGGTTCGCATTGGCAGTAAAAGCGACTTTATCGAAATCCAGCCGCTCCCTGCATCTTTTATGCCGCACCTTGTTGGGGAGAGAGAGGGTGAGTCGGACGAGACGATGGTCGGAGTCGAATTCGAACTGTCCAACGACTCCACAATTGACAACTCTCGCTGTGATGGGCGATGCTACGAAGTCAATTTGGTTGAATGTGGAGCCGTTAGGGGAACGCCAAGTCCAGATTCTTCCTCGACGTCGCTTGGGGAAGGTGTTTTGGATGCGCAATTTGTTCCTCACGCAGGTCTCTGCAAAAGAGCGCCCACGTGAGTTCGGGGTCGGAGAGGCAAATTCACCGACAAATCTTTCATTGCCAGGTTCCTTTGCGACTCTACAGTTGAAATCCCCGACCAAAACTGGCATGTATCCTGCCGGAGCGTCGTGCAGCGCGTTCTCGATCTGGTCAAGGAAGTCGTCGTAGACGGCATCATCATAAGCCGATGTTGGGGCGTAAGCATTGACCAGGAAGAGTTTCTGTTGTGGTAGCTGCAGGGTTGCGAGACGATCCGAAAGACCTCGAAACACGGCTCCTTTTGCAAGATGCGGTTGCAGCAGGAAAGCGACACCATGTCTTGCAGTGGCACCCCCTGAGTGATAAACGACGATGCCTGAGGCCGCAAGATTGAAGGAAGCTAAACCCACAATCCTCGCCTCCTGAACAGCTACGATGTCCCACTTGATCTTTGAGAGGGCCAGCTCGATCTCGAGGAGCTTCTCCTTGGGTGCGAGTGTCCGGGCGTTCAGCGTGCCGATGTTGAATGGACGACCCATCGAGGCGGCTTACAACTCCCGCTTGCCAGAGCTGCTGGGAGAGGGAAACTGGCCGAGGGAGAGGGAGACGGGGGGACGGAATGCGCACCACACCGCTCGCGACTAGCGTTGAGGGCCAGAATGTGAATAGTATAACGAATAGTATAACGTGAAATCAACACCGAAATTCGCTATTTTCCAATCTTTTTGAACCGAGATGTGTTTTGAACCGAGATCTGTTCAGGGATTGTGCATCCAGAATTGCTACCAACAAGTGCGACTTATGGAATCTACATATCGATCGGAGCACTATTTCCCCGATGGCCTTGGCACATAGTGAGATATAATATTACCTCCGGCTATCAATAACCCTTTTCTGCAGCTTCCACGTGAAATGTTGTCGCTTCGGAAACATCATAACAACTATTTCAGTTTCGCGAGCTACACAACGATAGTAAACGATGAATCGATGGTATCGTTCTTGAATGATTGTCCCTTCGAAACGAATAAGCAGGAAGTTATCGAGTATGAAAGTGTTTTGTGCTATTTATAGAATTCTAATCATTTCTAGGGCCTTGAAAGCGAATGCTGAAAGAACGAAGACTATGCATCGCGAGCTATTTCATCGCTTGAAACCGGACGATGTCGAGTTTTGTGCATTGATGGGACTGGCCTTTTGGAATAATGGTGCGCTAAAATATCCTCCTATCTTAATTATCAAACAAAAAACAAAAATAAAATAAAAAATACATTTTAGTAGTAGCAGCCGTAAATGAGGATTTATCGTCCGTTGCGGAGACAATTCGGGGAGCCATTCTGAGTGAGATGCACGATGTGTACAAAGTTCGAGGAAGGACTGACTACGCTTCGAGGCTAGGAGAGTTGTTTTGCCTTCTGGAAAGTGTAGAGGTATGACTTGTTTCATCTTACCAAATGTAGAAAAGAGCACCAAAATCATCTTGAATTGTACAATGAATATACAACTTTATTTTATCTCATGTTTAAGGAAGATGTAACGCTCACCGAGCATGACCTCGAAGTCTTCAAACTGCTCAACCTCTTCAATGAGGCTTTTCCCGTTCCCAGTCCAGGATCATAGTGCACATCATGTTTTCCGCGGTCGTTGGTCTTTTGCTGTTCCGAAATAAAGATTTTCTGGCCAACCGCCCACTTTGCCAAGTACATATTTTCGTCTAAATTCGATGCGTCACCACCTTTCGATTTATCAACTCGCGAAACTGAATTGCTATTGCTTAATTTTATACAAGGAAACTTACTAATGCCTCATGTATTAATGCGTTCCGAAAATATCTTCCAAAAAAACTGCAGAAAGGGTTTGACTTTGGTTGTTACTCGGGAAGTTATCATCCGAAGGCAACCATCGGAATAACGATCCGGACTTGTGAAAGAGTGGTCATTATCTTTAATTTTCTTGCGCATTTCACGGTATTTCTGGGCGCAAAAGCGCGCGCGGCTTGGGGCGTTAGTACGTAATGCAATGCCATTCCATTTAGCAATTGTGCATTTGCTTCAGAACGATAGAGTATTTTCATAAATAATATATTGTGTATTATTGTAATCATGCTCAAAATCTGGTAAAGTCGTTGTTTTAATAATGTCGAGCTCACGTTTCACTGGGAGATCGACATAAAACAGCGGAACCAGACAATCTGTTGGCGGAGACCAATTTTCGTACCCTTGATTGTACTAGATCGAAGTGCATTTACTGACAAAAATAAATATAATATATTGATTAAATAAATATAAATATGTTTGGTATACGGTAATTCAAAGATCAAAGGTCAAAGTCATAAATCTGACCCAGGGAATAATAGGTGACCCATGGATAATTATCGATTGGTATATTGTAGTTGACCCAATGCTAATTATTGATTGGTATACTGTAATGGTTCGATGCCTTCATCAGTCCCTCCCATCCCTGTTTCACAATCTCCCTATTTCGCAATCCGAACAGACGCGGTCACAGTGCGCATATATAGGTATTGATAGCCTTATTAACAAAAACGTCAAAAGGCACAACTTTCACCACTGCTGCACCGGCTTTCAGGTTTTAAATTTCAGGAAATGATGTACTTTGCCAAGCATACCGAGTCGAAAAGTCTTTCATAGAAGACGCACAGTGGAGAGAGTTGAGATAAGTTTCAGAATTGGAACAAAAAAGCAGTTGAGATCATTTTTGTAGTTGAGATCATTTTTTTATGTCATCTGCTTCGTGGTGGCACTAGCCATCACCTGTGCAAATTTCATATCGTTTCATCAATTGTTTGCCGAGTTACGAGCAGAAGTCTAGGAGCAGCCTACATGCAGCCTGGCTTAACCGGTCGAGATGGAGCAAAATGAAGTTGACCACGATGATCAGCACCCTTGACTACCCCTTTTTGCAAATTTTCGAAAATTTGTTGTGCCAAGGTTTGTTCGAATCTTACGCGAGCGGGCTCATTTTAGTGCATTTTCATTTTAGTCAGTCATTACAATGAGTTTCAAGAGAGTTATGCGCCATTATTCCATATAATTCAGCGAACTGAAGATGCGGCTCTTTTGACAGAAAATGAATTGAAATGAACGACTCTCGAGTGCCGCGTCGAACAAAGGAAGCGATCCGTTCTGACACGCTGTGAAGATGGTCTTTCTTTGATTTTCGGAGATTCGATCGATATGTTTCACTGCCAGTGTGTTAGGTTGAAAGAACATATCCGTGCTAATTGATTGGCATTATTATGTGGTAAAACAAATGTAATGATTAGATACTCCATTATTTAGCGCTAACTGCTTATCATACTAATTAGAGATGGAGCTAGAAAAATTTGGAATGCCACTATCATCACTCACTTCCTCCTCCATCTGCCGTCTCTTCACCTTCAGCATCTATCTGTATTTCTTGGCCGCAGCTCGATTCTGCGACCGGATCCGAGTAGCCATCTCCTCTGCTTGCATTACCTGCATATTTTTAATAGGAAAAAATACTTATCGATAACCGTCTTATGTTCAGTAGCAACATGACACAAGGTTTCATTTGATGCGCCGATTGATGATATATTTCGCATCCATGATCAACATATTAGAAACGCACTCGCGATTAATACTAACACATTGGGCAATTTGAAATTAAGCATTACTTACTTTCTTCTTCGGAGCTGCCACAGTCTCGGTCTTCAGAGACATCTTTCGTTTGCGTGCCGAGAGATCTCTGCAAACCAGCTTTAGAACCAATTGCTTTCAGCCTTTGGATGAATTATGTTTCACGGTAACTTCAATCGAATCAATGATCGCCCCAAATAATGACATGCTTGTTTCTATTTTATAAAAATCAATAAATCTAATATCACAACGTTTTCCAAATTAGATTGATGATATTTTCATGCAGTGTTAAACATGCGCCTCACATCGGTTTAGCTCTTCTCCCACAGCAGATCATGAATTCGTCCCCATCGTCTTCCTTCTTCTCATCATCGATCGGAGGAACGGGAACAGTCTTCTCATCCACTTTTCTATTCTTCGAAGCCCTTCGAACGCACCTCCTTTTCTGGAAAACTCGATATGCTTCTCCCCCGACAAATACGGTCAATTGTCAAAAAAATGTCTATCAAAAAACATCTCTGTCGATGACTATTTCCAAATCCAGAATCAGTGATCCCTATGATGTGATTCTTCGCTGGCAAGCATGTATTATGGAAAACATAGATAAATACTGGCAAGCCAGGACTTGTGACGGACTTTAATGGCTATTTCAGCTGATCTCGGTAGATTTTTCGTTGACCAGTTCAATTAGCTCACCTTCCGATTCTCCGCCTTAAAGAAGGAGTAACACGAAAAATTAGTTCAATTATCCACTATGTGTATGTAATAGAAGCCGGTAGCCCGATCATGAATCACTTTATCCGAAGTTTCACAGACAGCTATGAGGATATTTACATACGCGCAAAGTTCATTGACAGCGCCGGGTTGTGACTAGCTCGTTTATGTTTCACTTGTTCTACATAATTTTCTCCTCGTTCTTGGGGTAATTTGGCTACAGTATATATATTATATTTTATCACCAACCTTCGATAAACATATCCACTTCTGTGGGTGGACAATATAAATCCATAGTTATTTCCTGAGTTCATAGTTAGTAGATTCCCCTTGCTAGGAGTGGGGTATTAGACCAGTTTGCATATTTCACATCATGTTATCGTCAGTTTCAACCATAGAATGCAACATAGAATCTAGAACCGGTACTGAACTTGTCGGTACTTGATACCATGTTATGAAGGGAAGGATATCACGCCTCTCACGAGAGAATCGAGCTAAAATCGCTATTTTAGGGAATGGAGCACAAATGGCAAAATGGTTCTAACAAGTTTTGGGCACCTTGGGGCATCCCCAACACTCCCCCCCCCCAAGTCTCATTGGGCATACTTCATTTTGGGACACCCTGCATCATGTCGGATATCTGCAGCTCTCTCTTTGAGTGCACGTATCGCGCTTTTACTGAGAGATAGAGCAAAATTGACCTCTGAGTGACTTCCACTCATTTTTCGAGCTCTATCGATCTATATAGTTTTTTCTCCTTCTATACCATCCTTAAAAACATTGCCAACTTCTCATTTGAAGTCTCTGGTGCGGGGTCGTTGGTTCTGGTACCCACCTTTAACCTTGATTATCTCTTGAGCAAACATGTTCCTCTGAACAACCACCGCTAACTTTTTGAGCTCTATCGATGTATACAAACTATAACTCATGAAAATGACTTTGAACACTAGTATAATCAGGACAACTTTTCAAAAAATCTATGGTTAAGACCACAGCATTCTGACAGAAAAGGGAGCTGAGTCGAACTGCAATCAGTATACTTGAAATCCTTCTGAAACATAAAAAATCACTCCGTGAATTTGACCCTCTCGATGAACGGAACTGCCCAGGCTGATTTGTGTTTCTCTCCAACTATGAGACGCAAAAGTGCTCAGTGTGATCAAATTGGGAGTATTGTTTTATGTTTCAGAGGATTCTCAAATATCGAAGAGCTTTCAAACAGCTTATTCCCGCGTTTTGCAGTTTGGGTTTTCGCGGTAAAATTCAAAATATTGATCCCTTTGTTTACCCTTATCTGGAGAGAACAATGGGGGTCAGAACGCTGTGAGACGCAAACGAAATTCATGAAGTGGAAAGTATAGGTCGGGGGCTTTAAAATGAGTAGTTTGCGGAATTCAGATCATCGCCCCTATGTAAGTTTTATAGTTTTGAAGATTCGAGTTGATGTGAAGTCATTTCATTCGAGGCAGCGAAGGGAAGTATGAGAGGAGGGTGGACCATCAACTATTAATGTCACATATGTTTCAAATGTTTTACGTATAAAGCTTAAAAAATTTCAGATAAAATATGACGGAAACATAATCTTCAAAACACAGCAATGAAAAAATAGGGAAGGCTAGTGAAAGACATACGGCAGGGATGTAATTACATAAAATAGAAGTGGGGGATTAGACGCTCTTGAGGAGTAGAATGGCGACTTGTCCGAGGTTAAAAGCAGGTGAAGTTTATCGACTCGCGGCTCGCGTGGCGAAGTTGTTGCAATCGTAAGTTTCACAAAAAAAGGAATAATGAGTTGAAGGAGGGGTCAGAATCGGTTCAGCAGTTGTTCATTATGCGCATAATGCACATAGCTTCTAATTATCAGAGCTTTCATATTTTTAAGGAGCGAGTGACGGAGAGCATGCAGAGGCAACGACCGTGGAAGGCGTCTTTTAATTGATTATTTTGTTTTTTCGAAAACTGAATCGTGCAATTTCGAAATGCATTATGTTTCAAGGAATATGAAGTAGCAGTGTCCGCTTCTTGCCAAGCTTTTGTGTATCTTATTTTTATATTCGAAAAAATAATTCCGTGTATCAATACAGTAGATACAACAATGCACACTACCGCACTGCTACAGTACCCTCCTTAGCTATCGGGTCCCACCTGGAATCTGACTACCTCGAAGAGCAACACCTATCCTACAGCAGCTTGATTTTACATTATCCAATGTTGACCCCTTGTTCTCTGATCTCATGCTTCAGTTGCTACAGTCCTACAGTATACCCTACCGTACTGCTTCCATACTGCTACAGTAATCAGGGCTCATCTGAAATCCGAGTACGTATAGCTGGGTTTCTGCTGCTTCATGCACGACTCGAGAGCTGCGGCATCGGGTACCTTGCCGCCACGACGCTGCGCCATGTACCTGCGGAGATCAAATATCAAAGACCATCCAATTTTATGCGGTTCAAATTTCAAGTAATATTTGAGAACTCTGATTATGTTTCAACTGTGCTATTAAACGAAGCCAAAAAGTTTTAATTTGTTGTATAGCTCGCTGTGATTCGATACAAAAAAACTTCACATACCCAAAAAAATCTTCACATATTATTCGAAGACCAAATATGACATCGCTCACCAGATGAAGGCTGTCTTGATGGCGTTCTCCTTGGCTGACTTTCCGCATCGTCTGCACGTTGTGGAGATCCTTGGGAGCGATCGGCTGGGAGACAGGGCTGATATGGGTGCGTATATTGCCAAGGACCAGGTGCCAAAAGCCAAGAAATTGTAGCTTTGTCATGAACCAGAAGTAATGGTACTCTATTGTGAGCACACAGGCTGGTGATGCATTCTCTTAACAAGCATCGCTGGTGGAATGGCGATTTTTAACCACATCGAGAAGCAGCATTAAACTATTTTCTCAAGGATTGACCTAATTTCTGAAAGATTTTTATCGCTTGATCATCATGGTGCACCTTCTCGTGTTCTGCTTTGATCTCCTCTCCTCTTTTTCCGTTTCTTTGCATTGGTATTTGAGACAGAGAATAAATTGCGGAAGATATAGTAGGGAAACCCACGACTCAGCGTGTAGTAACAATAACGAACGATGAATAAACTAATTCTTTGAACTTCCGCTTTCCACAATTTCAATTGCTCTGCTCCAAAAACAACTGGGCGGCAGTAATAAGACACAAAGAGAGCGAAATCATGTAATCTTGTTCTCCTTCCTTCAGGAGATCCAAGAAACGGAGATACGAGTGTTCAACTGTTAGCGACGAAATTCATATATGACTGAGCAATGTGCAAGGCGGATCATATTGCTCGGTTTCTTCAAAATATGTAAGCTCTGATAATTAGTAGCTCTGTGCATTTTGCGCATAATGAACAACTGCTGAACCGATTCTGACCCCTCGTTCAACTCATTCTTCCTATTTTTGCGAAACTTACGATTGCAACAACTTCGCCACGCGAGCCGCCAATCGATGAACTTCACCTACTTCTAACCTCGGACAAGTCGCCATTCGTTCTTCAAGAGCGTCTAATCCCCCAATTCAATGTTCTGTAATTACATCATTGCCGTATGTCTTTCACTAGCCTTCACTATTTTTGATTGTTGTGTTTTGAAGATAATTTTACGATTGAAAAAAACAGCTCATCGCGTAAAAAACACTTTTAAGGGCGTTTGACGCGACAAAATACTGGAACTCACGCAAATTTCCGGTTTCTTGCTTGAAAATGTTCCACTCTCTCAATATTCCATTCTCTCTCGCTCTCTAACCCGGGGCGGATAGAGCGCGCCCTCTCGCCCCGCCATATAGGCAATATAGTAGTAATCACCTCTTGCGCGCCTTCCATCCAGGTCGATACTAGTACAAACACGAAACAGCGAGCGTCTCTCTTTCTCTGCTCGTATCTTCGATCCCTGTTATATTTTCTTATCTTCACATATTTCTCTCCGTGCATCTCTCGCTCCTCTAGGGAAGGGACGACGATGTAATGTCAGCTGACCATTAGCTACCAACGAATGTGAAGGCAGTGAAGAGAGTTTCCTGCGCAATTGTCACACATTAGGTTTTTTCCCATAATTTCATATGCCGCATCATCTAATCGTTTTTCGCGTGCTATAGCACAGCGCACTTTGACTACTAATATGTGACACTCTTAATCTTACGCGTGCATTGGTTAGAAAAAATAATGCGCTCTTCTTCGGCTCTCAGATAGTTGTGTACTTGGATGAAATGAATTATACAGGCGGATGCTTGCAGCACACATATCTAAATATAATTTATCCCCAGGTAGACATGGACGTATATTCCGAATATGAAGAGATCTCATTTGGATGTGGAACATTTTTTTTTCGCGACACCCGGAAAACCACTGATTTGATAGTGCAAAAAATGGAATTTTCATATTTTTCTCTATAAGGTGCGCAAAAACCATCAACATGAAAGTTGTTCAGCCCGAGATGCCGGTAATTTCTCTTTTTTGATCGACTCATTTACTCAAGTTTGAAAAAAATATATGATTTTTTTTGAATTTTTGAAATGTCAAGAGCCGGCTTTTAGGCAGTTTTTAGATTCCGGCTCCACAAAGTTAACATAAAATTTCTAGTACTTGGGAACATCAACCATGAAAATGGGGCCAAGATCTGAGCAGTTTGAACATTTTGTCAAACGCCACCTGCGATCTCTCAGAAGACACGTGATAAATAACAGAAACACTCAAATACAACATGAAACAGCAGAAATAGTTCATACATGCTGAAAAGAAGGCCAAAAAGGCGAGAAAAAAATTGGCAAAAGTTCATGCCATCGGGCGGAATCGAACCTGAGTCCACGATTGCGCGCTAGTTTTTGGTCGAAAAGTGTATTCCTGGCACCGACTTCATCTACGGCATATTTTTTGTTGAATTCTTCATACAATTTTACACCATATATCTCATTTCCACGATGGGGAATTAGTTGGAAAGTGGTGCTTTATTTTTTTGAAAATTGAAATTATGCAGATTTTTCAGTTTTTCTCATGTCTCATGAGCACCATGAGTCCCACGCTCTCGAAAAGTAGGGTTCTGACATAATTTTTGATGCTCTTTTGAATGATGTATAACATGCAGGGCTCAAAACATTTTGAAATTTTCGGATACCAAAGTTCAAAGATCAACTTTTGGGTCCATTTTTTTGGCTGAAGTGTATCCCACCCATAGGCACTCCAACCATAAAGTTTGAGCTTCAGAAGAGGAGGATTGCGCCACCCATCCCTCTGTTCTTACGGAGACAGCGTTTTAAACGAAACCAAAAAGTTTCAATTTGTTGTACATCTCGATTTTTATTTGATACAAAAAAAAATCTTCACATACACAAAATGAGAAAAATTATTCGAAGACCAAAGATCACTCCTCTCACCAGATGAAGGCTGTCTTGATGGCGTTTTTTTTGGCCGAGGTTCCACACACCACCGTCTGCACGTTGTGGAAACCCTTGGGGGCGATCGGCTGGAAGACAGGGCTGGAATTGGTGCGAGTAGTGCCAATGACCGGGTGCTAAAAGCCAAGAAAATGTTCCATTGTCATGAACCATAAATAATGGTAATCTATTGTGAGCACACAGGCTGGTGATGGCTTGCATTCTCTTCACAAGCATCGCTGGTGGAATGGCGATTTTCAACAACATCGAAAAGCAGCATTAAACTATTTCCTCAAGGATTGACCTAATTTCTGAAAGATTTTTATCGCTTGATCTTCATGGTGCACCTTCTCGTGTTCTGCTTTGATCTCCTATCCTCTTTTTTTCCATTTCTTTGCATTGGTATTTGAGACAGAGAATAAATTGCGGAAGATAGAGTAGAGAAACCCACGACTCAGCGTGTAGTAACAATAACGAACGATAGATAAACTAATTCTTTGAACTTCCGCTTTCCACAATTTCAATTGCTCTGCTCCAAAAAAACTGGGCGGCAGTAATAAGACAAAAAGAGAGCAAAGTCATGTAATCTTGTTAGCCTTCCTTCAGGAGATCCAACAAACGGAGATGTGTTCAACTGTTAGCGACGAAATTCATCTATGACAAAGCAATGTGCAAGGCGTATCATATTGCTCGGCATCTTAAAAATATGTAAGCTCTGATAATTAGTAGCTCTGTGCATTATGCGCATAATGAACAACTGCCGAACCGATTCTGACTCCTCCTTCAACTCATTATTCCTTTTTTTGTGAAACTTACGATTGCAACAACTTCGCAACGCGAGCCGCCAGTCGATGAATTTCACCTGCTTTTAACCTCGGACAAGTCGCCATTCTCCTCTTCTAATCCCCATTTCTATTTTCTGTAATTTCATTATTGCCGTATATCTTTCACGAGCCTTCATTATTTTTCATTGTTGTGTTTTGAAGATAAATTTACGATTGAAAAAAATTTCTCACCACGTGAAAAACACATTTAAGGGCGTTTTACGCGGCACAATACTGAAAATCACGCAAATTTCTGGTTTCTACTTGAAAATGTTCCACTATCTCAATATTCCATACTATCTCGCTCTCTAACCAGGGGCGGATAGAGCACGCCCGCTCGCCCCACCATATAGGCTTCTCGCCGACGGCAGGGAGTGGCGCGACGCGTTGGTGCGCTGCGTGCTTCTTATGTCTGCTTGAAACGAGCCGTTAGAGTCACATGCACGTACTGTACAAATTTCAATTAAATTGCCTCATTGGTGATAGCATTATTAAAGGAGGAGTAAACTCAAAATTTAATTTTTGAAGCTATCATATGTACGGCCTAGAGCTCCACAACGATAAGAAGCTCCGAAATGTTCACATTGATATCTCCATTCCGAACAGAGTTATAGCTAGTTGGCTGGGAGCCAGATCAGGGAAAGCTCAGGGAAGGGGGCGAGATAGCACGCGACTTGAAGAGAGCGCGTCCCTATGTGAACCATATTCCAAACGGGCGCGCGTTTGCATTTACTCCTCCTTTAACAAAAACGTCAAAAGGCACTACTTGCACCACGGCTGCAGATATTTTCGAAGATATTTTCAGAACGCATTAATAGATGAGCCATTCGTGAGTTTCCATTCGTGAATTTAAATTCAGTTTCGCGAGCTGATAAATCGAAAGGGGTTGAAGCATCGATGTTAGACGACAACATTCTTGGGATCCACATCTTATTAGGTAAAGTGGGTGGTTGGACAGAACATCTTTATTTAGGAACAGCAAATGACCAACGCACTATGATCCTGGACTGGGAACGGGGAAAGCCTCATTGAAGAGGTTGAGCAGTTTGAAGAGTTCGAGGTCATGCTCCGTGAGCGTTACATCTTCCTTAAATGTGTGATACAATAAAGTTGTATATTCGTTGTACAATTCAAGATGATTTTGGTGCTCTTTTCTATATTTTGTTAGATAAAATAAGTCATACCTCTACACTTTCCAGAAGGCAAAACAACTCTCCAAGCCTCGAAGCGTAGTCAGTCCTTCCTCGAACTACACTTCGTGCATCTCACTCAGAATGACTCCCCGAATTGTCTCCGAGACCGAGGATAGCTCTTCGTTTACGGCTGCTACTACTGAAATGTATTTTTTTATTTTATTTTTGTTATTTGTTTGATAATTAAGATAGGAGGATATTTTAACGCACCATTATTCCAAAAGGCCAGTCCCATCAATGCACAAAACTCGACATCGTCTGGTTTCAAGCGATGAAACAGCTCACGATGCATAGTCTTCGTTCTTTCAGCATTCGCTTTCAAGGCCCTAGAAGTGATTACAATTCGATAAATAACATGCAACTTTTTGCATACTCGATAACTTCCTGCTTGTTCGTTTCGAAAGGACAATCATTCAAGAACGATTTCATTGATTCATCGTTTACTATCGTTGTGTAGCTCGCGAAACTGAAATAGTTGTTTTGGTGTTTTCGAAGCGACAATATTTCATGAAATTCACGTGAAAGCTGCAGAAAATGGTTATTAATAGCCGGAGGTAATATTATATCTCACTATGTGCCAAGGTCATCGGGGAAATAGTGCTCCGATCGATATGCAGATTCCATTAGTCGCACTTGTTGGTATCAATTCTGGATGCACAGTCCCTGAACAGATCTCGGTTCAAAACACATCTCGGTTCAAAAAGATAGGAGACTAGCGAATTTCGGCGTTGATTTCATGTTATCATGATTACAGGACTACGTATACAGGGTGCGGAGAAAGTATGGAAATAAAGTTTGAATTCAAATATTTCATCATTCATTGAAACCTGTTAATACATGTTATAACACGATTTAGCAAGAGGTATTAGCAAGAGGCAAACAGTAAGAGGTATTCAACGCGCACTTCAAATAGTTTCCCCTAGTCATGGTTCGACCCCACCCGTTCCGGTAATAAATTATTGATATTGACCTTTGGACTACTGGAGAGAGACCGGCTGAAATCTCGAAGAAACTACGTGTTTCCCGTCCGACCGTGTTCAAGACCATCCGCCGTTTCAAGGAGCTTGACACGACTAAGGACCTTCCTAGAGTGGGCAGACCTCACTCCGCTGTCACTCAGAAGAACAAGAAAATCGTGCAGAAGAGAGTCGCTCGCAATCCCGAGCGATCTATGAGGAAGATGGCCCGTGATCTCGGTATTGACGAGCATTCAGTGCGCAAGATCGTCCATTCTGGACTCATGCCCTACCCTTACAAGATGCGTAAGGGCCATGGTCTGACTGGCATTCACAACTAAAAGAGACTGAAGAGATGCAAGAAGCTTCTGGCGTGGGCCGAACATCTCACGACGACTCGGATGAGAAGTTATTCACGGTGGAGTAGGCTTTCAACAGTCAGAACACGAGAGTGACTGCTCAGTCTGCCCAGCAAACAAATGCTAAGGCAAAACCGTCTCTCGAGTTTCCCACCCGCAGTCAGTGATGGTTTGCGCAGGAGTGTGTGCCACCGGCAAAACTCCCCTTATTTTCGTCAAGCCCGGTGTGAAGGTCGATAACCACTACTACATCAAACAGATTCTGGAGAAGACTCTTCTTCCCTGGTCACGTTCCCACTTCAAAGGGCGCCATTAGACCTTTCAGCAAGATTCTGCACTCGCCCATTCAGCAAAACTCACCCAGAACTGGTGTGCGAGCCATCTTCCGCATTTCATTCCATCGAATGGATGGCCCTCCAACAGCCCCTATTTGAATCCCCTCGACATTAGTGTGTGGTCGGTTCTGGTGAAGGATGCTTGCTCCACCCACCACCAGAAGTACCTTCGGGCCGTCGTCGAGTCAATTCCTTCTCGTCTCAAGGCTGTCGTCAAGGCTAACGGAGGTCAAATCGAATAACCTCTCGTTGTTATGTTCCTAATATCTAAATTATGTGTACCGTCTCAAAAGAGTGCGATGGATTTGAAAGAAAATACATGGTTAAATATTTGTTGCCATACTTTCTCCGCACCCTGTACTATGAATTCATACGGTTCGCGTAATACGGTTCGTGTTGAGTAATACCTTGTTTACTGCTGTCAACTCGGCAAACTCCGGAAAAGTAACGTTCGCAAAGTCGCACAGCGCCCCAACGAATATCCTTCCATTTGGTACGACCATGCTATAGGTTCCAGGAGTAAAGTTCTGGTATGAACTATATTACAAGCACTTCATGTGATCTCACAATATTCGATCCATCGAAATCGCCCTGTTTCAGGTCGCTTGGTTTAGGCCTGGTGCCTAACTCGGCAGTCTTTCTGGTAAGGCACATCAAACTGGAAACCGTTATTTTGAAGGAAAAACATAGAAAAACTTGCCTGTAGCTCCATCGAATTTTGTCTCGTGTAGGAGTCGAGGTCCGACATGGTCTTTCGTATAAGATATCTCTCTTTATCTCTCTTTCTCGTTCAAATAATGATTCTCGAGTGAAGGACGGCCTATCCAAATCCGAAATCGGAATAAATTTAAGTGATTGGCTTACGTATTATGATCGATGAAGGTTGTCTTTCGCAGTTCGATCGGATCGCACACGACTTGGATCGCTTCGGGACTTTCAATCTGAATTTTGACAATGAATATAATATGAGTAATAGAAACGGGTCGAAAATGGGGTTCAATACTAACCAATTCTTGCTCCTCCCTGGTCACGAAAGCCTTTTTCGACACACGAGAGAACCGCTCGTAGCGACATTTGCGACAGGAAGTTGACTCGTCTCAAGAGATGAACGATGCAAATTGTATTTACTAAAAAATAAAAACCTTTGTCCAAACAGTCGGTGAAGTTCTATTCGAAGTAAAACCGATTTCTGAATATTATGAAAAAAGTGGGAGAAATTGTAATGCATTGCATTCCGGAAGGCAAGACCTATTTTTGGTACCGTTATCGCTAACCGAACTAAATTTAGATAGTTTACATTTCTTACTATACCCGTATCTCATGTTTTCTCCACTGCAACAACCTTGAGAGTGATTCCGCATTTTACCCATATGATTCGAGTTCGGTTTGATGAATTTCGCTATTTTCATAAATTCGCCGATGACAGGTAGATGTGGCCGCCGTCATATGCAACTATTGTTGCTAGGCGATCATGAGTTTCACTCGACACCAATGACCAGGGGTTCATGGTCCAAAATTGAACATTTGAGTGGAAAATCATGGTTAGATAATCACCAAATGCCGTAACCAATCGATATTCCATTACCCCAGAAACTACTCTAAATTAGTAAAATGGTGACTGATTGGTTACGGCATTTGGTGATTATCTAACCATGATTTTCCAATCAAATTTTCAATTTTGGACCATGAAACCCGGGTCATTGGTGTCGAGTGAAACTCATGATCGCCTAGCAACAAGATTTGCATATGCAAATGTAGGGGAGCACATACTGGTTACAATGAAGGAACTCCCAAGTTGCCAAGTCCAATCGCAAATGAATGGTGAATTGTTGTGCTTTTGTCCGTTGTGCTTTTGTCCCCCTCCCGATTTCGCGATCTTCCAGATATGTTTCACTGTCACTTGTTCATCTGTCAGAAATGATCTCGTACAATTGTTCTTCTGTTTTCTCATGAAAAAAATTATAAATTCATTCCATCAATGCTCTCACGAGTTATTTCGTTATCGTGTATCTTCAAAGATTCCCACTGGGGCAGTAATTAACAGCTCTGGATTGGCTGACATGTCTCAACCATCTCATCTATCACTATTATTACCCCACCTGTTATCTCATTTTAACGTGTTTCTTAGAATTGGGCTTAGCGTACCCTGCTTTTCAAACATATCCCTTCATCTGCTCGAGTGTCTCTAATACACTCCATGCAAAACAAAGTGTGTCTTGCTATTGAAATTTACCGAACATCACGAGAAACCATGGCGATTTTCCCTGCTCTCTCAAATCCTCCTCCATCCCTCCCTCACCTGCTCGAGTATCTTGCTCATCGCCGACTCAGTCTGCCTCAGTCTCTCCTGCAGGTCGCGCATCTTCTTGCCGCCTGTAGGAAAGCCGTCAAATTTACAAAACCGTTAAACACGCCAGTCATTTTCGTGCTTCAGATAGGATGTTTCTAGAGCCGTAGTTTACACTCTGTTTTTACCTGGCGCTTTTCAGTTGATGTTTCTCGTTTTTAGAGGTGAAAAGTGCAAGGCAGAGCAGAAACGAATTATGAATAATTCAAATCCACTCACCAAATCGTCCCCTTCCTCCTCCTCCCTTCCTCTCGTCCTCCTCCTCTTCATCAGAGTACTCATCATCCGAATAGCGTTTACGACGATTGCGACGAGTCTTCTTCTTCTTCTGGAAAACGGTGTCGTTGTGCGTTGCACGGTACCGTAACTCTGGCGCTCAGTTCCTCTTTTGTTCACGCACCCTAGGGTAATCTGAGGAGATCTCAGCCCTTTGCAAGGCGCACTCTACAGTCTCCACTGCGCACAGTCTAGAAAAACTGATAAAATGCGCTACCGTAACCTCTTTCAGGTTCTTTTTTCGAAAATATCCTGTGGAATGCGTCACTACAATTGGTAAAGAATCGGGAAATGACGTTGGGTGCGACGACGCCACTGTGAACAGAGTGAAGTCAGGAAATATCGGCGCATGCGCTGCACGCTACCGTACCTGATCACACAGCAAGAACGCACCTTGAACATGGTGTGCAGCAGGAAGGCATCGATTTGGCCCCGCCTCCTGGAATGACCTTTGATCTTCACTTTCTCTAATATTTGAGTTTCTGATGTATTCGATTTGGTTTCGATATCTGGTCAAGGTAATTGTGCTTCAAGACGAGTGTATTTTTCAGGTGGATTCTGTCAGCGTTTACGTGTAGAAGTCTTCTAAAAGATTAATTACTCGCCTTCGCCAATAATATCTAATTCCATTCCGGATTCTCCATTCATCTTTGCTGCATGGTGGCCATCTACGCTATGCACAAGGCAGCCATGGTGAATTTGAACAAGTCGCCCAAAAGCAACTTGCCCGCCTTCAGCAGTGACATTTCAGATAGGTTTAACGATGTGCTACAGAGATCAAAGATCAATCCTCTCACCCCTGCTGGCTTCCGCAGTAGCCGCCGCGGGTATGTTCATGTGCGGGTGCATGGGACCGGCGCCACCTCCAGGACGGGATCCCGTCGGCTGTCTTCCAGCCATGCCAGGGTGCATCGGGGGACTGGAAGAGTCCAGAGATCAATCTTCGTCATTTGTTAATCAACTCGCAAATTTGGACTTTGGATGGTTGCCATGAAATGAGTACTTTTTGTGAGCGATAGTAACATAGAATCACTAGCATGAGAGCACGTGAACAGAAAAGACTACACTGTGGGACGCCGTTTTTTCATAGTCGGCAAATCCTGAGCCTCTACATTCACCGTGCTCTATTTCCAGTCGAGCAGTCGTGAAAAAACGAGAAATCGAGAGAAACTAACCGCTGTCCCTGTGCCTGGGGCGGTGGTTCGGATCGTCCCAGGAATGACATCAGAAGAGGGTGGAAGACGTGCGGGTAGACGATGGCGAAGCAGACGACGATCACACCGATCACCAGGCCTAATTAGGGTGATTAACAAATTAATTAGCTAAATCTGAAAATTTATTTCATTTTGTCAGAACGGATACGTTTCATATGTGCCCCTTGTTGAGGGGAATTTGTCCCGAGTGGTATTTCACTTCAATGCTTGTATACAAAAAAAATACAAAAAAGGTAATATTTATGCCTGGGATAGTAGAATTCAATCGTGAGATCTACATAGACTTTCCATTGGAATATTTCACCTACTTAGTAATTGTACGATAACTGATCACAAGAGCATTCAATAACTGTGTTTTCATTCGACTACAATGTGCTTCATGACTGTATGAGGAATGTTGTCGGTTTCTATGGGGTTTCCGTGTTCGCCTCATCATAATCGCCCTATCATTCTCACTCTGTTCGACCAGAGTTTAGCAACGACATAGGTTCAAACTTAGCCATTTTTCTCTTATTTTTCACACCCCCTCCGTAATCGTCTGACTCTCTTCATTTTGCATGCTCTCTCGCTTTCTTTCACTTGCGAGAGAGCGAGAACGAGTAAAATGAGTAGAGTCAGATAGTAGCGCCATGCGACGAAATTTCAAGAAGGGCGAGTCCAAGGCACTGCATCGGAAGAGAACTATGACGCCATGCCGTTTTTGATATATCAAAGGCGGCATGACGTCATAGTTATTGTCTGACCTAGTGACGAGTCCACTATGGGGCAAGCAGATGAATAATTTCACTCACCCAGTTTCCATCCTCCGAATCCTCTCTCCTCATCATCATCGTCGTCCCTCCTTCGGCGATGGACTTCGTCTCGCCCATCTGGAGAAAGAGTGACGTCATCATTAGGAAATCGTGACGTCATAATAAAAACGATCGCAAAATGAGTGGAAAAGAGGAACGATTCAGGCGAGAAAGAGGCGAGAGAGCGCGCAAAAGTGAGAGAACGAAGTCATCCTTAGGCATTCGGCTAATTAGAGATTGTGGTGGGGAAAGAGAAAGTGAGGGCTCTTCACGGATCAAATTTCGCAGGTTTGCCAATAATTCCTGAGACTTCTTGCAGCAATTGGCAATTAGAGTCGTCGGCAAGGGGCTGGACGAGTGGCCACTGTTCAACTACAATAATAATTATTGTTGAGATTAGATGAAAAGATAAGACCAGAACGACTACGATCCTCTAGAATTCAAAGTGACTGTGAAACAAAATCGTAGATTCGGAAACTGCGCGATGGCCGACATTGCGTAACAAGAAATCCATAAAAAGAACATACTCTTAATTCAGCGTTCTCTCTCTTATCACAAGCGAGAGAGCACAGATTTCAAAGAAACGATTACACCCTTACCTAGCACCATTAGTGCTCCAAGAGGGAGAGGGAGTGAGGAGGTCCAAGGAGGAGGTGAGGAAGTCCAAGAGGGAGTGCACCATGAGTGCTCCAAGTATATAGAGGCGAACAGTGTTTCCATTCAAACACACTCTTGCCTTGGAGGCCAAAGTGTGCAAGATCAAAGACAGACAAGATAATTGAGTACATTAGCGTGTGCCAAGTCGGCGTGCACCCTCCTCACTTCATGTGCTCTCTCGCCGGTCAGAGAAAGCAAGAGAGTGCGTGAAACGGGGAGAGTAGTCGCCTAGATTGCCCGTCACTAGAGTACATGCGTCCGTGCTGGCTAGGAGGTCAATGACGATGTGAATGATGCCCGAGCCATGTATCAATAGTATGAACTGGGGAGGGATAGGCATGCAATGATAGTCTTCATTCTGCGACCTATATCACCTGCCATTTGAGATAGCACACCAATCTGCCCGCTTTGGTAAGGAAGTCGATGAAATGTGAATATCCGAGTCATGCGTCAATAGTGTTAACTAGGGATGGATAGGCATGGAAAATACTCTTTTTGTACAGGATTCTGTTGCCAGAATCTGTTAATGGAATGTAAAGGACAAGGGGTGATAATAAAATAACTTTAGGGCGAAGAAGCTAATAAATAAACAAGAGTTTGGGAATGGAATTTATTTGATTAATGAGGGGCAAGTGTACCTGTATTATTGAAGAGGAGAATGGAGTGAAGAGTCGATCGATCAATGTTGACGTCGATCGATGGATGGGCGGTTTAAGTCGGACGAGGTGAACCGCGTCTGACAATGAAGCGTAATGAACGTGGGATGGATGAATGATGGCACGCAAATGATTATGCAATGCTTGGGAATGACATGAAAGGAAAGAAAAAAGGATGAGAGGAAGTACGTGACTCGGCACGTAATCGATCAACAACAGCGAAAAAGGAAAATTCGACGCCAAGCCCTGAGTAACTCGCCTGAGTATCGAGAAACCCCAGTGCTAAAGCGAGCGCAGAATGCCTCAGACAACTTGGCGAAGTACGGTACTCGAGTTTGGCTTGTGAATCGAGAAGTGGTTGTATAAAAATATGATTATTATTGATTTTGAGTGAATGTATTGTAGTAGCGAAGTGAGCTTTCGCTACACTCGGGGGAGACGAAGAAAGGAGAAGGAAAGAAGTGATTGATGTAAAATGACTTATGAGAATGAATTAGCATATGATGCTTTTATGCGAGTGACTCACGAAAGGAGAAACATCGTTCAAACGGTGAATGGAGCGAGCCGAACAAACGGAAGGTATAAAACGCAAATTAAGCGACAGGTTAACAACTTAAAGTCAAATTAGTACAACATGCCCAAAGGCCTGATTGAAACAACTGGGAACAGCGTAGAATGGGGGAAACAATTTTACAGTTTGCCAATCTGGCCGATGTTAACAAGAGAGGGAAACTCCAAGGGCTCCAATTGGGAGGTAGAATTCTTCGTAACCTTTTAGGGCTGTAGCTCCGGGTTACGAGGACAGAAGTGCTGCTGGTGGCGGAGTCCGCGGCCCTGCTCGTCCTTACACCCTCGGACACACACATCTGGCTCGCAAGAGGCTGAGTGTGCGGCGTTCTTGATACGGAAACATCGAAGACACTGATTCGGAGCCATGAGGGAAAGGCGGGTGGAAATGCTCGTGACATGGGAACAATTGCGGGAGTAATGGATCGTCGAATTACAGAAAGTACATTTTACAGTCTGAGCGATATGGAATGGCTTGGAAATGGGGTTAGTGCGAGGAGCAATGGGAGATCGACTACGATCTCTTGAATGAGTGGGACGGTCCAGTGAATTCGGGGTACGAAACTGTGAAAGAGGGGCAATGCTAATGCGAGGGGTATGAGGAGTGGAGATTGAATGGGAGTGGTTGGGGGAAGGCTGAGTGGTCTTACTCAAAATGGCATAGAGGGAGAGGGACATCGAGCCGAGCTCGTTCTTGATGAGCTTCGACTCATTGGAGACGTGAGCCTTGAGATAGTTGAGATCCTCTTTGAGACTCTTTATCTCCTCACGACTCTTGTAAAGTTCAGAATGGAGAGAATCGAAGCAGGACTCGATGAAATCCTGAAAGGAAAAGATAAATGAACTGATAGACATGATGGTTTGACTGATATTGAGAATGTGATAGAGATAATAAAAAGGGAGTTTCGTGATTATAAAAATATGAAATACTGGACTGATGGATTTGAGGGACGAGATTCAATTATTACCTTAGTGGAGTAGTCGTCGTACGACGTGAATCACTGCCTCTTGGTCCATCTTCAACTTTTCTTCATGATCGACCGACTGAATGGAAATGATAAGTGAATAGAATGGAATAAATGATTGTATTATAATTTCAGTGTGTATGCACAGTGGAATCCTCGGGGGAGGTTAAAGGGGGGAGGGCAGTGATTCCTAATTGCGCCGCGCTGAGCTCTTGGATCTAGTGACCATGGGATGGGATGCTTGTCCTACTGGGCCCACAGGGTGTGTATTTTCTGATGAGTGAATCTCAAGTGGGATCAGAAGATTGAGAGGTCTCTCGATTGTCCTGCCGGCATGTGATCGCAGCGTGGCCGAAGTATCAGTGAGTGAGAGGATCTTCGCCATTTTCCAGGATGATCTCGGCGTAGTTCCACTCTCGTCTACCACTAGGACAATGGAACCAATTTTGGGGACGGAACTGGATGATCGGTTAGACTGTTGTGGGTCGGATGAATGATTCTGCGAATCTCTGAGGGTGATGAGGTACTCACTATGCCATCTTCTCCAGAACGATTCAACGATTTTGATCGATCGTCTGAGCTGTTTCATTGCTGCTTCTCTGCTTGAGTTTTCCTCTTCTGGAGGAATGTAGTCGTCACTATCAGTGAGGGTGAGTGAGCAACCAAGGACGGAACTGGGCAGTATGAGATCGATAGGTCTAAGGATGGGACCAGAGAAAGACTGGATGTCATCTGATGAAACGTATGTAAGAGGTCTCGAATTGAGGAGCGCCTCAACTTCACAAGTAAACGTGTCGAATTCGTCTCTGGTGAGTTTCTTCTTCCCTATGGAACGGGAGAATGATTCCTTGATGATTTTGATGAGTCTCTTGTAGATTCCTCCCTTCCATGGAGAATGGGCAGTGGTGAAGTTCCAAGTGATCCCTAGTGAGGAGAAAAGTGTGTTGATCTCAGGGTCGATCTCAGATTTCTCAGAAGACCGTGTCGGCAATAATTAATTTCATTTTTTGAAGTTAATTTTGAGAATTCTGATTGGATATGGTTGTAAATATTGTTTTCGCAATATGTTGCATAAACTGAACATTACCGTTTCTAAATTTCTGAAATTTTTGCGATTTGAAAATTTTTGATTTTTGAAAAATTGTTCAAACGGTCACTTTTCCATATGTAATTGATTCATCATATTAGGAAAACATTATTTACAACCATATCCAATCACAATTCTCAAAACTAACTTCAAAAATCAATTTAAATATTACCGACACTGTCTTCTGAGCCATTTTCGGGTCTCAAAAAACTAGAGACGTGATATATTAGAGGGACATGTTCCACCAATTTTCATTCACGTCGATGCACGCTACAAAGTGGCTACAGTTGAGGAGTCAAGTTATCTCGAAATTTTGAGTTTACATCGTTCAAATTTGAGAAATTGTGATGTGAAAAATATGATTTTTCTAAAATATGGACATCTCCGGTTTTTTCAACTGAATTTGATGTTTCATATAAGTAATTATAATAAAACAGTAAAAAATCGACAAATGGACTTTGTTTCGTGAAGAATAATAATTGCGAATATTTGAAATGATCGAATTTTCGATGATTTTCGCCTTTTTTGGGCAAATTCCCAGGCACAATTGGCTCGGCGCTATTTTGTTCTTAATAGAGTAATGTACGTAGATTCTGAAACTGATCTCTGTTTACACGAAATGGGGGGTCCCCGAGCCGCTAGAAGTTATTTTCTCATTTTGAAATCGCTTTATCACATTTTTCGATCTGATATTGTTGTAATAGTGCTGTGTATGACCCCATTATTGCAAAGCCGTAACTATATCCGTATTTAGGTGTGGTGCACTCCTAGTAATTCTCGTTGTCAGCACCACACCCCCTCCTAACCCGCGCCGGAGACTGACCCCTATTCTGGTTCCTTCCTTCCCCCCACGTTTCGTGGTGGATTCGTCTCTTCTATTTTACCGTCGCCGATAAAGCTTCATAATTCACTCCGCTCCCTCAAGTATCCAAGGACACAACATTGTGGCGTTCAGGATTGTTTGAAGACTCAAGATAAAGGTTGAATTTATTTATTTTCCTTTTTCTTTTTTCTTTCTTATTCCCTTGCTATTAAATCGGATTCTGTGTGTGATCCGTCAGAGCATCTCTGTGTGTGGGTGCTCTGCTTTATATACCGTTCAACCATCTGTGTGTGTGGCTGTGAACGAGACCTGAATTGAATTTTCGTTTTGTGCACGAAATTTTTATTTTGGCTAGGTGAACTCTGTGTGACAAACGTAAATTCATTCACTGAATTTCGTTTTGTGTACACGAAGTGCTGCCAAAAATTCTGATTTTGGGCAGAGAACTTGTCGAGTAACAAACGATTTTTCAGTCGCGTTGTGAGGCGTGCAGCAGACGAGTGACACGATGGGCGAAGAAGTCCCAGCCTACATGCAGGCATTCTGTAAGTCGATCTCGAAAATGCAGGAGAGCATGGTGAGTATGCAGAGAGAGAATAATGAGAGATATACTGCTCTTTTCGAGAAACTCACCGTTACTGAGAATCGAGGAGAGGGAGCAGGTGTGGGAGAAAATAGTGGAGTGAGTGTGACCAATCCCGTGGGACCATCTATCGATGATATCGAGTGAATTGGGGATTGAGAAGAGGATGAGGACGATTGCACGATCGAGAAGAGAGAGAGAGAGAGAGACGGATTGGAAAGAGATGAAGAGATGGAAGAGGGGAGGAGAGGACGGAGACTGGTGAGACACCTCAATGGGAAGTGGAATACACAGTATAGAGATCACAAGGCTCCCGATGACGTCATGCAAGTGTCGTTCGAGGATACCGTAACTACTCTCAAGAGCCTCTTTGGCAAGAAGGAATCGGACTTCGAACTGCGTGTCCGTTTCTTCAATCAGAGATTGTCGACCATGGGAAGCACAGATGTGATGAAATTCGCATCTGAGGTGAACCGACTGTACCAGAAAGGTAATCTGAAGTTGATTACCGAGGACCACATGAAGATTACGATCTTCCTGGCTGGCTTAGGTCTTCCGAACCAGAAGGGACTGCGTGCCCATCTGTTCAATGAAGTCGGAAAGAAGCCTACCATCACGTTCAAGGAGCTGCTTGAGAAGGACTCCACGATGAGAGCACTCGAGCGTGACGTGGCCGTGGTACAGAAGGGTGCAACCATGATGGTCCGTTCGTACGGTAAGAATGATAAGAAGAAGAATGAGAGGAACAAGAACCCCGAGAGACATCAGAAGCCCAATCTCAGATGTCAGTTCTGTGATAAGAAGGGTCACAAGGAGACTGAATGTTGGACCAAGAATCCAGATAAGAGACCGAGAGGTGGTGCACAACGCAACTACTCATTGCGAGCAGTGGACTGCAACCTCATCGAGGGAAATCGAGTCTATGTGACTGAGAAGGTCCATGAGCAGGATATCGAGTTCCAACTAGATACTGGATCGGACATTACACTCATCTCGGAGTGTGACTGGAAGGACATGGGACGTCCCAAGTTGGACTCATCTCCTTCCTGCATGGTCACCTGTGCCAATGGACAGGGCGTGAATGTTCTCGGGCGATTCAGGTAGTCACGTGGAGTACTGTGGAATGGAGAGTGACGAGTGGGTCCACGTCACCTCAAGACCGATTCGACTAGTCGGCAATGATTGGTTCTTCAAGCTGGACTTGAAGAGAGCGTTCTCTGAGCATGAGAACGATACGGTAGTCAACCACATCAAGTCAATCCCGGAAGACTACACGACCTGGGTTCGAGAGAATTACCCAGAGCTTTGTGAGCCTGGACTAGGCAAGTACAACAAATCTGCAGCAAAGTTGTACGTGAAACCGGGCGTGAAGCCGGTGTTCAGAAACAAGCGGCCAGTGCCGTATGCCAGCCAGCAGGTGTGTGACGACGAGATCGATCGATTTTGTGAGATGGGAGTGATCAAGAAGTTTGAGCACTCGGATTGGGCGGCTCCATTCTTGCTAGTCGCGAAGAAGAATGGGGGTAAGAGACTCTGTGCCGATTTCAAGACAGGTCTGAATGACTGTCTGGAAGACTTCTCTCATCCGCTTTCTTCTCTTCATCCGCTCAAGCTTCCGGAAGACATCTTCGCATCTCTGAATGGCGGAAGGGTCTTCTCCACGATCGATTTCAGTGATGCGTATCTCCAAGTTGAAGTGGACGAGGAAGCCAAGAAGCTTCTCGTCATCAATACGCATCGTGGACTGTACCAGTACCAAAGATTACCGTTCGGAGTGAAACCAGCTCCAGGCATTTTCCAATCAGTAATGGACCAGATGCTGGTAGGAATGCCAAGGACAGTGGCATACTTGGATGATGTCATTGTGAATGGGAGGACGAATGAAGAGCACGACGAGAATCTGATGAGAGTTCTCGAGAAAGTTCGCGATTCTGGATTCAGAATTCGCCCCGAGAAGTGTGCGTTCGGACAGAATGAAGTCCACTTCCTTGGATTCATTGTGAATGAATCTGGACGTCGGCCCGATCCGAAGAAGGTGCAAGCACTGAAGGAGATGCCCGAGCCAAAGGATCTCGCTCAGACCAGATCGTTTCTGGGAGGAGCCAATTATTACGGTGCATACGTTCCCAACATGACGGAAATCAGAGTTCCGTTGGACAGATTGCTCAAGAAAGATTCCAAATGGGAATGGACTGAGGAGTGTCGGAAAGCATTCCAGAAGATGAGAGATGCCATCAGCGCAGATACTGTGCTCGCCCACTACGATCCCTCCGAGGAGATCATCGTGGCTGCCGATGCCAGTCAGTACGGTATTGGAGCTGTGATCAGTCATCGTTACAAGGATGGAACTGAGAGACCAGTGGTGTATGCGTCGAGGCGTCTAAATGATCCGATACGAGACCCGATACGCACAGATCGAGAAGTAGGCGCTTGCGCTGACCTTCTCTCTCAAGAAGTTTCACAAATTCGTCTATGGAAGGAAGTTCCTTCTTCAGACCGATCACCGGCCGTTGTTGTCAGTTTTCGGTGGGAAGAACGGAATCCCAGTGCATTCCGCAAACCGATTGCAGAGATGGGCATTGTTCATGTTGAACTACAATTTCGAAATCGAGTACGTGAACACGAACAGTTTCGGAAAAGCTGATATGCTATCCAGACTGATCCGAGAATATACTCGAGAAGACGAGGATGTAGTAATCGCCCATGTAGCAATCGAGACCCATGTGGAGAATCTGCTGATGAATGGAGTGAGGGCAACGCCCGTCACTGTGCGAGACATCCGAGAGTGTACCAAGAAGGATTCGTACCTGCAACTGATCCAGAAGTATCTGGACGAAGGCTGGCCAGTGAAGCCGCCGAAGGACCAGTTGGTACTACCGTACTACCAGAAGAGAGAATCGATTTCGTCTGTTAGTGGATGCCTCATGATGGCAGATCCCTGCAAGGCTCAGAGAAGCAGTCCTCAAGGAACTGCACAGAGGACACCCTGGAATAGTGCGCATGAAGTCGCTTGCGCGTTCCCATGTGTACTGGCCTGGAGTTGACCAGAGTGTCGAGAGCATTGTCAGATGTTGTGAAGGCTGTGCCAGCGCTGCAAAGAACCCGAGCAAAGTGAGCCCAGTGCCGTGGCCAGAGACAAAGAAGCCGATGGAGCGAATCCACATGGATTTCGCTGGTCCGATGAATGGACGGCACTACTTGATCATCGTGGATGTTCACAGTAGATGGCCAGAGGTTATCACCATGGAGAGGATCACGGCAGAAGCGACCGTGAAAGCAGTGCGTGACTACGTATCGAGATACGGTAGTCCAGAAACAATTGTCAGTGACAATGGAACTCAGTTCAAGTCGGAGAAGCTGAGATCATTCTGTGCAGAATATGGAATCTGTCAAGTATTCTCACCTCCATATCATCCTCAGAGCAATGGACAAGCTGAGCGCTTTGTCGATACGTTCAAGAGATCGCTGCTGAAGATGAGAGGAGAGGGTCCAGAGGACGAGAATGTGCAGAAGTTCGTGATGATGTACCGCTGTACACCAAATCATCAGCTGAAAATGAGTTCCCCCGCTGAGATTTTCCTAGGAAGGAAGATGCGATTCCGTCTCACTCTCTTATCACCCAAAGAGGGGGAGGAAAGGGAGAGAAGAGATGATGAATTGGTGAAAAGAGAGTTCGCCAAGGGAGATGCAGTTTTCTACCGAGATCGTGATGGTCCAAATCGCGAGAAATGGACGGAGGCTACAGTACTCAAGAAGATGGGGAGAGTACTGTATGAAATTCAGAAAGTGAGTGGAACCACTGTGGTGGCCCACGCTAATCAGCTGAAGAAGCGCAGTGTGCGTGATGAAAGTGATCCACTGAGTGTGTTGATCGAGAGCTTCGACCTGAGTCGAAACGTAATCGCTGACGAGCGAATGCCGACTCCGCCTGCCACGCCAGCCATGCCAACTTCACCGATCCGTGCCGCCACGCCCGAGTTCAATGATGCTCCGCCGCCCGTCGTGCCCCGAGTCGAGCCAGAGAAAGACGCGCCAACCGAGAAGAAGACTGTAATCGAGCCCAAGAAGGAAGACAAGAAGGTTGATTCCCAGTCCGAAGACCCAAATCCCGGACGTCCTACCCGAGTTCGTAAAGCCCCTAATCGTCTCACTGTCACCACCACTAAGGGCCAATCTTACTCGTAACTCGTTATTATCTGTACCATAATGTCATGTCAGATATTCCCCTATTTCATATCTTACGGCGGAGGTGCTGTGTATGACCCCATTATTGCAAAGCCGTAACTATATCCGTATTTAGGTGTGGTGCACTCCTAGTAATTCTCGTTGTCATCACCACACCCCCTCCTAACCCGCGCCGGAGACTGGCCCCTATTCTGGTTCCTGCCTTCCCCCACGTTTCGTGGTGGATTCGTCTCTTCTATTTTACCGTCGCCGATAAAGCTTCATAATTCACTCCGCTCCCTCAAGTACCCAAGGACACAACAAATAGGATGTTGTTGTCAATAGGGAAGTTGTTTGAAATAATTTTACGAACATTTTGAGCCCAAAATCACCACTCTAGCTCATCTGGGAGCCGATATATGGTAGAGCCGGGAGCGGAACCGGAAAATGCCTAAACGCCGGTTCCAGAAAAAACGGCCAACGCCAAAAGTTTTCTCGTATCCAATATACTCTGGAATAATTATCTCGTGGATACTGCTAAAAGTCGGGGCTCCTGGTGCCGCAGGGGTTCCGTTTTCATGCAATCTCTCAGAAGACTCGTGATAAGATCAAAGAACAAGGGGTCAAAATTGCATACTGTAACATCAAGCTGCTGTAGGATGGGTGTTGCTCTTCGAGGTAGTCGGATTCCAGGTGGGACCCGATAGCTAAGGAGGGTACTGTAGCAGTGCGGTAGTGTGCATTGTTGTATCTACTGTATTGATACAAGGGATTATTTTTTTCGAATAAAAAAACGAAGATACACAAACGCTTACATTTATTTTAAAAATTGCTCACCACGTGAAAAACACATTTAAGGCCGTTTTACGCGACAAAATAATGAAATCACGCAAATTTCTGGTTTCTAGCTTGAAAATGTTCCACTCTCTCAACATTCCATACCATCTAGGTGGTGGTTTTAAGTTCTGCCTTATATTCAAAAACGTTAAAATCATACTATTGTCATGAAAGCATACGTCATTTTTTATAATAATAATAATAATTTATCTACGCCCGAGGCGCGACGAAACTGTAGGTACATGAGTGATCAAATAACAAGGAATTATGTAATGCATCGTAGTGGCACTAGCCATCACCTGCACAAATTTCATATCGTTTCATCAATTGTTTGCCGAGTTACGAGCAGAAGTCTAGGAGCAGCCTTCATGCAGCCTGGCTTAACCGGTTGAGATGGAGCAAAATGAAGTTGACCACGATGATCAGCACCCTTGACTACCCCTTTTTGCAAATTTTCGAAAATTTGTTGGGCCAAAATTTGTTGTGTTTGTTCGAATCTTACGCAAACGGTCTCATATATGCCTGCTATAGCTCCTGATCACCGAGAGATCCTTTTTATTATATCTACACGTCGCAAATCGATTGGCCATCGATTGATCTCAACTGCATGCTTTTTTGTTCCAATTCTGAAACTTATCTCAATTCTCTCCACTGTGCGTCTTCTATGAAAGACTTTTCGACTCGGTATGCTTGGCAAAGTACATCATTTCCTGAAATTTGAAACCTGAAAGCCGGTGCAGCCGTGGTGCAAGTAGTTCCTTTTGACGTTTTTGTTAATAATGCTATCACACATGAGGCAATTTACTTGAAATTTGTTCAGTAGGTGCATTTGACTCTCACGGCTCGTTACAAACAGACTTAAGAAGCACGCAGCGCACCAACGCGTCGAGCCACTCCCTCTCGTCGGCGAGAAGCCTGCCTATATGGCGGGGCGAGATTTGCGAAATTTGAGTGATTTCATTATTTTGTCGCGTAAAACGCCCTTAAATGTGTTTTTCACGTGGTGAGCTGTGTTTTTCAATCATAACTTTATCTTCAAAACACAGCAATGAAAAAATAGTGAAGGCTAGTGAAAGACATAAGGCATGGATGTAATTACATAAAATAGAAGTGGGGGATTAGACGCTCTTGAGGAGGAGAATGGCGACTTGTCCGAGGTTAAAAGCAGGTGAAGTTTATCGACTCGCGGCTCGCGTGGCGAAGTTGTTGCAATCGTAAGTTTCACAAAAAAAGGAAGAATGAGTTGAAGGAGAGGTCAGAATCGGTTCAGCAGTTGTTCATTATGCGCATAATGCACATAGTTTCTAATTATCAGAGCTTACATATTTTTAAGGAGAGAGTGACGGAGAGCATGCAGAGGAAACGACCGTGGAAGGCGTCTTTTAATTGATTATTTTGTTTATTCGAAAACTGAATCGTGCAATTTCGAAATGCATTATGTTTCAAGGAAAATGTATTAGCAGTGTCCGCTTCTTGCCAAGCTTTTGTGTATCTTCTTTTTATATTCGAAAAAATAATGCACACTACCGCACTGCTACAGTACCCTCCTTAGCGATCAGGTCCCACCTGGAATCGCACCCAAAAAGCGGATATTCAGAAAATCGACATTTTTTGCTGTGCCAGATCTTTCCGAATTTGCCCGATTCTTAGGCAAACGCTCTCATATAGGTCTAGATATGCAAAATAAAATTGACTTTAATAGAGCTGGACAACTCTGTGATTCTAAATTTGTTTTCGTTTTATATTTAATAGCCCAGTTGAAACATAATCAGAGTTCTCAAATATTACTTGAAATTTGAACCGCCTAAAATTAGATGGTCTTTGATATTTGATCTCCGCAGGCACATGGCGCAGCGTCGTGGCGGCAAGGTACCCGATGCCGCAGCTCTCGAGTCGTGCATGAAGCAGCAGCAACCCGGCTCGCCCCGACTATCCGTACTCAGATTCCAGGTGAGACATGATTACGTAGCAGAACGGAAGCGGTACGGTAGGGTATACTGTAGTCTCTACTGTAGGACTGTAACAACTGAAGCATGGACCTAAGATCAACTAACAAGGGGTCAACATTTGCATAATATAACATCAAGCTGCTGTAGGATGCGTGTTGCTCTTCGGGGTAGTCGGATTCCAGGTGGGACCTGATCGCTAAGGAGGGTACTGTAGCAGTGCGGTAGTGTGCATTATTTTTTCGAATATAAAAAGAAGATACACAAAAGCTTGGCAAGAAGCGGACACTGCTAATACATTTTCCTTGAAACATAATGCATTTCGAAATTGCACGATTCAGTTTTCGAATAAACAAAATAATCAATTAAAAGACGCCTTCCACGGTCGTTTCCTCTGCATGCTCTCCGTCACTCTCTCCTTAAAAATATGTAAGCTCTGATAATTAGAAACTATGTGCATTATGCGCATAATGAACAACTGCTGAACCGATTCTGACCTCTCCTTCAACTCATTCTTCCTTTTTTTGTGAAACTTACGATTGCAACAACTTCGCCACGCGAGCCGCGAGTCGATAAACTTCACCTGCTTTTAACCTCGGACAAGTCGCCATTCTCCTCCTCAAGAGCGTCTAATCCCCCACTTCTATTTTATGTAATTACATCCATGCCTTATGTCTTTCACTAGCCTTCACTATTTTTTCATTGCTGTGTTTTGAAGATAAAGTTATGATTGAAAAACACAGCTCACCACGTGAAAAACACATTTAAGGGCGTTTTACGCGACAAAATAATGAAATCACTCAAATTTCGCAAATCTCGCCCCGCCATATAGGCAGGCTTCTCGCCGACGAGAGGGAGTGGCTCGACGCGTTGGTGCGCTGCGTGCTTCTTAAGTCTGTTTGTAACGAGCCGTGAGAGTCAAATGCACCTACTGAACAAATTTCAAGTAAATTGCCTCATGTGTGATAGCATTATTAACAAAAACGTCAAAAGGAACTACTTGCACCACGGCTGCACCGGCTTTCAGGTTTCAAATTTCAGGAAATGATGTACTTTGCCAAGCATACCGAGTCGAAAAGTCTTTCATAGAAGACGCACAGTGGAGAGAATTGAGATAAGTTTCAGAATTGGAACAAAAAAGCATGCAGTTGAGATCAATCGATGGCCAATCGATTTGCGACGTGTAGATATAATAAAAAGGATCTCTCGGTGATCAGGAGCTATAGCAGGCATATATGAGACCGTTTGCGTAAGATTCGAACAAACACAACAAATTTTGGCCCAACAAATTTTCGAAAATTTGCAAAAAGGGGTAGTCAAGGGTGCTGATCATCGTGGTCAACTTCATTTTGCTCCATCTCAACCGGTTAAGCCAGGCTGCATGAAGGCTGCTCCTAGACTTCTGCTCGTAACTCGGCAAACAATTGATGAAACGATATGAAATTTGTGCAGGTGATGGCTAGTGCCACTACGATGCATTACATAATTCCTTGTTATTTGATCACTCATGTACCTACAGTTTCGTCGCGCCTCGGGCGTAGATAAATTATTATTATTATTATAAAAAATGACGTATGCTTTCATGACAATAGTATGATTTTAACGTTTTTGAATATAAGGCAGAACTTAAAACCACCACCTAGATGGTATGGAATGTTGAGAGAGTGGAACATTTTCAAGCTAGAAACCAGAAATTTGCGTGATTTCATTATTTTGTCGCGTAAAACGGCCTTAAATGTGTTTTTCACGTGGTGAGCAATTTTTAAAATAAATGTAAGCGTTTGTGTTTCTTCGTTTTTTTATTCGAAAAAAATAATCCCTTGTATCAATACAGTAGATACAACAATGCACACTACCGCACTGCTACAGTACCCTCCTTAGCTATCGGGTCCCACCTGGAATCCGACTACCTCGAAGAGCAACACCCATCCTACAGCAGCTTGATGTTACAGTATGCAATTTTGACCCCTTGTTCTTTGATCTTATCACGAGTCTTCTGAGAGATTGCATGAAAACGGAACCCCTGCGGCACCAGGAGCCCCGACTTTTAGCAGTATCCACGAGATAATTATTCCAGAGTATATTGGATACGAGAAAACTTTTGGCGTTGGCCGTTTTTTCTGGAACCGGCGTTTAGGCATTTTCCGGTTCCGCTCCCGGCTCTACCATATATCGGCTCCCAGATGAGCTAGAGTGGTGATTTTGGGCTCAAAATGTTCGTAAAATTATTTCAAACAACTTCCCTATTGACAACAACATCCTATTTGTTGTGTCCTTGGGTACTTGAGGGAGCGGAGTGAATTATGAAGCTTTATCGGCGACGGTAAAATAGAAGAGACGAATCCACCACGAAACGTGGGGGAAGGCAGGAACCAGAATAGGGGCCAGTCTCCGGCGCGGGTTAGGAGGGGGTGTGGTGATGACAACGAGAATTACTAGGAGTGCACCACACCTAAATACGGATATAGTTACGGCTTTGCAATAATGGGGTCATACACAGCACCTCCGCCGTAAGATATGAAATAGGGGAATATCTGACATGACATTATGGTACAGATAATAACGAGTTACGAGTAAGATTGGCCCTTAGTGGTGGTGACAGTGAGACGATTAGGGGCTTTACGAACTCGGGTAGGACGTCCGGGATTTGGGTCTTCGGACTGGGAATCAACCTTCTTGTCTTCCTTCTTGGGCTCGATTACAGTCTTCTTCTCGGTTGGCGCGTCTTTCTCTGGCTCGACTCGGGGCACGACGGGCGGCGGAGCATCATTGAACTCGGGCGTGGCGGCACGGATCGGTGAAGTTGGCATGGCTGGCGTGGCAGGCGGAGTCGGCATTCGCTCGTCAGCGATTACGTTTCGACTCAGGTCGAAGCTCTCGATCAACACACTCAGTGGATCACTTTCATCACGCACACTGCGCTTCTTCAGCTGATTAGCGTGGGCCACCACAGTGGTTCCACTCACTTTCTGAATTTCATACAGTACTCTCCCCATCTTCTTGAGTACTGTAGCCTCCGTCCATTTCTCGCGATTTGGACCATCACGATCTCGGTAGAAAACTGCATCTCCCTTGGCGAACTCTCTTTTCACCAATTCATCATCTCTTCTCTCCCTTTCCTCCCCCTCTTTGGGTGATAAGAGAGTGAGACGGAATCGCATCTTCCTTCCTAGGAAAATCTCAGCGAGGGAACTCATTTTCAGCTGATGATTTGGTGTACAGCGGTACATCATCACGAACTTCTGCACATTCTCGTCCTCTGGACCCTCTCCTCTCATCTTCAGCAGCGATCTCTTGAACGTATCGACAAAGCGCTCAGCTTGTCCATTGCTCTGAGGATGATATGGAGGTGAGAATACTTGACAGATTCCATATTCTGCACAGAATGATCTCAGCTTCTCCGACTTGAACTGAGTTCCATTGTCACTGACAATTGTTTCTGGACTACCGTATCTCGATACGTAGTCACGCACTGCTTTCACGGTCGCTTCTGCCGTGATCCTCTCCATGGTGATAACCTCTGGCCATCTACTGTGAACATCCACGATGATCAAGTAGTGCCGTCCATTCATCGGACCAGCGAAATCCATGTGGATTCGCTCCATCGGCTTCTTTGTCTCTGGCCACGGCACTGGGCTCACTTTGCTCGGGTTCTTTGCAGCGCTGGCACAGCCTTCACAACATCTGACAATGCTCTCGACACTCTGGTCAACTCCAGGCCAGTACACATGGGAACGCGCAAGCGACTTCATGCGCACTATTCCAGGGTGTCCTCTGTGCAGTTCCTTGAGGACTGCTTCTCTGAGCCTTGCAGGGATCTGCCATCATGAGGCATCCACTAACAGACGAAATCGATTCTCTCTTCTGGTAGTACGGTAGTACCAACTGGTCCTTCGGCGGCTTCACTGGCCAGCCTTCGTCCAGATACTTCTGGATCAGTTGCAGGTACGAATCCTTCTTGGTACACTCTCGGATGTCTCGCACAGTGACGGGCGTTGCCCTCACTCCATTCATCAGCAGATTCTCCACATGGGTCTCGATTGCTACATGGGCGATTACTACATCCTCGTCTTCTCGAGTATATTCTCGGATCAGTCTGGATAGCATATCAGCTTTTCCGAAACTGTTCGTGTTCACGTACTCGATTTCGAAATTGTAGTTCAACATGAACAATGCCCATCTCTGCAATCGGTTTGCGGAATGCACTGGGATTCCGTTCTTCCCACCGAAAACTGACAACAACGGCCGGTGATCGGTCTGAAGAAGGAACTTCCTTCCATAGACGAATTTGTGAAACTTCTTGAGAGAGAAGGTCAGCGCAAGCGCCTACTTCTCGATCTGTGCGTATCGGGTCTCGTATCGGATCATTTAGACGCCTCGACGCATACACCACTGGTCTCTCAGTTCCATCCTTGTAACGATGACTGATCACAGCTCCAATACCGTACTGACTGGCATCGGCAGCCACGATGATCTCCTCGGAGGGATCGTAGTGGGCGAGCACAGTATCTGCGCTGATGGCATCTCTCATCTTCTGGAATGCTTTCCGACACTCCTCAGTCCATTCCCATTTGGAATCTTTCTTGAGCAATCTGTCCAACGGAACTCTGATTTCCGTCATGTTGGGAACGTATGCACCGTAATAATTGGCTCCTCCCAGAAACGATCTGGTCTGAGCGAGATCCTTAGGCTCGGGCATCTCCTTCAGTGCTTGCACCTTCTTCGGATCGGGCCGACGTCCAGATTCATTCACAATGAATCCAAGGAAGTGGACTTCATTCTGTCCGAACGCACACTTCTCGGGGCGAATTCTGAATCCAGAATCGCGAACTTTCTCGAGAACTCTCATCAGATTCTCGTCGTGCTCTTCCTTCGTCCTCCCATTCACAATGACATCATCCAAGTATGCCACTGTCCTTGGCATTCCTACCAGCATCTGGTCCATTACTGATTGGAAAATGCCTGGAGCTGGTTTCACTCCGAACGGTAATCTTTGGTACTGGTACAGTCCACGATGCGTATTGATGACGAGAAGCTTCTTGGCTTCCTCGTCCACTTCAACTTGGAGATACGCATCACTGAAATCGATCGTGGAGAAGACCCTTCCGCCATTCAGAGATGCGAAGATGTCTTCCGGAAGCTTGAGCGGATGAAGAGAAGAAAGCGGATGAGAGAAGTCTTCCAGACAGTCATTCAGACCTGTCTTGAAATCGGCACAGAGTCTCTTACCCCCATTCTTCTTCGCGACTAGCAAGAATGGAGCCGCCCAATCCGAGTGCTCAAACTTCTTGATCACTCCCATCTCACAAAATCGATCGATCTCGTCGTCACACACCTGCTGGCTGGCATACGGCACTGGCCGCTTGTTTCTGAACACCGGCTTCACGCCCGGTTTCACGTACAACTTTGCTGCAGATTTGTTGTACTTGCCTAGTCCAGGCTCACAAAGCTCTGGGTAATTCTCTCGAACCCAGGTCGTGTAGTCTTCCGGGATTGACTTGATGTGGTTGACTACCGTATCGTTCTGGGGGGGGGGGTAAGGGGAGAAAGAGTTAAGTGGAGGGGGGTGTGGAGGGAAGGATGCACGGGGGAAGGGAGGTGAGGGCCGAAGGGAGGGACGGGGAGAAAGAGGTAAGGGGAGAAGCGGGTGTGGAGGGAAGGAGTGAAGATGTAAGGGGAAGGGAGGTAAGGGAAGAAGGGGTAAGGGAAGAAGGGAGGTGAGGAGGAAGGGAGGTATGGGTGAAGGGAGGTAATGTGGGAAGGGGGGGGGTAAGGGGAGAAAGAGTTAAGTGGAGGGGGGTGTGGAGGGAAGGATGCACGGGGGAAGGGAGGTGAGGGCCGAAGGGAGGGACGGGGAGAAAGAGGTAAGGGGAGAAGGGCGTGCGGAGGGAAGGAGTGAAGATGTAAGGGGAAGGGAGGTAAGGGAAGAAGGGGGTAAGGGAGGAATGTAGGTGAGGAGGAAGGGAGGTATGGGTGAAGGGAGGTAATGAGGGAAGGGAGGTAAGGGGAGAAGGGGGTGTGGAGGGAAGGATGCAAGGGGGAATGGGGGTGAGGGCGGAAGGGAGGGAAGGGGATGAAGGGAGGTAAGGGATGAAGGGGGTAAGGGAGGAAGGGAGGTGAGGAGGAAGGGAGGTATGGGTGAAGGGAGGAGTGGTTGCTCGGCAGATTGTGCTTCTGATTCATGTATGCTTGACAAGCCAATTTGTTTTTTTTTGTTTTTAATCATTGTGTAATTGTTTTATAATTTTATACTTGCGAAAGTACAGAAAATATGTTGAAAACAAAGGGTAATAGTGAACAAATGGACATTTAGATGGATATAAACAATGATTTTGAATAAACATTAGATCAGTTTCATCAGTCTGTCGCAGATTCGGGACTTGAGATAATCGGAGAACTTCGCATATAAATTGTTTTCTTTTATTCCAAGATTAAAATAATAATAGATGCCCATGAATAATAACCGATGTTACTATAGTGACCGCAAAATATGAGGCTAGGTCCTCATCGAACTATAAAATTCTAAAAAAATGGCACACCTGGATATCTTTTGCTTCCTTATTCGTCTTGAGCGAGTAGATAATGGAGGCCTGTAGATAGTGAATACGAAATATACACCTCACATGTGTACGTTAAATGATAAAACACAACTGTGAACTAGTCCGACTGTTCCCTAGGGCAGGCAATTTGAGGAAAGGTAGCAAAATCGCTATGCCTCCTCCAGCTTAATTTCACAATCCAAGGGTAGGCATAGCCTTATCGCGATCTTGTTTCAAATTGCCAACCCTGCTTTTACCCTGACATTATCCAGTTTGTATCAGGTTGGTGCGAAAGTCTTGCGGTTTTTTGTGTCCGTAATTTGAACTATCATAATTCTCTCGTCCCAAATCCCAGTGACTAACAAATATAGCAGTGTTTAGAGGTATGCTTCTACTTTACATACACACATCTCAATCAATCCGATATCGCACTCAACGGAATAAATTATGATAAACCCATTTGCAATTGATGCTAAAAATTTTGCATTAAATATATTTTACTGGATATTTGTTGGCAAAATTCACGAAACCTGCCCATACTGATGTCTGAGAAGTATTACGTATACCCTTTCAGAAAGTACAGTCGCGCCGGAAAGTCACCGGGCACTGTTTGAATGTGTTGCAACTTTTTGCCCCGGAAAGGCATCATACTGGAACTAAGGTGTGATGTACCAAATTCATCAGACATTATGGTCATGGTATTATGGCATGACGTCATTGCTTAGTTATTGCGTAGTGATGACGCAATCAATCTGCACTTTTCCAAAACGGCATTATTCTTACATAGATTTCTTCCTATTGGCCAAACTTTCTGAGATTGGAGGGATAACCGAGGCATACCTAGAATAAATTTTTGAAAGTGCTGCGCCGTCGCACATTGGCTGCAGCCGTGCTGCAAAAACAGGGTCCGAAATTCAGATCTCGGCTCCTAGTCAAGCTAGAGACTCCTTCAAAGCATCAAAATGATCGTAATCACAATTACAGATGATCCTGAGAATATGTAAATGGTAGGCCAACATTTGCCCTCAGGGCACCAAAAAATCACTTTTTTGGATGCTCATTTTTTGGACATACATAACTTTGTGGGTAGTTTCTGGAAAAATCTGGTTTTTATCTGAGAATGTTCAAAATGTATTAAAGATATGATGCCCAACTTTTTAGAATGTGTGGATAACTTTTCTGCCCGTGGCGGCCATTTTTCGGAGGGATACTCGGGTCGGGAAACACCCTGTTTACCCCTATGGGCGAGAGAGTGCAGACGACGAGAGTGCGTAAACAAGGTGTTTCCCGACCCTAGTATCCCTCCGAAAAATGGTTGCCGCGGGCAAAAAAGTTATTCAAACAGTCTAAAAAGTTGGGCATCATATCTTTAATACATCTTCAACATTCTCACATAAAAACCAGATTTTTCCAAAAACTACCCTCAAAGTTATGAATGCCCAAATAATGAGCATCCAAAAAAGTGATTTTTTGGTGCCCTGAGGGCAAATGTTGGCCTACCATTTTCATATTCTCAGGGTCATCTGTAATTGTGATTACGATCATTTTGATGCTTTGAAGGAGTCTCTAGCTTGACTAGGAGCCGAGATCTGAATTTCGGACCCTGTTTTTGCAGCACGGCTGCAGCCAATGTGCGACGGCGCAGCACTTTCAAAAATTTATTCTAGGTATGCCTCGGTTGTCCCTCCAATCTCAGAAAGTTTGGCCAATAGGAAGAAATCTATGTAAGAATAATGCCGTTTTGGAAAAGTGCAGATTGATTGCGTCATCACTACGCAATAACTAAGCAATGACGTCATGCCATAATGTCTGATGAATTTGGTACATCACACCTTAGTTCCAGTATGATGCCTTTCCGGGGCAAAAAGTTGCAACACATTCAAACAGTGCCCGGTGACTTTCCGGCGCGACTGTACTTTCTGAAAGGGTATACGTAATACTTCTCAGACATCAGTATGGGCAGGTTTCGTGAATTTTGCCAACAAATATCCAGTAAAATATATTTAATGCAAAATTTTTAGCATCAATTGCAAATGGGTTTATCATAATTTATTCCGTTGAGTGCGATATCGGATTGATTGAGATGTGTGTATGTAAAGTAGAAGCATACCTCTAAACACTGCTATATTTGTTAGTCACTGGGATTTGGGACGAGAGAATTATGATAGTTCAAATTACGGACACAAAAAACCGCAAGACTTTCGCACCAACCTGATACAAACTGGATAATGTCAGGGTAAAAGCAGGGTTGGCAATTTGAAACAAGATCGCGATAAGGCTATGCCTACCCTTGGATTGTGAAATTAAGCTGGAGGAGGCATAGCGATTTTGCTACCTTTCCTCAAATTGCCTGCCCTAGGGAACAGTCGGACTAGTTCACAGTTGTGTTTTATCATTTAACGTACACATGTGAGGTGTATATTTCGTATTCACTATCTACAGGCCTCCATTATCTACTCGCTCAAGACGAATAAGGAAGCAAAAGATATCCAGGTGTGCCATTTTTTTAGAATTTTATAGTTCGATGAGGACCTAGCCTCATATTTTGCGGTCACTATAGTAACATCGGTTATTATTCATGGGCATCTATTATTATTATAATCTTGGAATAAAAGAAAACAATTTATATGCGAAGTTCTCCGATTATCTCAAGTCCCGAATCTGCGACAGACTGATGAAACTGATCTAATGTTTATTAAAAATCATTGTTTATATCCATCTAAATGTCCATTTGTTCACTATTACCCTTTGTTTTCAACATATTTTCTGTACTTTCGCAAGTATAAAATTATAAAACAATTACACAATGATTAAAAACAAAAAAAAACAAATTGGCTTGTCAAGCATACATGAATCAGAAGCACAATCTGCCGAGCAACCACTCCTCCCTTCACCCATACCTCCCTTCCTCCTCAACTCCCTTCCTCCCTTACCCCCTTCATCCCTTACCTCCCTTCATCCCCTTCCCTCCCTTCCGCCCTCACCCCCATTCCCCCTTGCATCCTTCCCTCCACACCCCCTTCTCCCCTTACCTCCCTTCCCTCATTACCTCCCTTCACCCATACCTCCCTTCCTCCTCACCTACATTCCTCCCTTACCCCCTTCTTCCCTTACCTCCCTTCCCCTTACATCTTCACTCCTTCCCTCCGCACGCCCTTCTCCCCTTACCTCTTTCTCCCCGTCCCTCCCTTCGGCCCTCACCTCCCTTCCCCCGTGCATCCTTCCCTCCACACCCCCCTCCACTTAACTCTTTCTCCCCTTACCCCCCCCCCCTTCCCACATTACCTCCCTTCACCCATACCTCCCTTCCTCCTCACCTCCCTTCCTCCCTTACCCCTTCTTCCCTTACCTCCCTTCCCCTTACATCTTCACTCCTTCCCTCCACACCCGCTTCTCCCCTTACCTCTTTCATCCCTTACCTCCCTTCCCCTCACAACTTCCCTCCTTCCCTAGACACCCCCTTCTCCCCTTACCTCTTCCTCCCCTTACCTCCCGTCCCTCATTACCTCCCTTCACCTATACCTGAACGCACGATCGCAACTCAACCCGTCTAGAGACTGTGGGAAATGAATCCCGAATTCCAAACTCAACGAGGGTTTAAGTTCAAAGGTCAAGGTTTAACGTTCAGATGTCAAAGACCGATGTTGTGAGATCAAATATCACCCCCACTCACATCAGATTCAGTCGCCTCAGCTTTCTTGCGTTCCTTCTCCTCTCGTCGTATCTCCTTCCTCTCCTTCTTCATTTCTTTCTCCCTCTCCACTTTCGCATACGCGAGTTCCTTCTTCTTGCGGAGAATTTCATCCTGAATTTCAGCCATATTCCGGTTTCGAAATTCCCGGATCTCACGTCGATTTGCTCGGTGGTCATCTTCTTGCCCGTGAGTTCGTACGCCTGCAAACATATTAATGACTTTTATCTTTGATCTTTCATTTGGATATTTGTTATTGTTACTAGAACAACAGTCATTACTTCGGCCTACTCATTCGTATTAGGGTTTCGCATTTCTTACTAATTACATATTTCCTGTACGTAATTCTTCACCTCGATGATCAGGAGACGCCTGGCCCGGAGGGCGTTCTCCCGTTTCTTCCTCTCCCTATCGGTCAGCTCATCCGACTCCAGCGAGTCCATAAACTCCATCAGATCCCCGGTGAGCCCGTCGATCTTGGCGACGACGTGCTCCTAAATGATGGTCGCGCTATCTTCCGAAATCCGCATTTTGAGGCTTTCTCACTCTGAGCTCGTCAAGCGACATCGGCCTCTTCTTGAAGTCCTCGCACAGCTGCAAATTAATAATTTCATTAATGTAATTTATTAATTAAAAGTTACCTTAATCAGTTCATCCTCAATCTCGTACTGCCTCTGGCGTTTGGTAGGTTTCTTGTTGTCCTTCTTGTCGTCCTTCTTATCGTCCTTCTTGTCATCCTTTTTCTGATTTTCCTCCTGGGAATATTTGTTTGATTTTTTCACCTGCAGAAGTAATGTGGAGTTAAAAATCATTGCAAAGTTCGGAACCTTGTATACGAAAATGCTGCAAAAAGAGGCCAAAACATCGATATTTGCAGTGATTTTTAACATTATAAAAGGGGCTCGAGAAGCGAGGAAAGGAAAGCCCATGGCAATCATCCTTCTTCACCTAGGGAGGGGACGCTTCTTAGGAGGAGGCGGAGGCGGCATCTTTTTGCCGAGCCAGTCGAGAGGTCTACGCGTGTCGATCTGCAATGTCGTTGTTGTTGTTGATGCTGTAGTTGTTGTTTTTGTTGTTGTTGTTGTTGTTCTCATTCACCTTCAACTCGGCGACGATTCCGTCCAGCTGTCTGAAGATGAGCGACCAATCGATATTGGAAGTGAAGGACGTGTGGTTGATCGATTGGATTATGGGGATGAAGTTCCGAGGGACGCGCAGCTTCTTCTCTGAAATATGATAGAATTCACATTTTCATTTATATAAAAAAACATTTAAAAAACTTAATACAATTTTCGATAATGATTTTATCGAAAATAATATATTGTTATTTAGGATTATTTTGTGTTGATAGTGGTTGAGGGAGCGAAAATGTCGCTGGCTCTATGCCAACGAGTTAAGAATGAACGCTGTGATTGCTCTGTCTTTCTTTCGAGGGGCATAGTGTCAGAGGCAAGTGGGCGGAACTTGTGGTCCCTATGTATGCCAACGTGAAGTCGCCCTCCTTCTTCATCCCTTATCTCACTCTGCTCACCTTTGAAAAGTTCCGAAGGAGTGGCCAGCAGGAGCTCCTTCGCCTCGAGAATCTGCAATACCAATGATCTTGAAGATGTAACATCTGAGTATCGCTACCTTCTGACGATTCTGGGAGTACATCCACCAGATGTTGTCCGGATGGTAGATCTAAATTGAACACAATAATGTTGTTGTTGTTGTTGTTGTTATTGTTTACCTCGAGCATAATGTACATCCAGACCTCCAGATCGTCTTTCCTGCTTTGCTCCAGAAACTTATGGCAGCGGGTCGAGGCGTACACGAGGGTGCACGCCGTCTCGACGTGTGCGCGCGGGAATCTGAAGTGAATTATTTTAGTAATTATTATTATTGTTATTGTCCCTCACCTCAGCAGTTTTCCATCCTCCTCGACGTACTTCAATGCCGTCCCGAAATCGACCAGAAAGATGATGCGGTCGTTCGGCGGCAGTCCCACCATGAAGTTCGCCATCTTGATGTCTCTGCAGAGCCGGATTTTCGAAAATTTAGCGGAGCCGGAAATTGACAGAACCAGAGCCGTCTTTTTTTCAGAAATAATGGGGTCGACAATTGGCTGCTCTACAACCGGAGTTTGGAACGCCGGACTGTTCGCACCGGATTTCATATATTTGTGGGGCCGGGAATTAGTAGAATCGGAGCCGGATTTTAGAGAGCCCGGATGTCCGCACCGATGAATGTATCCAATGGCGTGCAGCGAGCGGATGGCCTCGAGCGTCTGGCGAGCAATGGAATTCGTTGTGTGTGGACTGCAATTGAGCGGGATGAGAGATGAAAGCCGGCTCTGTCAGAACAATCGCCGGTCCCGGCTCTGGTTCCGGAGCAAGCTCACCTGACATTGCGCCCCAGCATGTTCACAATGATGTCCCTCATGTTGTATCCACCCATGTCCATGACCATGAACTTGATGTAGGGCGTCTTACCTAAAAGGCAGCACATGGATGACAGCTCTCGACCGCGACGCGACCGCATCGCGACCGCAGACGCTCGCACAAACCGTAGCCGTGCATGCGCAGGAAGTGAGTCTTGTCGACAGTTTTACCCGCAGCCTGCAGCCGGTCCAGAACGGTCGTCTCCACCTACAAAACATGCATTACTATATTGGGAAATATTTATTAGTGTTATTTATTTCTTCGTGCGTCGCGGTTGCGCGTCCGAGTGCCGGCATACCTTCAATCTGGCGGCAAACTGGACGGCATCCCTTCGCTCGACCTTGATGGCGAAGAGCTGTGTGGTGTCCTTTTGGAGATGCGCCTGCATATTGTTTACTACATTGCAGTGTTCAATTTAATGTTTTAAAAATATCTTAATTTTTTTTTATCGATCACTGATCAGTTATCAGCAATCGTTGATATCAAACAACCAAGTTCACAGATCATATGTGTGACCCACCGAAAAATAGTAGACCCAAGTCTAACTCATATTGGGTATACGGTAGTGTTAAAGATCAAACATCAAACAACCAAGTTCACAGATCATATGTATGACCCACCGAAAAATAGTAGACCCAAGTTTAACTCATAATTGATATACGGTAGTGTGAATATTAAAGATCAAAACCAAAAGTGCAAAGAGCATAATCGTTTATATTAATCGATCATAATCAAAGGTCGTTTATTGATTTTTCTACCACATTCCTGACCTACAGTACCCCCGGGTGGCAAGGCAATTGCGAAGTGATTTTTTCTTTTATTGATTTTTTTCGAATGTATACCTTCCACACGTCGCCCATGCCGCCGGAGCCGAGCAGATTATCGGCGACGTAGCGCTTCCCGTTCACCCGAAACAGGTCTAACTCATATTGGGTATACGGTAGTGTTAAAGATCAAACATCAAACAACCAAGTTCACAGATCATATGTATGACCCACCGAAAAATAGTAGACCCAAGTTTAACTCATAATTGATATACGGTAGTGTGAATATTAAAGATCAAAACCAAAAGTGCAAAGAGCATAATCGTTTATATTAATCGATCATAATCAAAGGTCGTTTATTGATTTTTCTACCACATTCCTGACCTACAGTACCCCCGGGTGGCAAGGCAATTGCGAAGTGATTTTTTCTTTTATTGATTTTTTTCGAATGTATACCTTCCACACGTCGCCCATGCCGCCGGAGCCGAGCAGATTATCGGCGACGTAGCGCTTCCCGTTCACCCGAAACAGATCATTCGGAGACACAGGCGATTTCTGAAGATTTCAGGGGTTACGGTACAGAAATCGACTACTGAACCATGTCTATAAATTCTAGAACGTACCTTAGGCATCGTGAAATTGGGGGAAAATAGGAGGAGGAGGAGGAGGATGAGGAGGAGGAGGGGAAAGGAAGTAAACAAGATTTGCGTGAAAGTGTGCCTGCAGAATGAGATGAAAACATGTTTTTGATTAAAATACGGCAACAATATTGTTTTGCTCGTGTTCTGGCATTATGCCAACTAAAAACTGTTGATGTGAGAGAACACGGGGAGGATTAGAGCAGGACGATGCCTTGTTTTGTTATCACCATGCCCAATCGACCTTGCACAGTGTCCGATCGATTGTACAGATTGTATTGTACAGTATCCAACTGACTACTGTATCCCATTTTTTGGGTTACAGTACTGAGTTGAGGACTGCACAATATATTGGATGTGATGAAAGGTCGATTGGGCACAGTACCCGGGCTTCTTAAAAATGTTACTTCGCTATAGTCGGTGTTACGGTATCCATGTACGGTATCGTGGTGTACAGTACTATCTATTAGTTACGGTACTTAGTCTTTACCGACCACTATACCATGTTGAGCTCCCACTGACAAAATTTCGTATGTAAACCCCCACTAAAAGTGGGGCTCAAGCATGAATAATGGTTCAAGAACTTTCATTATACAATAGTTCACGATATCTAGTTATTGTACTGTACTTGGGATACTGTAACTAGGCTACAAATAGTAAACACTTGGATCTGTGATAAAGGCGTAGGAACACTGACAACAATAAGTATTTTATTTCACTGATTTCAATAAAACATGGACATCATCGCGGGTTCGGGGGAGGTACATACGTTTGATTTTGTAAAAAAATCAAATTATCCATTTCTTGACCCTGATCTGAGAGTTATCCTTACCTATCTTCCCCGTATTTCCCTCCCCTTACTTCCCTTCCTCCTTACCTCCCTTCCCTCTTTATTCCCCCCTTGAGGAGTGTGGTGGGAGAGGGAATTGTAAGGGGAGAGGGAGTGAATGTGAGAGGGAGTTAGGGGAGATTGAGCTAAGGGGAGAGTGAAGTATGAGTGGAGAGGGAGTTAGAGGAGATTGAGCTAAGGGGAGAGGGAGTAAACGACCCTGAAAAAGCAATTCGGTCAACCTCATTGCGGTCTCTAGGTGTGCGGGAACATTTTCAAAAAAGTTATGCCAGATTAGATTCATATTTTAGCATTAGCGTACACTAGACGTAAGATTTCGATAAATATGGTTCATTGGTCCCAGAGCCGGTTTTTAGAAATTTTCCGGTTTTGCATCCGGCTATGATGTATTTCAGCTCCCAGATGACCTAGAACGATGACTCTGGGCTCAAAATGTGTGGAAAAATATTTCCAAAAACTTTCATGTTTAGTGCAAGCCGATTAGACAAAAACTGAAAATCATCCGGATGAAAAACCTGTTTTGCAGTCAAAAAATAAATGTTATATCTATCAAGCGGTATCGTGCTATAGAATTTTAATACAGATTATGAAAGAAGAAGTGTATGTGTATGAATAAAAATATAAAAACGGAATTCGAAGTGTCTTCAACTTGGCAATTTTTACTCAAACATGCCACTATGAAGAAAAAGTCGAAAAAATGACTTTTTTGAAACTCTGATTTTTCTTTTTGTAGCGTTCAAATATTGTTGTTCGTGAAAGATATGTGCAGAAAATCGCGTTGTGGAGCAGGGTTCTACTCGCATTTTTTGATTAAAAAATTATATTCAAAATTTTGCACAATTTTGAAATATCTTTGCACGTCGCGCTCATCCTAGAAGAACCATGCTCCAAAACACGCTTTTCTTCAAATACTTTTCACGAACAACAATATTTGAACGTTACAAGAAGAAAAATCGAAAAAGAGTTTCGAAAAAGTCATTTTTTCGACTTTTTCTTCATAGTGAGTAAAAATTGCCAAGTTGAAGACACTTCGAATACCATTTTTATATTTTTATTTCATACACATAGACTTCTTCTTTCATAATTTGTATTAAAATTCCGTAGCACGATACCGCTTGATAGAGAGAACATTTATTTTTAGACGGCAAAACAGGTTTTTCATCCGGATGATTTTTAGTTTTTGTCTAATCAACTTGCACTAAACATAAAAGTTTTTGGAAATAATTTTCCACACATTTTGAGCCCAGTGCCATCGTTCGAGCTCATCTGGGAGCTGAGATACATCATAGCCGGATGCAAAACCGGAAAATTCCTAAATGCCGGCTCTGGGACCCATGAACCATATTTATCGAAATCTTACGTTTAGTGTATTCTAACACAAAAATATGAGTCGAATCTGGCATAACTTTTTTTGAAATGTTCCCGAGGGGTCATTTTTCATCCACTGACTCGTGATACACGTGGTAAAATCTTCCATTCAAATAAGTGGGACGTGAGAATCAGGGGGAAGGGAGGTAAGGGGAGAAGGTGATGTTGAGGGAAGGATGCAAGGGGATGGAAGGAAGGGAGATGGGGGAAGGGAGGTGAGTGGAGAAGGGGTGTGGAGGTAAGTAGGAAAGGATGAAGGGGAAGGAGGATAAGGGAGGAAGGGGGATAAGGGGAGAATGGGGATGTGGAGGGAAGGATGCAAGGGGATGGGAGGTAAGGGCGGAAGGGAGGGAAGGGAGGAAAGGAGATAAGGGAAGTGAGGTAAGGGGAGAAGGGAGTGTGGAGGGAAGGATGTAAAGGATGTAAGAAGGATGTAATTTTTCGTCTTCCTTCGTTCTTTCCACCTCCGCCTCTTGAGTCGAGTGGTCGACTCAGTCACTTCTCAATATGCCACCCTGGAAAAAACGGACTAAGGTCATCGTATCTAATCGCCACGGAACAAAGGTTCGATGAAGCTATGAACTATTTCGTATAATACACACTAATCAATGCAGGAATCTTCGTCTGAATCATCACGGACTACTCGGCAGAAGAGACGGGCCAATAAAAATGAGATTAATGTTCACTTAAGCCAACAAGAGAACCAATCGAGCCAGCAGAAAGATCAGCTCAAAAAGAAAGAGCTCAAGCAGAAAGAGAGATCAGGAGTTGACTCATAATGGTTATTTTTATATTATTATCAGATAATTAGTTATTATCGTTTTTTGGTAAGAGTCGAGAAGCAGCTCGAGATTGTTGGAAGAATTGAAGAACATGAGGGTCGACTGCGGGGTTTATCCTCGTTATTACTATAATGACCTGGTCGGGGATGACGCTAGACGTCTTACTCTTTCCAACAATTCACTGAAACTGTGGAGCCTGGTCGAGGATACACAAGTAATACTTTAACTCGTATAGACAAGGATATATTTGTTTCCAGATTCGCGAATTTGGTGTTGCTCTGTTCAACATTCTTCACAAGCTCTTCAAATTACTTTATACTGGTTTCCAGACAAAGGATGAAATCACCGAATTCGGCTATTTGATTGATCGACTGAAAGTTATCTGGGCCAGCATCAATCCTACCGAAAGTGTTACCCTGAAAACACATTCGCTGTGTCATCTTCGTGATGCGATGCTCCGAGAGGGGCATGCTGGTCGTGAGATAGAAACTATTGAGCACACGCATAAGTGCATCAATCTTCTCTGGCCAAGATACTCGTCTGTCACTCCATTGAGCCACAGGCTCTTTATCATAGTCTCACGGTTTAACAGCAAGAATGCCATCACCTACTGAATGCTGATAAATCACTGCAAAGCTCTATTATCGACGATAATACAACATTTAAAGTCCGAAGACAATCTAGAACATATATGTTTCACTCAGGAAAGACAAGGGCAACTTGAGAAATAATGAAAAAAATAAACAAGTTGGATATGTTTCAAGAGAAATATGTGAGGTCCAGAATGAGTGGGAGATGAGAAGCGGAATTCAGCATAAACCGAGCCAAGGGCTGTGAAAAGGTAACAATGATAGAGCGAATTCGAGCACAAAATCGTCGGGCCACGCAAATGAGGATTTTTCCCCCCTTTGACACGCTGTGTGTAAGGGGATGGAAGGAAGGGAGATGGGGGAAGGGAGGTGAGTGGAGAAGGGGTGTGGAGGTAAGTAGGAAAGGATGAAGGGGAAGGGGATAAGGGAAGAAGGGGATAAGGGAAGGGCGGTAAACCTGAAGGGAGGTAATGAGTGAACGGAACTGAGGGGGGAAGGAGGTAAGGGGAGAAGGGGTGTTGATGTTCCGATGCAAGGGGATGGGAGGTAAGGACGGAAGGGAGGGCAGGGAGGAAGGGAGATGGGTGAAGAAAGGTAGAGGGAGAAAAATGTAAGGGGAGAAGGGGTGTTGAGGGGGGTAGAAGGGGGTAAGGGAGGAAGGGAGTTGAGGAGGAAGGGAGGTATGGGTGAAGGGAGGAGTGGTTGCTCGGCAGATTGTGCTTCTGATTCATGTATGCTTGACAAGCCAATTTGTTTTTTTTTGTTTTTAATCATTGTGTAATTGTTTTATAATTTTATACTTGCGAAAGTACAGAAAATATGTTGAAAACAGAGGGTAATAGTGAACAGATGGAAATTTAAATGGATATAAACACATTATTTTGAATAAATGTTAGATCAGTTCCATCAGTCTGTCGCAGATTCGGGACTTGAGATCATCGGAGAACTTCGCATACGATTCATCTGCCTAAAATTATTGTTAATTAATAACAATTTGAATAGATTTCCGTGAAAAAGATCCGATGTTGCTAAAATGTTTACTTGGGTTGGCAATTCGAGAATAGGTATCAAGATCGCTGCGCCTCGGCCCTCTTAATTTCGCAATCCGAGGAGGTTTATGTGTAGCCGTATCGCCACCTTGTTTCGTAGGGGGGCGGACAATCGCACAACGGATCACCATTCGCTGGAGCTTTGACCAAGCTACTTGCGAGTTGTTCCATTTTCATTAGTAGACCCTCTACTACAGCACCCTGATTAGATCTCCTAATTAGGCGGTCTTGAGTTTCTCTCTTCACCAATGTATAGGGGTTCATGGTTCAAAATTGAGAATTTGAGTGGAAAATCATGGTTAGATAAACACCGACTGCTATACCAAAACGACACCCATGTTACTCGGTAAGAGTAGTTCATAGGCTAATATAATACCAAATGGTTACGGGGTTACGGCATTTGGTGTTTATCTAACCTTGAATTTCTTACCAAATTCACAATTTTAGACCATACGTTGGTGAAGAGTGAAAATCAAGATCGCCTAGCAACAAGAGTTGCATATGACGGCGGCCACATCTACCTGTCATCGGCGAATTTACAAATCAGTGAGAGTATGGGAAAAGAGAGAATTAACATATTTTCGAACAGAATATTTTTATACGAAAATAGTCGTCGATTTAATGTGCGATTTTGTTGACCATATTTCGCAGTCTGATTGTTGACCACTGTCTGAAGTGGACAATATGCTTTTTTTGAAACACATTTCCTTGAAAAGGCATCCTTGGTCTATTGTGTAGCCCCAACGCCATCATGAAAGCATGGATGATAACTTTTACACTTGTGTTCAGCCCAGTCAGCAATGTTTTAGTTTTCGAGGGCGATCCGAAAAAGTCGGAATGGGGCGAAGCCCCATTCCAACTTTTTCGGATCGCCCGAGGCCTCACGAGTCTTTTACAACGTTTTAAGCAGGCTCTCACCAGTCGCTTATAATTATATTTTCATGCATAAATCGTGTACTAAACGTTGTTGACTGACAGTCTCTGCGGAATTTAATTGAAAATGCATCCCAACCTGCTCACACTCCCCGCAGCGTGAGCGTTGTGAGAGGCTCGTGAGGCCGAGGGCGATCAGAAAAAGTTGGAATGTGGCGAAGCCCCATTCCAACTTTATCTGATCGCCCGAGGCATCACGAGTCTTTTACAACGTTATAAGCAGGCTCTCACCAGTCGCTTACAATCAGATGTTCATGCATAAAACTGGTACCAAACGTGGTTGACTGACATTACTTGCGGAATTTATCCAAAAATGCTTCCCAACCTGCTCTCACTCCACGCAGCGTGAGCGTTGTGAAAGGCTCGTGAGGCCGAGGGCGATCAGAAAAAGTTGGAATGTGGCGAAGCCCCATTCCAAATTTTTCTGATCGCCCGAGGCCTCACGAGCCTTTTACAACGTTTTAAGCAGGCTCTCACCAGTCGTGGATAACATTTATTCTTATCACACAACCCCGCGAACCACGTAGCGACCGAAGGTCGCTAGTTATGAATTAAACAGAATCGAGCATCCAAAAACCTTGTGATTCAATTCCTTGATCTCGATTTCATGTTGCCCGCTCTCTTTGAACTGCCCGTATAGCATAGTCTTGAAGGTGGGCGAGATGAGAGCGAGAACCTGAGCATGCGAATTATGTTCTAAATAAGTCACACTTTTCCACAAAAGCGTTCCATTATTTTTTTATTTATTTTATAAATGCAATTATTGTAGGCTTTTGGCACCTGGTCCTTGGCACTACTCGTGCCCATTCCAGCGCTGTCTTCCAGCCGATTGCGCCCAAGGGTCTCCACAACGCGCAGACGATGATGTTTGGAACGTTGGCCAACGACAACGCCATCAAGACAGCCTTCATCTGATGAGCGATGTGATCTTTGGTCTTCGATTATTTTTTTCTAACTTTGTGTATGTGAGGTTTTTTGTATCAAGCGATTGCATGCCCTTTAACAAATTGAAACTTTTTGGTTTCGTTTAATTGCCCAGTTGAAACATAATTTTTCTCAAATATTACTCGACATTTGAACCGCCTAAAAATTGGTTGGTATTTTATCTTTGATATCCGCAGTTACATGGAAGATCATTGGATATGACGGCGGTCGCGTAAGAATCGAGCAATGACCTGAAGGACCTGGCACATCGATTTTTCTTTGCGTTGAATCGATCGGCAATCGATAGAATGCCTTCCACCGAGCTATCTATAACAGTGCAAGCATTAGTTTTGTAAATTTCGAGTTCTGAAGCTAATCTGGAGCTCCAAAAAACATACCATTCAATTCATACAGAGAGCTGTAGACAACATTAGGAAACTGAACGAATTTCTGTAAAATGCTATGAATTAAACATAATCGAGCGGCCAAAAACCTTGTGATTCAATTCCTTGATCTCGATTTCATGTTGCCCGCTCTCTTTGAACTGTCCGTATAGCATAGTCTTGAAGGTGGGCGAGATAAGAGCGAGAACCTGAGCATACGAATTCTGTTCTAAATAAGTCACACTTTTCCACAAAAGCGTTCCATTATTTATTTATTTATTTTATTAATGCAATTATTGTAGGCTTTTGGCACCTGGTCCTTGGCACTACTCGTGCCCATTCCAGCGCTGTCTTCCAGCCGATTGCGCCCTAGGGTCTCCACAACGCGCAGACGATGATGTTTGGAACGTTGGCCAACGACAACGCCATCAAGACAGCCTTCATCTGATGAGCGATGTGATCTTTGGTCTTCGATTATTTTTTTCTAACTTTGTGAATGTGAGGTTTTTTTGTATCAAGCGATTGAATGCCCTTTAACAAAATGAAACTTTTTGGTTTCGTTTAATTGCCCAGTTGAAACATAATTTTTCTCAAATATTACTTGACATTTGAACCGCCTAAAAATTGGTTGGTATTTTATCTTTGATATCCGCAGTTACATGGAAGATCATTATTACGTAGAAAACTGCAAAAAACTTTTGCACCATGTAGATTTCGAACCCACAACTGGTAAAAGTCAACGATAGTGCGCAATCCACTGCGCTACGGAACGTGTTTTCGTGTGTGCTCGAAATCATTGACTATTTTGGGAGCCGAATGAGCGGATTTTACGTGGTAAACCCTAAGGTCAGCTTAGGGTCTTAGGAAGCAAATATCGGAACTTTTTAGAACGTATTCGGGAAACCCTCGGTGATCCCTAGGAAGTAATGACGGCGAATTTCAACTCTGGATCCTTTGCATTTGCTCGAGAAAATCTTTCGCCTTTTACTAAAGATTTCCGTGCAAAGGATCAAACTATGAGTATCACTCATTTTTTGGAATCCCCTCGAAAGAGCGGGATAAAAGTCAGTCAAATCCAGTGAATTCTGATGAATTCTTCACTGAAATAGCGAGAATCAGTGCTCCATGATCTGTTCATATAGTGTACACTCATTAGTGCATCCCCTCTGGCAGCGCTGACTCGAATCCGCCCGGTCCAATGGTCGTATCGCCCTCAATTGCCGTCACTCTCATTCAGCATCGGATTAAAATCCCAAGTTTGAGGTTTTTGTACAAACTGGCTCGTCGAAAGACGTGGCTAGAAACCACCAAATTTTGGACCTGCCTCTCCTAGGAGAGGCCAATAATGCATGAATCGATCGAAATGAAAAGTTGTTGTCTGAATGATGCTGTCTTCTGGCCCCAACAACGATGTCATCTGACGTGTTTTTTGTGCATATTTCATGTGGAAATAGCGATAAAGAATGTCCCTTCATTCCCCCTGCAGAAACAGTGAAGATTTGAAGAACAGTGAAAATCTCGAAAATGACGATTTCTGTCCATTTTGATGAAATCTGAAATAAAGTACAGTATTCAGTAATTTTTTCGAGAATGTTGAATCTTCTTTCCCCTGCAGAAATGGCATGAAAAGAGGGCCAGAGGGAGAGACGGAGGGAGGGCTAGAGGCGGGGGGAGGCTGGGTGAGGGAGTGGGCGTGGTCGAGAGAGCGAGAGGTGGTCCCTTACCCGCGGATTCTAGTCTTTGCGTAGTTTTAAAATTTGTTTGTTGTCGATTCAACAGTTTCGCTTCTCGGCCCTTTGGCTAAGATCAAAGTGTAGTTGACTAGTTTTATCTGCTAATTACCGTATCCCTCCTCTCCCATCCTTTGACCAACCTCGAGTGAGTAGCCGTTAGCGATCCTGGGGGCTGCTCGCTCGTTGTATAGGTCATCTAGGATATCCATTCTTACTCCACATTAATCTTTGATCTCTTCACTCATAATATTACTGTATGTACTATCGTGTTTCACGATCTCGTTATTGATCTTTGATCACTATTCACTCACAATATTTGCATGTATGCACTTATTTTCTCGACCTCGTAAGAGGAATTGCTCTGGTCTTCATTATTGAAGATAAACTTGATCTCTTGGGAAAAGTGGGGTAGAGTAGCTTATTTTCCTGTGTGCTGTCGCACACAGCACACAGCACACAGGATCAAGAGTTGGATCCAGAGTTGAAGCTAAGAGGAGAGGGAAGTATGAGTGGAGAGGGAATTAGGGGAGATTGAGCTAAGGGGAGAGGGAGTGAAGGGGAAGGGAGTAAAGGGAGATAGAGCTATGGGGAGAGGGAAGTGTGATGGGAGAGAGAGTGAAGGGGAGAGGGAAGTGTGAGGGGAGAGGGAAGTGCGAACCACGTATCGACCGAAGGTCACTAGTTAATCTAATTAATTTAAAATTAAATGAATATATTTTCGACAATTACTATTTGAATTATAGATCTCTACACATCGGCAAAAGTCTGCTCATCGATTGATCTCAACTGAGTGCTTTTTTGTTCCAATTCTGAAACTTATCTCAACTCTCTCCACTGTGCGTCTTCTATGAGAGACTTTTCGACTCGGTGAACATATGCTTGGCAAATTGCAAAAATTTGAAATCGTCTAAAATGGAGATTGCGCTAAGGGGAGAGGGAAGTGTGAAGGGAGATGGAGTGAATGGGAGAGGGAAGTGTGAGGGGAGAGGAATTGTAAGGGGAGATGGAGTGAATGGGAGAGGGAGTTAGGGGGGATTGAGCTAAGAGGAGAGGGAAGTATGAGTGGAGGGTGAGTGAAGGGGAAAGGAGGGAGATAGAGCTAACGGGAGAGGGAAGTGAGTGGCATATGTCCCTAAAACTAAACAACTTTTGGGATTTTGACGAGTAGAGGGATCTTGAGACCCATCGCCCTCCTCCCCACACTCGCGAAGGTATACGGTAACTGCTTGTCAGCCCGGCTAACCTCGTGGGCGTGTGGGAATGGTCGGATTTCCCGAGCGCAGAAAGGATTTCTGCCCTTCCGTGGTTGTCTGGAGCACAACCACTTACTGCAATCGTGCATTCCAGAAGGAAGAAGAAGAATCTGGCCTGTGCTTTCCTCGACCTCACCAACGCCTTCGGGAGTGTGCCTCACTCTACCATCAGGGAGTCCCTCTCCTGGCTCGGTCTCTCTCCCTCCGCCATCGCTCTACTGGAGGATTCCTACCACGGATCGACCACCCGGATTCGCACCTCCGACGGCCCCACTGCCCCCATCCCCATTCAGTCCGGGGTAGTGCAGGGCTCTCCCCTCTCCTCTTCAATCTCGCCCTCGAACCCATGCTGAGAGCAGTAGCCGCGGTTGACCCTGGCTACAGTACCCTCGGACACGTCATCTCTACTCTCGCCTACGCCGATGATCTCGCTGTAGTTGCTCTCTCTGGTGACACTCTGCAGAAGCAGCTCAATCGGATTGGCGAGATGGCCGAGTGGAGTGGCCTGCGGTTCAACCCGAAGAAGTCTGCTACCGTATCCCTGGCAGGCCGGAAGAACACCTTGACCCCCTTCTCCCTCCAAGGGAATCTCCTCCCTTCTCTCGCTGATGGACAGGAGTACCGTCATCTGGGAGTCCCCACTGGAACCAACACTTTCCCATCTGGATTGGAGGTGATCTCGAAGATGAAGGCTCAGCTCGAGAAGGTCGACTCCTTCCTTTTTCTACCCCTGGCAGAAATTCGATGCCCTCCGCTCTTTCATCCTCCCCCAGATCTCGTTCCACCTCCTCCATGGGAACGTCCCCAAGAAGCCACTCATCGAGTTGGACAAGATGATCAAGAGACTGGGGAAGAAGTGGCTCGGCGTCCCCACTCGTGCTTCGAATGAGATACTGTATCTCGGCTTCGCTGAGGGAGGCCAGTCCCTCATTCCCCTCTCCCTTCTCGCCGATGTCTCCATGATCGCCCATGCTGCCTCTCTCCTCCATTCCCGCGACCCCGCAGTTGCCGATCTCTCCTACCGTACTGCCCGGGAGGTCGCAGGGACGCGAGCCAAGAAGACAGTGACGCCCTCGCAGCTGGCTGACTACCTCTCTGGTTCGACTGGAGGCCTGTTTGGAGCGGATACGCATGATGTCAACTCGCTGTGGACATCGGCGCGGGCGGCGACCCGACGACTCTCGACTACGGTAGACGTCTCGTGGTACTGTAGGTCAGGGGGTGCCCTCTTCCCTTCTCTCAACGGCACCCCTCTGAACCCACAGACCACGCAGCAGACTCTACTCTCAGCGATCCGAGCCTCCTACTCTCCACTCTCAAGGCCAAGAGAGATCAAGGATCATCCTACCGTACTCCTCATGATCCACTCCCATCCAACGACTGGGTACGCGACGGACGTTTCCTTCGTTTCTGTGACTGGAGATTCACCCACAGAGCGAGGCTCAATCTTCTCCCTCTCAACGCAGCCAGGAGATTCGATCCCAACTGTGACCGCCGTTGCCGGAGATGTGGATCCCCCCTCGAGACCCTGAACCATGTCCTATCCTCATGCACCCCAAACCTCCCGGAAATTCGAAAAAGGCACAACATGATTCACGATAGAGTCAAAAAAGCGATTAGAATTCGCCCAGGAATCACTGTAAAGCACGATAGTACGGTAGACGGATGTGGGGCACTGAGGCCAGATGTGGTGTTGGTTGATGAGAACTTCCGATCGGTTGTCATTCTAGATATTCACTGCCCGTTTGACAACGACGAGAGTGCAATCGATCGAGCCCACGCCATCAAAGCCCAGAAGTACGAGCCCATCTGCCAGCACTACACGACGAAGGGATACGAGACACGGTACCACTCACTGGTAGTCACGGCGCTGGGTAGACTAGGAAGGGGGAGCACAGAAGCGCTAAAGGCCCTTCACATCCCTTCCTGGTACACCCAGTTGATGCTTAAACTCCTGGTAGCTGATTCCATCCAAGGCTCCAGGAACATTTACGCCCTTCACATGACCGGCAAGGTCCAGTGAGGGTAGATCACTGCGTCCCTACGAGTTCAAAACACACCCGTAGGCTGGCAGGCCAGACCACCAGTTACCGTATCCCTTCCCTCTCCCGACCTGCCCACCACTAGAGTCGTCGAGAGGCCGTCTCCCATTGCTGCTGGCATGAGGCCTTAGTTTCGTACCTGCCACCACCATTACCCCATTGTATCGATTTAATAACTAACTGTCACTTTACGTGCTATCGATGTATACTGTACTTATTCTACCGTAACTCTCTTTCTTTCCTGTCCCCCCTCTCTGCGTTGTTTCGTGGGCGATCCTCGGGGCCAATGTGGGGAGGCATCTTTGATCTTTGATCTCAGATCACTATCGTATTTATTACTATGCTACTATTTGCATTACTCGCCCCGTATGGGGAAAAATAACATGGTCCCGATTTATCGTGGATAAACTTGTAATCTCTTGTGAAAAGTGGGTAGAGTAGCTAATTTTCCTGTGTGCTGTCGCACACAGCACACAGCACACAGGATCCAGAGTTGGATCCAGAGTTGAAGCTAAGAAGAGAGGGAAGTATGAGTGGAGAGGGAATTAGGGGAGATTGAGCTAAGGGGAGAGGGAGTGAAGGGGAAGGGAGTAAAGGGAGATAGAGCTAAGGGGAGAGGGAAGTGTGATGGGAGAGAGAGTGAAGGGGAGAGGGAAGTGTGAGGGGAGAGGGAAGTGCGAACCACGTATCGACCGAAGGTCACTAGTTAATCTAATTAATTTAAAATTAAATGAATATTTTTTCGACAATTACTATTTGAATTATAGATCTCTACACATCGGCAACAGTCTGCTCATCGATTGATTTCAACTGAGTGCTTTTTTGTTCCAATTCTGAAACTTATCTCAACTCTCTCCACTGTGCGTCTTCTATGAGAGACTTTTCGACTCGGTGAACATATGCTTGGCAAAGTGCAAAATTTGAAATCGTCTAAAACCGAGATTGCGCTAAGGGGAGAGGGAAGTGTGAAGGGAGATGGAGTGAATGGGAGAGGGAAGTGTGAGGGGAGAGGAATTGTAAGGGGAGATGGAGTGAATGGGAGAGGGAGTTAGGGGAGATTGAGCTAAGAGGAGAGGGAAGTATGAGTGGAGGGTGAGTGAAGGGGAAAGGAGGGAGATAGAGCTAACGGGAGAGGGAAGTGAGTGGCATCTGTCTCTAAAACTAAACCACTTTTGGGATTTTGACGAGTAGAGGGAGGGGTGTGTATTTTTTACATATCGGATTACCACTCGGGATCAACGACCGGATGCCCTTATCCGTTTGCACGGGTCTCTGCCCGGATTTCCTACGAATGCCGGGTCTTCGCCCGGATTCCTTCGAATATATTTAATTTCGAATTCATTCGAATTACACGTTTAAATTTCGAATGCCCGGAAATCCGTTTGGCCGACCGGTGACCACTCAAGATCAGCCATATCCGTTCATGAGACGGATAAAGTTGATCAATTGAGTACCACGCGAGAGAGCTCAAATGGACACAACAGTACTCGACATGTAAAAAGGAAAAGACTGACTCTCTTCTCGCGCTCAATAACTCACCCACACTTTGTTTACATAATAGGATCTGCCCCTTTCCGGGCGCTATAATAGATCCGTTCGCGCACACGGAAATGACTGAAATATGCAAAACCCCTCTTACACATCGATATCGCTGTCTGGTTGTTAAATAACCACAATAAATACGACCATTTATGAGTCAATAACGTATTTTCTCTAAAAATACGTCCCTGCGTACGGATGCGCGGAAAACGGGCACTGTCTTATTTGTTTACATAAGCTCAAACCATAAATTATCACTATCGTACCGAACAAATATTGCGGAACGAATTCGGTACGGTTCAGTATCATACCGAATCTGTGTTTAGCGAGTAGAAAAACATTCAAAATTCAACTTCATGAGTCGTTATTATACTCATTGCGTACCTTATCGCTTCCCTATTGCGATTTGATTTTTTGAAAAAAATAAAAATAAATAATTTTGCCAGAATTTGGCAAAAACGATAAAATTATGGTAGCCGGTTGTGCAAATTACAATTTGCCAAAAAGGATTTGTCAGCATTCAGACTTTCCCATCATTTTTCCACAATTTTCGGTTGTTTGTCATGTTATATTGTTCGAATTGTCGATTTTTCTGCTTCAGCGAGCTGGAGACCCAGCGAGAGGCCGTTGGGATGCTGCTGCTCCGCCTGGAGCAGCAGCAGGGACGATTTTGGACGATAAGTTTTCTTTTCATTTCTTTTCTTTTAAATTCTTTTCTTCTCTTGGCATTTTTCAGGTAATTTGCTTCGAGCTGGCGTGGGGGTAGCCCCAAGTGGCCCCCACGCGGAATACGCACGTGGCAGATAGTGGATAAGTTAGGTTCGTATGTTTTTCCTCTTTTTGTTGCAAAATTTATTGTTTAGTCGCTCGACAGTGCATTTATAATGATTAAAAACGAGTGAATGCGAATCTGGAAGGCGAATCCATGCCGAATTTTTAATTTGACTCCCGCATCTCGCTGTTTTTCATATTGCAAAACGATGAAACGCGTGTGTTCGTAATATCACTGTTACTGCTTCGTCACTCACTTTACTTTTGGTTCAACTTTTCGATTGCAGTCGCGTCGGCCCCCCTGGCTCGCATGAGCGTACTCGCCGTTTCTCTTACGACCATCAACAATGCCGAGAAGCGCGGAAAGCGCCAGGTCCTCGTCCGCCCTTGCTCCAAGGTTCGCTTTCTTTACTTCTTTTCGTGTGTTCTTCACAGCGATCTTCTATTTTATTTTTATTTCTTTTTGAACTCGTCTGTGAGCTGGTTTATTAAAATTAAATGAGCAAATGCGTTTCTCCAAGGCGAATCTATGCCGGATTTTTCGTTTGGCTCCCGCATTTCGCTCTTTCTTTAAATTTATTCCACAAACCTGATAAAACACGCATATTCCATATATTTTTGTCTAGAGATGGTGTATAAAATTTCTGGAACTTCCAAGTGGTTCACTAATTACATCTACAGGTCATCGTCCGTTTCCTGACCGTCATGATGAAGCACGGATACTTCGGAGAGTTCTAGATCGTCGACGACCACCGCGCTGGCAAGATTGTTGTCAACCTTACCGGACGCCTCAACAAGGTTTTTTGTGGTAGTTTCTTTGTAATTTTTTTGCGATAAATTGTTTTAGTAACAAATAATTTTCTCGTTTATCTCTCAACAAAACAGGGGTGAAACAATTAGAAAAATACGGGGATTAGAAATATCTATTCATCATAGTCATAGTCAGGGTACTCATCGGGGTATTCATCGAGATTGGGTCGATTATCGATGAGATAGTTACTGGAGGAAGCATTCATGTAACTAGTAGGGTTATGGAACTCATGATTATGATATTCTGAGGATGAGAACATTGATGAAGATGTATATGGTCTTCTAACGGAAGAGGTGACACGGAGAACAGAGGGGGAAGGAGAGGGACGAATAGCATGTGAAGTACGACGGACCGAGTTCTGTCTAGATAGGGCAGAGGGAGCATGAGGAGTGGACTGGAACTGGGTAAACCTAGTGAGAGAGGACGAGGTACTGGGAGTGGTAGGGAAAGGAGTGTCCGTGCGGGAAGGTCTGGATGAGGAGAGTCGAACAGGATGGTAGTAGGTCGATGATCCCCCTGACTGGGACAGTAGACGCATCTCTTGTTCCTTCGCAATCTCTTTTCTGGCATTGTGGTTGATCCTACCGAGAATCAACTCTCTCCACCTCTCCTTCTGTGGCGCCACTCGAATGCGACGACGAAAGAGGACCACCTGAGGTAAGTGAATGCATCAATAGATTTAATCGATTAAGTGTAAGTACCTTGATCAGCCACTCCAGCATATCCTGATCGCGATGCTGGTGGAGAGTAGTAGTCGAATGGAAGAGAAGGACATCGAGCTTCCCCCCGAACGTCTCGATGCTCTCCTTCTCGTCGTCGATGGCATCGACCATCTCTTCAGTGACTCCCTCGTAGATTCCGTAGAGAGGAGCTGCAGAGGTAACAGTTGGTCATCGATTAGGAATTGCTGTAGATGTAGGGCTGACTGACCTTTCTCGGGAGGGGGAAGGCGCTCCTTCAGATCAGCTACCGTACTCACTAGCTGCTCCACTTTCTCCAATCCCTCCTTTGTCCACTCTGTTAGGCGACGACTCTGAGAGATGAAGTAGTAAAAATGTTAGGTAGTAGAAATAGTGGACAAAAACTAATTAACCTCGTGTCGTACTCCAACAGTATCGTTATAGATCTCACGACAAGTCACTTCCAATCTCTCCTGCCTATCGGACAACTTCTCGAAGTCTCTCTTCAGTCCCACCAGCAAGTCGTAGATCATGCCCATTGACGGCTGCCCTTCAAAGAGCTTCTAGAATGAATGAGAATGACAAGTGAAATGCATACCGCCTGAGGAAGAAGGGATGAACTGCGATTGTTTTTTGGAAGCTTCAGAGATCCCGTGGCTGCGTCACCTTTCTTCTTCCCCAGAGGAGGGAATACGGTGGGGGGTACAACAGGAATGTCTGCTTCCACCGGGGGAAGAGAGTGTCCTCTCAGTCTCTCAGTCTTCACTTTCTTCAAAGGATGAACAGGGGAGAAATCGAGACGGGGCACTCTCGCAGCTGCACGAGTAGGGCGAGATGACCGATCGTCCTCTTCTCCCTCGTCAAGCGGATGAACAACATCGAACTGCATACATATGAGGTGATTACAGATTACAGGACCAAGTGATACAACTCTGACCAAGGGCTTTCTCTTCCGAGGAGGCTTCAGCCCTCCCTCTAGAGCCGTCTTCAGAAGATCATTCATCTCCTCCTTCCTACCTCCATTGATGTACACGGCGTCGACTAGATTCTTCCCAATCTTCACTTGAATGTCCTCCCATGCCAGAGCCGGGCCCTTGATCAGGGTGCGATCGATAATATCGTAGTGATCATCTATCTTCACTAGACAGTACGACATCCCCTGATAAAGCGAACGAACAGATACGAAATGGTGGCACAAGAGCTTAACATGAAGAGATAAACAATGCAGAGAGCAGTCCGAGGAAGCATAATGATCTCCTTTCTCTGAATTACATCACTCTCGAGACTGCACTACCCATGAAATTCTGATGAAATGATTGCACACGATCTTTATTTACCCCGATTTTATTCAATCTTCATTTATTCTGTTTTAAATTGTCATTCTGTGTTCACTTTATCACATTTCGTTGTTTCAGATGTCGAAGCGAACCTGGAAGGACAAAGTGATTTGTTGGAAAGATTCAGGAATGTCCTACGGGAGAATCGTAGAGAAGTGTCACGAGATCGGAAAGACAAAGGTCACTTTATTTAACACGAATGTTCATAATCAGAAGATCAGGTATCCAAATCGACGATCTTCCGCATCGTTCATAAGACGTACGACACGAGAAGGCCCTACACCCCATCCTCTATTGTCAATAAGGGGATGATCAGGCCGATCTTCAACTACATCTTCCATGCCTATATGGAAGACAGCCAGAAGCCAGTATCAGAACTCGTGGAGGAGATTCAGATAAACTTCAACGAGACTGTTAGTGATCACCCTCTCACATCATCCTTATCTACCGTAGTATGGAATGATCGTAATACTCGCTACCGTACCCATATGATTTGCAGCTGTCCCAGTCCGTGGTGAAGAGGATCAGGAAGGAGCAGGCAATCGATAAGGGAACGATACGCTACGGTCACTCGGTGCGCTTGGCGAATCGTCCTCCTCGTCTCTCCTTCTGCACTCACCACCGCGCACTCGGAACAATGTTTATTAATCATTGTTTCACCGACGAGTCCATGGTGCAGTCGGGAGTGAGAAGGCGATTCGTCTACATCCTCAAAGGGGACAATTCCCGTCGGGTCAAGCCCCGATTCAAACATCCTCCCAGTGTGAGTTCTCAAAATACCGCAGACACTCCTTAACACTTCCATATATTCAGCTTATGGTGTGGGGCGGAATCAGTTGGCAGGGAGCTACGCCACTCGTGATACTCCGTCGAGGGGTCACGGTAGATGGAGGAGTCTACCAGAAGATGCTGCATTCCGTCTATCTACAGTGGTCCAAATCAGTTCTGCAATGCTCCTAACTTATTATTAAATCATTTCAGAGAGAAGTATGGCGGGAAGGTCATCCTGGTCCAAGATATTCGATTGGGTGGTGCCACACCTCCCAATCGACCCGAGCCTACTTCGAGAATGAAGGAATCAAGGTATTAAACTTTTTTAAAAAATGACACACCTTCATGACAGACCCTCGACTGGCCCGCAGAATCGCCGGATTTGAATCCGGTGGAGATGGCCTGGGCCATCATGAAGCAATGGCTCCAGTCCCAGAATAAGGCCGACACACTCGAGAGTCTCCGTGAGGGAATCAAGGAGTGGTGGGAGACAAGGCTGACCAAAGAACTCTGCCGGAAACTGATCCTTAGGATGCAGGACCAAATGGAAAAGGTGGTTAAAACTAAGGGAGGACCAATCTACGATTAGACCCCTTCTCCTTCTCCCATTTCCCCCTGTTTTCTAATTGTTTCACCCCTGTTTTGTTGAGAGATAAACGAGAAGATTATTTGTGACTAAAACAATTTATCGCAAAAAAATTACAAAGAAACTACCACAAAAAAATTGTTGAGGCGTCCGGTAAGGTTGACAACAATCTTGCCAGCGCGGTGGTCGTCGACGATCTAGAACTCTCCGATGTATCCGTGCTTCATCATGACGGTCAGGAAACGGACGATGACCTGTAGATGTAATTAGTGAACCACTTGGAAGTTCCAGAAATTTTATACACCATCTCTAGACAAAAATATATGGAATATGCGTGTTTGATCAGGTTTGTGGAATAAATTTAAAGAAAGAGCGAAATGCGAGAGCCAAACGAAAAATCCGGCATAGATTCGCCTTGGAGAAACGCATTTGCTCATTTAATTTTAATAAACCAGCTCACAGACGAGTTCAAAAGGAAATAAAAATAAAATAGAGGATCGCTGTGAAGAACACACGAAAAGAAGTAAAGAAAGCGAACCTTGGAGCAAGGGCGGACGAGGACCTGGCGCTTTCCGCGCTTCTCGGCATTGTTGATGGTCGTAAGAGCATCGGCGAGTACGCTCATGCGAGCCAGGGGGGCCGACGCGACTGCAATCGAAAAGTTGAACCAAAATCAAGATATTAATGATAACGAGATTAATCATGATTGGGTTTAGAAGCGTTCAAAACAAGCGCGCGCACTCGTTATTGATATTTTTTAAATAGCGAAATGCGTGAGTCAAAGTAAAAATTCGGCATAGCATCACCTTCCAGTGCACATTCGCTTGTTTTAAAATTATAAAAAAAGTTTGTAATTTTTGAAACAACAAAATACGAAGGAAAACAAAATTTGGGCATAGTTTACCCTCCTAAAGTGAATCAAAAACACAAGATAAATGCAAATAAATAAATGAAAAAAAACAAACCTGATTGGAGAGACAACCGAGCACTTGTTGAGGCGTCCGGTAAGGTTGGTAACAATCTTGCCAGCTCGGTGGTCGTCGACGATTTCGAACTCTCCGATGTATCCGTGCTTCATCATGACGGTCAGGAAATGGACGATGACCTGAAGATGTAATTACTGAACCACTTGGAAGTTCCAGAAATTTTCAACACCATCTCTAGACAAAAATAGGTGGAACATGCGTGTTTGATCGGATTTATTTGGAATGAATTTAAAGAAAAAAGCGAAAAGCGTGAGTCCTAAAAATCCGCCATAGCTTCCCCTCCAAGAGACAGATTTGCACGATTTATTTATAATAAACCAGTTCTCACACGAGTTCACAAGGAAAGCAAAATAAAGTAGAGCATAAATTGTCCAAATAGAGATTTAATATTCGTGCCCTGTGAAGAACACACGAGAAGAAGTAAAGAAAGCGAACCTTGGAGCAAGGGCGGACGAGGACCTGGCGCTTTCCGCGCTTCTCGGCATTGTTGATGGTCTTAAGAGCATCGGCGAGTACGCTCATGCGAGCCAGGGGGGGCCGACGCGACTGCAATCGAAAAGTTGAACCAAAAGTAAAGTGAGTGACGAAGCAGTAACAGTGATATTACGAACACACGCGTTTCATCGTTTTGCAATATGAAAAACAGCGAGATGCGGGAGTCAAATTAAAAATTCGGCATGGATTCGCCTTCCAGATTCGCATTCACTCGTTTTTAATCATTATAAATGCACTGTCGAGCGACTAAACAATAAATTTTGCAACAAAAAGAGGAAAAACATGCGAACCTAACTTATCCACTATCTGCCACGTGCGTATTCCGCGTGGGGGCCACTTGGGGCTACCCCCACGCCAGCTCGAAGCAAATTACCTGAAAAATGCCAAGAGAAGAAAAGAATTTAAAAGAAAAGAAATGAAAAGAAAACTTATCGTCCAAAATCGTCCCTGCTGCTGCTCCAGGCGGAGCAGCAGCATCCCAACGGCCTCTCGCTGGGTCTCCAGCTCGCTGAAGCAGAAAAATCGACAATTCGAACAATATAACATGACAAACAACCGAAAATTGTGGAAAAATGATGGGAAAGTCTGAATGCTGACAAATCCTTTTTGGCAAATTGTAATTTGCACAACCGGCTACCATAATTTTATCGTTTTTGCCAAATTCTGGCAAAATTATTGATTTTTATTTTTTTCAAAAAATCAAATCGCAATAGGGAAGCGATAAGGTACGCAATGAGTATAATAACGACTCATGAAGTTGAATTTTGAATGTTTTCTACTCGCTAAACACAGATTCGGTATGATACTGAACCGTACCGAATTCGTTCCGCAATATTTGTTCGGTACGATAGCAAAAAGCCCCTAGGTTTGCCAATTCATTCCCATTACTATCCTTTCATGGCTTGTAGGCAGAAATCGGTAATCACGAAAACAAATCAATCGCTCCGCGTCAATAAAAGTCCCGAGATCCACCTTCCGTGGGAAGTGGCGTATCCTGTCTTTGCAAGCAAAGTCAACAGCTGAGTGAATTTTGGCAAAATATCAATTCAATGAAAAGAGTGAGATCTTACTACACAAAACACTCAATAAAAGTCCCGTGATCAACAGCCAAAATTCTCTCACTTTTTTGTCACTAATTTCAACCTTCAGGACAATGTTTTATGGTAAATTCGAGGAAAGTGGAAAAAGGGAAATTGAGATCAAAACATGAGGAAAACATGAGGTAGTTAAAGAAATATATTTTTAAAAAATCATTAATATTTGAAATATTAGGATTTCGTAAACTTCTTGAATGTGATCTACAATTCATCCTACGACATCGGAGGTTAGTGTACATTCTCTACATTTATTCATGCAATTTTTGCAATATGTATAATTCCGTTGTTTGGTTCTTGAAATTCATAAGATTGCGTTCGCCTAAGATTCGCACCCCTGCCGGTACTGCAAAAAGAGACCCCTCGCAGTTTACACATTTTCTGATACCCCTAAGCGTCCCCTATATTTTTCGCATGTATAATTCCATTTGTGGGCTCTTGAAATTCCCACTAATTTCAGATGGAAGCGTGGAGGGAAATCGATTGCAGACAGGTTCAATGCGAAGGTAAACCATTTTGATATTTTCAAAATAACAAAAAAATGGATCCATAAATACGTTACAATATTTCAAAATATTTGTTTACCGATTGTCCTGAACCTTTTTTCACAGATTGTCCTGAAATCGGTGGAGAGCTTTATCTTGTCGGTTTATTGCCGGCTCCCTATGGCCCAAAAACTCCTACTTACGGACAGGTACAAGCTAATTTTGGATCCGGTATACATGCATTCAAAGGCACAAATAAAAAAAAAATTGGATCAGGAGCAACTCTGAATTGCAATCCAAGTATCGTTAAAATTGCAGGCCAAACTCATATACTCGCTCAAGAATACGAATGCGATCAAAGCAATTAATGTGATTATTATAGGTTTTAAAAATATATATCTCACAGGTATCACGAGTCAGTGGAGGTGCCCGGGAACATTTTCCAAAAAATTATCGCCGTTCTCGCTTATGTTGTGATGGTAGAATACCCAGGAGAGATAAATTCGAAAAATATAGGTCATTGGTCCCAGAACCGGCTTTTAGGAAATTTACGTTTTTTCACCTGGCTATGATGTATCACAGCTTCCAGACAAGCTACCGAGGTGGAAAAGCGCTCAAAATGTGCGGAGAATAATTTCCTGCAACTTTTATGTTGAAAACTTTTTACAGAAACAACAAATAAAAAAGCTATTCCCGCGTTTTCAAAATCATAAAATAATTGTTTTTCACAACCTCAATTGCTCCCAAGTTTGTCCAATTTTCAGTTCGTTCATTAATAACTACATGCGGAATGAAAAGGTATTATTTATAGTATATACCGAGTAGAGTTGATATATCATAAACTTGATAAATTCATGGCTTTGAATCTCTTGTAATCTTCACTCAAAAAGGCATTCCCGGGAGCTTGAAAACTAATTAAATTATGTTTTCAACTGAAATTGTGCTGTTATTGACCAGATTTGTGCACCTAAAATCACGAAAAAATCGCCTTAATCAGAGAACTACGTGAAATCATCAAACGCTTACGTTTGTAAACATATCGAAAATTTTCAATTCGAAAAAATCCATTTTTTGTATGCCCATACAAATGATGTTATGGCGGAGTTTTCTGATTAAGGCGATTTTTTCGTGATTTTAGGTGCACAAATCTGGTCAGCACAATTTCAGTTGAAAAAATCATTTAATTAGTTTTCAAGCTCCCGGGAATGCCCTTTTGAGTGAAGATTACAAGAGATTCAAAGCCATGGATCTGTCAAGTTTATCATATTTCAACTCTACTCGGTATATACTATAAATAATACCTTTTCATGTAGTTATTAATGCACGAATTGATAATTGCACCTCGGTAGCTTGTCTGGAAGCTGTGATACATCATAGCCAGGTGAAAAACCAGAAATTTCCTAAAAGCCGGTTCTGGGACCAATGACCTATATTTTTCGAATTCATCTCTCCTGGGTATTCTACCATCACAACATAAGCGAGAACGGCGATAATTTTTTGGAAAATGTTCCCGAGAGGTCTGGTTTTCATCCGCTGACTCGTGATACACGTGATATCATATATTATTCATTGTTTTCAGGCCACTGAAGAGTACCTCAAATTCATCGACAATCTCAAAGCGCGCATTGGAGAGCGGACGCTGGAACTGATTAAATGTTATTTGTGTGCTCGAGATCATTATTCACTTATCAATTCAAAATAAACAGTGAATTACGTCTAAGGGGCGAACATGTACGGTGAAGTGAAACCTGATCTCCCTAATGAATCCACTTCGACGGAGTTTCATATTTTTCTCATTAATCTTTTTTATGAACAGTGATGAACAACTTGATTTTCAAATATTCGAATGGGTCATTGCCTGAAGGAATGTCGAACAATTCCACTTACTCTCCGCGTAGACCAAATTTCGTATTCATTATTTACAGGCATCCATTATCTACTCGCTCAAGACGACTAAGGAAGCAAAAGCTATCCAGGTGTGCCATTTCTTTTGAATTTGTTCGTTCGATGAGAACGTAGCCTCATATTTTGCGGTCGCCATAGTAACATCGGTTATTACTCATGGACACAGAAAACAATTTTAGGCAGATGAATCGTATACGAAGTTGTCGGATGATCTCAAGTTCAGAATCCGCGACAGACTGAAGGAACTGATCTAATATATATTAATAATCATTGTTTATATCCATCTAAATTTCCACTTGTTAACTATTACCCTTTGTTTTCAACACATTTTCAGTACTTTCGCAAGTACAAAATAAAAAAAAACAAATTTGTTCCCTGATTACCTCCCTTCACCCATACCTCCCTTCTTCCCTTATCCCTCTCCCTCCCTTACCTCCATTCCCCTTACCTCCCTCCCCTTACATCTTCCCTCCCTCCCACCACATCCAGGGTGTAAGTCTATGAGACGGACAGTAGTGGGTATGGTACCATAGGCTGAGGAGGGTACGATATCGGCTATGGTGTTATTCTATGGAACGGATAGTAGGGGGTATGGTACCATAGGCTGAGGAGGGTACGGTATCGGGCATGATGTTAGTATATGGCATTGATATTAGTGGGTATGGTACCATAGGCTGAGGATGGTACGATATCGGCTATGGTTTTAGTATATGGCATGGATATTAGTGCGTATGGTACCATAGGTTAAGGAGGGTACGGTATCGGCTATGGTTTTAGTCTATGTTACGGATGGTAGTGGGTATGGTACCATAGGCTGAGGAGGGTACGGTATCGGGCATGGTACCATATAGTAGTGGGTATGGTACCATAGGTTGAGGAGGGTACGGTATCGGGCATGGTACCATATAGTAGTGGGTATGGTACCATACGCTGAGGAGGGTACGGCATCGGGCATGATGTTAGTACATGACATGAATAGTAGTAGGTATGGTACCATAAGCTGATGACGGTGCGCTATAGGGCATCGTGTTGGTCTATGACAGGGATGAGACCAGATAGAAGTTGATGTGATACCATAGGCTGAGGAGGGTACGATATCGGACATCATGTTAGTCAATGGCACGGCAGGTACGCAATAGTTGCGGGTTTGCTACCATAAGCGTGCGGTATCGGGCATGGTATTAAATAAAAAAAGCTTCGTATCCATAATTACAATTAATAAAATCTTTCAGATGTTACTCCATCAATTGATTCTACTCATGATGTTCATTGGTCATTCGATGTCGGATCCACCAGCGAACTGTATTTATGGAATCATGGTAAAACTGGTGTTAACGCATTTATAAATCTTGGCAGACCATTCTTAAGAAGTAAAAAAAAACTAGATGGATCCTCTCGTGACTGACGGAATATAATTATTTCAGGAATGTTTCGCCCCTGGTTCTTGCTTCGATCCGACTAAGGGTGAAATTAGAAAGGAATGAAGACAAATTAGTGATAGAATAATTGCAGAACTCGACCAGTTTTTCTTGATTGAACCCGGTGTCTCTGTGACCGAATCTTGTGAAGCGATTGTGAAAATGAGGTCTTTTTGACACTTTGAATTGTAAAAAACAAGACAAATATTGTTCAGATCATATACAAAACAGCATGTCTTGATTGCTATGGAAAGCTATGATTCTTCAGTAACCTCGATTACGTTTGAACAAGATGCGATCAAATTCGAATGCAAAAATAATGATAACAAAGTAACGGCTGAATTTGGAGGCGAAAATCGTTATTCGTTAAAATCGTATGCTTTTTGTCTGATCTGCAACTTTTATAGAGCCTATAATCAGTTTTAAAATGGCACCGCTTATGTGTGAATTTTACGTAAAGTCCGAATCGAATGTGAGTTTATTTGAGAGATGTATTTTAGACAAAATGTATGATTTATTGACGTAATTGCAGATTTTCCCCTTATCTAATACGCCGTATAAACTATCAACCAGCAATAACCCAACAGGCTTCACCATGGATCCGACTGATTTCCTTGGGAGTAATTTTAGTGAGTCTTTTAAGCACATACGATATAAAGAGTAAAAATGTTTCAGAGACATGTGATCCGGAAATGGTGAAGACGCAATCGCAGAGACAACCCGGAGTGTGGATTGAAATAGTGACTAAAATATGCTATATTTAACTACATGTATAAATATAGGTTGATGGCATAAAGTTCGGCAAGCTCGAGTGTCCATCACCCTATTTACAGCTAATGTGAGGATGATGAAAATAAACATATGTATTTAATATATTTTCTAGGTATCGCCAAGGTCAAGATACATTCAAAAATGTATCGTCGATTACATGCAAGAAACAAGGCCCTCGTTATAAATATGTCGCCGAACTCGCTAACGATTCACCAATAGAGCTCTCCGGCACTTTCGACACGCAGTGTCATGCCACGAGTGAGTATATTGAGAATTATACTGAACGAACAAATCGTTATTCCAGTCTGTTACTTGTGCGATACAAGTAAGCCTCCTCCTGGTCCTCTCAAGCTTATCCCAGGAGACTGTCCTACGTTCAAGGTATTTTTAGACGATGGAACAAACAATTAAATCAGCCAAACCTGATTTTGTTTAGTGCGAGAATGGAGATATCACAATGGATGGTCTCGTCTCGGCTACTCATAAAGATTTGTCGAATGCAGCATTGATAAGAATGAGCCCGTGTGGAAATTTGAAGGAAGAACAATTAAATCAGATTCAAAGATCGAATGCGTTTTGAAAAGTAAGGACTAAAAAAGTTATAGTAGTCATAATTTTCGCGAATTGTTCAGAGAAATGCAGCAAGGAGGACAATGAGAAACTATGCAAAGAATGTACAGCCGTGAGTTTCTTCGAATATTAAAAAAAGGAAATATGTTTTTCCAGGACAAGGATAATCTCCCGAAGTGCACCAAAAGACCAGATCCTCAAGTGAGTTTTTCTTTAAATGTTCATTATTTTTCAAGATCAAATTGTAGATGGAAAGACTCTGATGCTATTGTTTTGTGCAACGAAAAGGACGGATATTTGGCCGAAATACCTGGTGTTAGCGGACAATTCATTCTTAATCTTAACGGGACCAAGAAGCCGTTGAGATGTGGTGAGTACTATCTGGTCAACATTTCTAAACCCTTTGTTTGGTACAAATAAGCGTATCTGGTTCAATGATTCATTTCACAACTTTCAGTGAATAGCTCGACATCAGAAGCTGCGCCCGTGAGTGCCTCCTTCGATCCCAAGATCATTGGATATGCAGTGGGAGGAATAGCAGCGGTTGCGGTCGTTGGTGAGCTTCTGAGAGTCACTTTTTTTAAAAGTGATTTTTTTACAGTGGTCGGCATATTTCTCATCGTTTTCTGCACGAGAAAGAAAGCAAGAAGAAGAGTAGCAGACGGAGGAGGAGGAGGAACGGGAGAAAGGGGGAGCAATCGATGGAACTATGGGAGTGGACCTGAGAACTACGAGGGTTCGTAAAAATATTTAAATATTAAATAAATAATAAATAAAAAATTAGGAGAAGAGAGAGCAGAAGTCCAAGGAATCCAAGTCGGCGAATTCGTCGAAGAAACAAGCAGAATCGAAAAAAGAAGATAAAGCGGAACCGAGGGTTGAAGAGAACCACGAAGATGCCGTCAATGCCGTTTTCAACAAGTACAATACGTTTCTTGTAAGTTTCTCAACGTCGATTATTTATGGAAATATTTGTGTAGATTAGGGTAGTCTTGGCGAGAAATCGTGAGAGAGATTCAGAATTGAGTAATTTCTTGTGAAGCGATCCCTATCTTTGATTTTTAATCTAACCTAATGTGCGATATCCAATGCCCATGTAAATACGTAACGGATGGATTCCAGATGGGAGGTCCAAACGGGCAAAAGGCAAGGGAGAGAGAGCGTGGAGAGGAGATGATGCAGTATACGGTAGGTTGGGGGATACGGTAGAGTAGGGGTGAACTTTAGGGGTTTGAAATATTTTTTTTTCAGGGAACCGTGCCCAACTTGATTTTCAGGGAACCGTGCCCAACTTCGACCCGAGCAGTGACGTGTGCCTGCCCCCAGATGAAGTGAAGCGCATCTTGACGTACAAGAAACCCAAGGTATTTATAATATTTTGATTGAATGCTAATAATAAAATTGAAACATGTTGAGAAATCGGAGGAATCGGTGCGCCGAAAGACAACAAAGACAAGAAGAAGAATAAGAAGAGAAGCAAGAAGAATGAGAGAGACGAGAAGGAGAACGAATCCGACCCGGTGAGAAGGGGGAGTGAAGAACAAGGTCATGAGGTCGGATGAGAGCACCCACCGGTTAAGCACCAAACTATGGCTCTGTTGCACTTCGAGTGTCGTTTTGGTTCTCACCCCCTTCATCAGGGTAATCATCTGACCTATTTCCGAAGCGTAAGGGTTCTAAGCAAATTGTGATGTGTTTGCAGGAAGTGCTGGAAGCAGATTCGCTCAAGAAGATGAAGAAGGAGGAGAGAGAGGGCAAGGAAGAGAGACGCAAGAAGAGTGAGAAGAACAACGGATCGGATCGGGTGGATAAGGTGAGCAAATCGAAAGGAACGAGCATTCGTCTCTTTAGATACTGGCATCGTTTCTCGAACGATATCTAAAATGACTGGCAAGATATGTAATGTTTCAGACGCAAGTCACCTCCGTGCACGGTACCGGGCCAAGTGTGACTGGAGCTGGGGTGAGCAATCATCTAAGAGAGACAGTGTTTCGAAAAAAATAATATAAATAATTATTATATTTGAGGGAGGAGAGACGACCGTTGGGGGCGGCACAACGGCTTTGTAATTAGAAGGATACAAGTGTATGATGGCGATCTCAAGAATCGTCTAAGAGCGTCAAATAAATATCTTAGAATTCTCGTATCAAAGAACGCTCAGAATAAAGTCGAGTACAGCGTAAATTAGTTTGAAGTATGCAGTGTAAACAGAGGTTTTCAAGGCACTCTGGCCTGGCAGAGGGACCTGGCAGAGATTGGACATTTGAACTTATTGTGTAGAACTCGTTATTTCAAAATTGATATTATAATACAAAAAAATTAGAAAAATTTTCTGTTCGCGTAATTTAAAAAATAAAATGGCTATGCGAAAATAATGGTGGGAATTTAGGGTGAGTACGGTAACGGGTGCTTTTTTCCCATGATTCACTATTTACCGGCTGTGCCCTGGTTTGACGGCTCCTTGTAGCCTCAACTCCAACTCGAAGGTTTCCTTATTTTCCGTTTTTAATTTGATCATCCGCTGTTTCCAACATGTTGAATTTGTGCTTTGGTATCGCTACAAGCCAAATTCGTCATGTTTATGCTTGGGCGACGGACGGCGCGCGAGTTCCGCGTGTTTTGGCGCGCGTAACTTGCGCCTTGCGATCTTTCCTCCACCCATGCGGTTCGGCGCGCGTAATACGCTCTATATTTTAACTATTTGTCGTATAAAAACGATTGCGTTCGATTCTAAATCGATTTGCACAGGCCGTCACGACGATGGACTCGATTAGAAGAGGAGAGGAGCGCCGAGGCAGCATCTTTATCATGCTAAGTGGCCTCAACGGAACGTCAGCAGTCGTTTCTCCCGTCACCTTCTCGCCCAAGAGGCTTTCCACCACTCTGACCATCTCTGTGAGTAACGCCTTCATTTCGTAGTCAGTTCTGCCTATTCAAATTGATCGATTTACATAGCGTGACGTGTATTTTTGCTAAAAATAGGCGCAGTTCATGTTTGTTTCTGTGTCTGTAATGATACGATCATGTTGTACTTGTTGTAAATGACGTTTTTGTTTCAGATTTCGTACTCTCGGAGTGGAACTCCACCAAACTGTGTGGAACTTCGACATTTTTGTCGACTTGAAGCAGCAAACAAATCAAAATGGTCGATCTTGATTCGTTCTTAACTAAAAAGAAGGACAAGAAGAAGAAGGTTAGTTGCGTACATATTTCATATGATCTTATTAAGTAAGTGTTTGGGTTACTTCTTTATTTAATTGTTATACTAAAGTTATCTTTGCAGACCGTCGTAAAGGCCGATGATGTCGGAAATGACCTCACATACTACTCAAGAGCAAGTGCTCGATCCTCTCTCTTGGGAAACCTCTGGTTGATGAAGTACAAGTGATTGAAAAATGACTTATACCACTCCGCCAGACGAGGACAGGATGGTTTCTTCATTCCCTGTATAGGGTTTTCTAGGTGGACAATGATTCGCTTTTCACTCACGTTCCACCACTCTTTTCGAAGTGGCTTCTGTGCATGCCAAAAATCTCTCAGCGACTCGATACCAGCCAGCTTGGGGTTCTCCCTGATTCTCTTATCCACGCTGGCATTCGAGTCGGTGACGCGCGCTCTGATGAAACCAAACGGTAGGATACTATAGGTGGATACATAGTGGAAGGATAGGATACTGTAGGTGTAGAGGTTACGGTAGGATAGGATACTGTAGGTGGAGAGGTTACGATAGAATAGTATTGACCATTAGAGCTGTGAGCTTACGCGGAACAATACCTGATCTTGAACCCATCCTCAACAAGTTGCACGAGCACTCTCTCCGATCCAATTGTCTCGATCCTACACGAGACTCCTCCTATAGATATAATTTCTTCGAAACATTTACTACACAATTATAATGATACCAATTTCCTCATCCTTCACCGAGAGGGACACGCAAGCGACGCTGAGGCGAAGGCCGGCATCGAAGGCCGTTACCTTCCCATTCGAAGACGCCCACCCAGGTGAGTCGAATTGACCATCCAGAGCGATCATTATTCCATCCATCTATTAGGTTACATGTGAGAAGTTAACCTAGGCTTTATAAAATACCGGGGCAGCTTCTTTGGAAAGATCACGCGCATCTCTCTCCCACACAGCAAACACTCGGTCGATTGCCGGGCACGCGTAGAACCTAACCGAATCGCGCATTGACCTCTCAGAAGGAACTCCTATTCCTAGCAGTTCGAATAGATCCAGCAATCTCTGTAAAACCATTAGGAAATATAAACAATACTTAAATATTTCACCGCTATCGGTGTCCCGGTGATGAACGCTGCCACGGGGATGCTCTGGTTCAGCTCGTGAACCTGGCTTCTCCCACTCCCCCTCTTGGGCTGGTTGTCCCATCGACCCCACTTCTTGCACTCAGTGCACTGGTAAGTGGCCCAGAGTGCACTCGCTTTCTGCTTCCAGCACACACAGGTCGGGTCGATGATACCCCCACACTCCTGACACCTCCGAAAAAGCTGTTCCAGATTAGCCTTATCAACTAGGAAATATTTGGAGCGAACGGGCGACTCCGTGTCAATCTCTTCCTCCTCTTCCGAATCGGTTGTTGACTGAGAGCATTGAGAGGGGCGGAAAGATGGATCCTCCAATATTACATTGACCTCCTTTCGATCCTAGAGCTAACCATTTGCCCAGAGTAGGCACACTGGAGATGGTCGAGTCAATTCTCTCTGGTTGAAGACTACTCTTTGCAGATTCCTGTGAGACGACCTGGAGCTGGGAGAGGGAAAGAGGAGCAGAGAAGAGAGGCTGGAAGGAGAAGGTTGAGATTTATTTAATTGTATGTTTTACATATTGTAACTTATTGTTTATTGTAAATATTGCCATAGTTATTTTTATTGTAAATAATACATAACCTATCTATTTTGTATTATTGAAAAGGGCGGGCAAACGGTAGGGTTGCAAAAACGAAAACGACAATTTCGCATCCTCTGGTAGCTCTTTCCATCCCTCTTAAAAGTGTGCTGTGCGAGAGGTCAACAGCTACGTGAATTTGCGTCCCTTCCTCACTCCTTCCTTTTGAAAGAAACGATTGGCCCATTCCTTGATCTACTCGAGTCTCTAATAGTTATGCCCCTTCCTTTCTTTCTCCCTCTTGGGATCGGGATTCAACGATAGACTCGGGTAGATCAAGGAACGGGTCAATGAAATCCCTTGCACGGAGGGGACCACGAAGTTCCCGCACCCCTCGGCAGGTGGATCCCGTCCGCTCGAAAGTGAGGGAAAGATGGGAGATAGAAGGAAAGAGGATGTGATAGTTTCGAAATTTATATAGAGCATAAAACCTTAGGGTATGGTACTCTCGATTTGGCTGCACTGTTTCCCAACAAAGATGAGCTTGAATTTAACTCACAACTAGGGTTGGACAACCGAGATTGATATCGAGCTTCGCGCACCCATGGCCTCTCTCCCCTCCTGTCATCCTTACTCTCGCGCTTGCAAGGCCAAACTGCCAGCGGGAACGTTCAGAAAGCGAGATCTCGATTTAGATCACTCTCCCCGCAGGTCAACAGACCCTCTTCCCATCTCCTCTTCTCCCCTTGCTCTCTCCCTGCCCGACTTGCTCCCCCGTGGATCAGCGTATGATAAGAGATTTGTGATATCCCCATACTTACAACCTATGTTTAGGGATGGGACATGGTCCCAAACTAATACAAATAATACAAACCCACTCGATACAACCGTAACCCAGTTCCACGTGCCAGATCATGTTTCTTGTACCAAACATGTTTCTAAACAAATGCAAAAACATATCTTGGGTACTGTGGTATTGAGAGAGTACGGTACTTTTTGTCTATTTGAACATACACCTCATTTGTATTAGTTTGGGACCATGTCCCATCCCTAAACATAGGTTGTAAGTATGGGGATATCACAAATCTCTTATCATACGCTGATCCACGGGGGAGCAAGTCGGGCAGGGAGAGAGCAAGGGGAGAAGAGGAGATGGGAAGAGGGTCTGTTGAACTGCGGGGAGAGTGATCTAAATCTAGATCTCGCTTTCTGAACGTTCCCGCTGGCAGTTTGGCCTTGCAAGCGCGAGAGTAAGGATGACAGGAGGGGAGAGAGGCCATGGGTGCGCGAAGCTCGATATCAATCTCGTTTGTCCAACCCTACTTGTGAGTTAAATTCAAGCTCATCTTTGTTGGGAAACAGTGCAGCCAAATCGAGAGTACCATACCCTAAGGTTTTATGCTCTATATAAATTTCGAAACTATCACATCCTCTTTCCTTCTATCTCCCATCTTTCCCTCACTTTCGAGCGGACGGGATCCACCTGCCGAGGGGTGCGGGAACTTCGTGGTCCCCTCCGTGCAAGGGATTTCATTGACCCGTTCCTTGATCTACCCGAGTCTATCGACATTCCTAAAAGATCTTTTATTTAGCAACATCATCTTATTCGTTTGGCTTCGGACTCCACAATGCAATTTCATATACCAAAAGACACAATTATGTGTATCATAATAATAATAATAATAATTATTATTATTATTAATATTATTATTAATGTTAATATTAATATTATAATCTCAAGTACACTCACCGCAAGTGTCTCCCCATCGTTGCGCGGTCTGACCTGCTCATCTACAATGTTCAATTCTGCTTGCTTCTTCGACGAATTGGCCGATTTTGATTCCTTCGATTTCTGCTCCCTCTTCTCCTAAGGAATCATCATTAGTTAGATTATCTATTTTACATAGCTGTCTGATTCAGAGAAAAGTCTCTTTGTTTGTTCTGAGAGTATAAGCGACGCTAATAAGAGCGGACTTAGTTTATTATGTATTTGCAAATTTCTTACGAACCCTTGCAGTTTTCATCTCTACTCCCGCTGTTCCATCGATTCCTCCTCCCGTTCCTCCTCCTACTACTGCTCCTCTTCTTGCCTTCTTTCTCATGCAGAAAATGATGAGGAAGATGCCGCCCACTGTAATTTTCCTTGTTATTTTCAGACAATTATGCTCTGTGAGTGACATGTCATTCACCGGCACTAGGTCTGATGGGAACTATGACGTCATACCCCTTTTAATATTTCAAAGACGACATGACGTCATAGTTTTCATCCGACCTAGTGCCAAAAATCCGGACGATAACCAAAAATGACCTTACTTTCGGATTTCACCATGCATTTTTTACACTTTGTGTATCTTCTGTGATCAAGCTGGTTCAGATTGTTATTTATGGTTATCAACCGGAAGGGTATCATCACTTGGTGATCATCCTATCTACTGCACATATACAGTAATACGCTCAACATATTCACAAGGAAGATGTGCGATGCTGAGAGAAGCACTAACCACACTGCAAAATTTCGCCTTCTGCCGTAAAGTTTCCCTTTCCTGCTATTTCGATTAGATGCTTTCCATTGGAGTCATCGCAGATAACATTGACTCTGTCTCCTTTCCATATGGAACATAATAAAGTTAAAACGGGAAACTAAATTTTGGCCCATTTTAAAATGTTCCACATAGGTTATGTAAGATTAGAAACAGTAGAAAGTAAGTTGGCGCGAATGCGTAAGAAATCCATCTCATGAGCTGCCAACAAATAGACTCGCGTCAATTGCATTTCTGAAGCTTCTATTCTCAGAAATGAGCCTATTTTGAAAATCTATTTTGGAGGGGCGAAATTGTGAGAGTCGCAAATCGTCGCTACTAGAGATCACGTACTTGAGTGACTTCGATCCACTGCACGTCGGAAGAGCGTTGATGTCCTGGGAATTACAGTAATTAGTTTAAATATTAAATATGCATATTGAGTTGAACTTCGAAATGTTACAATGTTTGAAAACTCACAACGTTGCAATCCTTGCAAATCATATTAGCATCCTTCTTTTTACACGGCACTTTAAAATACAAAACACAATATTTACAAATTTATTTCATGAAATAGATACCGTGTAAGTTATCATATTTATCTCCAATACTTTGCAATAATTATTCAAATATAAAGGTCCCCTAAAAGGAATGACAATTTTAAATTCGCGCTCGAGTTATTGAACGGCAAGGGCGGTAATTTAAATAGGGTTTTTGATACAGTACCTCGAAAACTCGAGTACCTTGATTTGATATTTTGTCCTACTACAGTACTCAATCAATACAGTACCGTACCATATTGCAATATATTGCTACCGTAACCCCGATTATCGCCAACTGACTTTAAAAAAAAGAAAATTCCGTACACAAATTAAAAAGTCAAAGTACCGTACACAATCGATAGTACAGTACCACCAGATACTGTATATGACTACCGTAACCCGGGCTATCGCAAACTAACTTTATTTCTAAGAAGTCCTGGTCCCGTGCGCAATCTATCTGGTGTCGTGCCCGATCGATTGTGCAGTACTTAACTGACTATCGTAACCCAGTTCCTTGGGTCAAACATTTTTCTAAAAATCCTTAATCGACAATAAAATTATTTTGAAGTATCCTACCGTATACCTCACTACTGTAGAATAATTTTATGTTCGAGTTTGGATTTTTAGAAAAATGTTTGACCCAAGGAACAGATAGATTTTGCTCAGTACCAGTACTTCTTAGAAATAAAGTTAGTTCGCGATAGTCGGGGTTACGGTAGTCATATACGGTATCTGGTGGTACTGTACTATCGATTGGGTACGGTACTTGGTACTACTTTTTAATTTGTGCATGGTTTCTTTTTTTTGAAAAAACAGTTGGCAATAATCGGGGTTACGGTAGCTATATATTGTAACATGGTACGGCACTGTATTGATTGAGTACTGTAGTAGGACAAAATATCAATTCAAGGTACTCGAGTTTTCGAGGTACTGTATCAAAAACCCTATTTAAATTACCGCCCTTGCCGTTCAATAACTCGAGCGCGAATTTAAAATTGTCATTCCTTTTAGGGGACCTTTAAAAAAAAGCTCACACTGTTCAGTGCATTTAATCTGCGTGTTTGCGTCTATGATGTGCTCATTGAATTTCCACACAGGCTTCCCGCCAGCGAGTTTGCATTCAGCATGGCCCTCCTTTGGATCGAGATAACCGATTTGGATTCGACCTTCCTTGCACTGAAAAAATAAGGTATAATTTTTAAGGAATTTTACAAATAAAAAAAAAAAAAACAGATAGATTTTGCTCAGTACCAGTACTTCTTAGAAATAAAGTTAGTTCGCGATAGTCGGGGTTACGGTAGTCATATACGGTATCTGGTGGTACTGTACTATCGATTGGGTACGGTACTTGGTACTACTTTTTAATTTGTGCATGGTTTCTTTTTTTTGAAAAAACAGTTGGCAATAATCGGGGTTACGGTAGCTATATATTGTAACATGGTACGGCACTGTATTGATTGAGTACTGTAGTAGGACAAAATATCAATTCAAGGTACTCGAGTTTTCGAGGTACTGTATCAAAAACCCTATTTAAATTACCGCCCTTGCCGTTCAATAACTCGAGCGCGAATTTAAAATTGTCATTCCTTTTAGGGGACCTTTAAAAAAAAGCTCACACTGTTCAGTGCATTTAATCTGCGTGTTTGCGTCTATGATGTGCTCATTGAATTTCCACACAGGCTTCCCGCCAGCGAGTTTGCATTCAGCATGGCCCTCCTTTGGATCGAGATAACCGATTTGGATTCGACCTTCCTTGCACTGAAAAAATAAGGTATAATTTTTAAGGAATTTTACAAAAAAAATAAATAAAGTTATGGATGGTTTGTATTTACAAGGCCAAAATCTCTGTCAGTCGTCGTGAGCGGTACCTCCCCATTTTTCTCCGATTGGGAGGCGACTTTTCCTCCCTTTTCGTCCATCTACTGAGACATCAAGACTCAAGAATCCCTCCCCAGTCCCTGGCAAGACTTCGGAGGTATCAGCCACGGATCTCGAATATGGAAGGAGTCGTTTCAAGATGGACATGAAGGTATCGAAGGTGTCCTCTTTATAACTTCTAAGGAGGACTGGCCATCCGGGATGCAAGATTCAAGAAGAATACGATCTCGGTAGCGACTAGACTAATGGAAGAATGCAAGCGCATAAAGAGGAGAGGCGGTCCGACTTCATGCGAAACTTTCCGCATTCTCAAGAGAGATGTGTCAAGTGACAACGAACGATTCAAAAGAAGATGAATGAGTCCAAAGATCCAACGCCTTCCCACCCCCCCCCCCCCCCGTCGATGGCAGAAGGCGCCAGAGTCCTTCCCTTACCTTACACCCCCACATGCCTTGACATGTATAAAATCTATCTATCTAAAATGAGACTAATTTATACCTTCAACGCATTGCAGAGCCCATCATTCGATAACTCGAGGACACGAGGAGCCGTACTTGCGTCGCACATTGTACAGACTGCAAGAAGTGTTCACGAAAAAATTTAACGCAAACATAATAAGCACTTGTTGTCTGGCATTGGGCAGATAGATGTTCAAAGATCATCTTGGCTTGAGTGGCAGAATCGGAGGGAGTGACGAAATATCCATAATTGTTAGCAATAAGATCTTTCTGGCAGATAATTGAAGCTGCTTCCGAAAATTTGGATTGGTCCTTCTCATGGAACCTGAATAGAGGAAAACAATTGATGCATTTCGATTTGTTATAATTTACATAATTTTGTATCCAGCTGGGCACTTAAGATCGGCGAACTTTCCATCAACCTAAACAGTTAATAAAATGATATATTCTGAGATTATTGTGCACTTTCTCTACAAAATCGCCTCCGATTTGACCCGTTTTTTCAGTGATTATGCTCGAGGGATCACAAGTCGCTAAAAAATATTTATTTTCAGCTACGTCAAAAAAAACTTACGTTCAACGTCCAGTTTAAAATAATCTTTATCGTATTTGAAGAATTCAGTAATGCTTTTGCTTGAAAACAATTTCACTTGATTGTTGGATGTTGGATCAAACACCTGACGAAGTATATTCTTGCGCATTGAAGGTACAATTCACAGTCAACTATGTATTTCTAAGGTAAACTAGGTGTGACATTGAAACAACTTGGATCATTATTATTACTCGTACGTATTTTTCCCGTCGTTCCATATAATCTAATTACTCACTTCATCGTTTGTTATCACTTCAAATTCGCATGAAAGAGGTGACACACTCTGGTTTGACGTTGGTTCTGAACAAATTATTATTTTCGGACATCAGTATTGACTATTGGATTTCATTAATGCAAAATCCAAAAATCTTAAAACATTACTCACGGGTCACACTTTTGTATTTTGCTGTTACTGCGCCTCCTTCATTTATACATTCGAAATCAGCCGATCCTTGTTCAAGTTTCACCGATGTTATAGTTAGGTCATTGCTTTCCGGAACAATCAGGGAATGCTTCGCTGTATACGATCTGAAAAAATACTCCTAATAAAATGTCAAATGCAACATCACCTCATTCTCGCCATCGCTTCACAAGATTCATGAATGCCATTATGAGGTTGTATTTTCTCCAAATTGCGGGAAAGAGCTGAAGTTTTTTTTAAATATTTTCTTACAATGAGAAGAGGAAAAACACACGTACGTTTATTAGATTTTATGCACTTTTCAGGTGCGAAGCATGCCTACAATTTATAATTTTTGTATATCTTCCTAAACTTCCAAAAGTAATTTACAGAGTAACTAAGAAACACAAGTGAGCCAGCTCGGCAAATTGATGTGTTTCATGAATGTTTCAAGATTGGAGTTTTATTTTCTTATTCGCAAATATAAGTATGTTTTGGTATATATATGTCCTTCTTGAAATCGTCCTCCTATACATATACTACGTCAGAAATAAATTTGTAAATGAACCTTGAAAGTATATATTTCATCATGACTTACTATGCTGTCACAGTTTGTCGTTGGTCCCGACATCGAGTGAACAATGAACGTCATGAGTAGAATCAATTGATGGAGTAACATCAGAAAGATAACTTTTATTTTTATTAATTTCATATATTAAATTTGGATGATCCACGAGAAATGGATGATCTTGCACCATTCGTGTTATAGACTAACACCATACCCGATCCCACACCCCTAGCCTACCATCCATGCCATTGACGAACACCGTGTCCGCTACCGTACCCTCATCAGCCTATGATGCCCTACCCTCCACCATCCGTGCCATAGACTAACAGCATGCCCGATACGGTTCCATCCCCAGACTATGATACCACTGGCTATTATCTGGGCACGAACAAGAAACTCCATCTCAGCGCACAGAACGGTGGGTACCGCCCCCCCCCTTCTATCCTTTTTCCACCGTTCCTCAACTACTCAATGCCGTCAGAGTACTCTCCACCAATCTGATCCCAAATTCTGAAAAATAGCTAAAAAAATAGCTCAAAAAACCTCGATATCCTCGTTGGCGAAATGGTTGAAGGCGCGAGGCGGCTGTTCGAAGCGGAGGAGAGAGATGGGAATGATTGGAAAATGGAGGAGGACGAGGAGAGGGAGAGGGCCTACGTGACGGAATAAATTAATCCACCTCTATTATGAACATTATTGACAGTTGTTTTTTTCGCTAATCCAATCCATTTGAATGCAATCAATCCCATTCGAAAAATATTTTGAAGTGAAATAAGGAAGTAACAAAGTGGGGGAGGGGGAGGAAGGTAAGGGGGATGGAGGTAAGAGAGGTAACGAAGGAATTGAGATGAGGGATGAGGCAGATTATGAGAAGCTAAAGCTAGGAAAAGGGAAGTAATGGAGAAGGTAAAACGGAAGGGAGGTAGCCGAAGAGTAAGGAGGGATAGTGGCAGATAGAGAGGGGGGTTGAGATGAGAGGGGAAGTGGAAAAGGATTTATTGGACCCACAAGGTGACCTGAAGGTTCTCGTGTTTTGAAAGTTTACTGTAGAGAGGACGCTGCTCCGGAGTCTCCGCGGTGTAAAAGTTCTGGCGTGGGTACTGTATCCATACCAGATACCCAGAGACTGTAGGTATCTTCACTACTCATTGCAAAATGAAAAGCGCTTGATCTTTTTGGCATCGTTTCCATACTTGTTTCCAACTTGGATTATGCCGAAAAATACGATTGTGTCCAGGGCAGTTGTATGCTTGAATTTTCACTTGATTCCAACTTGGGTTATTCTTACTAAGAAAGAAGGAGAGACGACGCGAGTAGAGGGAGGGAGTCGTGAGAGAAGTGAGGGAGACGATGGGAAATAGTGAGAATGAGAGAGAGAGATAAGAAGAGGGAAGGGGGAGATGAAGAGGAAGAGGATGAGGGAGATAGAGGGCATTAAGGGTGAATCGGGGGATGGGGGGAAGTGAATTGGAGGAAGAGAGGTACGGATTGTAGTATGACCGAAAGAGGAATGAACATAATGAGATAACTTTGTTGGATGCCTTGCAGTAGCATCGAATCTAGAACAGCCTCGCCAGGTACCTATTGGGGTGTCCGGAAAGTTCGTATAATTTTTTGTTTTTATTTTTTATTCAATGCTTTACAATTCTCAGTGACCAATGTATGCCCCCTTCTTTCTCACTACCTCACTCCGCGATTGGGCAGGGTCTCGATTCCTCTCTTCCAGAATGCGGGTTTCTTCGAGACCGCCCAGTTCACGAAAGCCCTCACAACTTCATCTCGATTCTTGAACTTCTTTCCTTTGCAGAAGTCAGAGAGAGAGCGGAAGCAGTGGTAGTCGCATGGGGAGAGATCCGGGGAATACGGTGGATGGGGAATCCTCTCGATCTTCAGCTTGTCCATTTTCTTCTGGGTCATCTTCGCTCGATGTGGGCGAGCATTGTCCATCAGAAGAAGAATTTTGCCCTGGTTCAGGAGTCTGGGAGGGACTCTGATCGCGACATCTTCCAGTTGTTCAGAGAAGAGGTCGGCATTGACGCTGGTGCCAGGGGCGAGGATCTCCCAGTAGATGGGACCGAGCACTGAGAAGAAGAAGCAGAGGAGTTCCTTCTTTCCGTGCTCTTCCTTCTTCGGGACGGGCGTGGGCTTCTCATCTGCATCCACCCATTGCAGTCTCCTCACAGGATTATCGTACGTGATCCACTTCTCATCTGTAGCTATGATGGAATTGACCCATCGAAGATTGGATCTACGATGGAGTAATTCCCAACAGACTTGAACACGATTTTTCAGCTGTTCGGGGGAGGGGTCATGGGGAATCACTTGTGGGAGTTTCGGCTTCTTCCCAGATCGATGGAGGATATCGGACACCGTTGATCTGGGAGTACCAGTATCCTTCTTCAACTCACGCACACTGGCCATGGGCTTGCGCTTCAGTATGCGGAGAACGAGAGGCTGATCGAGGGAGGGAGGGCGTCCAGAGCGGGGTTGATCATCGAGACCAAACTCCCCTTTCTTGAAGCGGGAGAACCACTTATAGCAGAAGGGTATGGAGGGGGCGTCAGCTCCTTCCGACTGGGCCAGGGCAGAGTGGGCCTCCTTCACGGATCGGCCAAGACGGTAGTAATGAAGTAAAACTGCTCGGAGGTAGAGATGGGAGTCCATCACAAGAATCAATGTAGCAACTAGGAGACTGATTAAATCCTCTCACTACTCAACGTCAGAATGATGCAATACATTGTTGACAAACAGATTGCGCAATCACTGCATTTGATCGCGAACTGACTTTTTTCCGAAGCATTATACGAACTTTCCGGACACCCCAATACATGACAACTAGAAGCTCTTATCACGGATATCCTGTACAAATGTAGGAAATAAGGCCCTCTTGCGACAGAAAAAAATTGATGATCACAATTTTCGTCAAAACTAGTATGCATAACTGTTCTGTGAGGACCAATATAACAGTTATAACTAAATGCACTTTGTTTATCGAAATTTGCATGTTTACGGGCAATAGTGACCTACCGCTTGAAATGGCTGTATGTTGGTCAAATTTTGAGCTACAACGAGCGATGATTTCCAATCGGAGCGTAATGAACTCGTCTATACATATGAATACTTACTATAAGCGGAAAAGTTTCATCTTCCTATAGTTATCATGAAAAACACTTTTAAATTATATTTTTCTCATAATTGTACTCTCAACTATACGAATTTTATTGCAGATTCGGATTCCCCATGGTCGACTTGAGATACGTAAGCAGTTCGTTGGCCATATCTCGGGCCTCCACATGGCGCTACTCAGTAGGGCGAATCCGAAACTAGCGCGTTTTTCGAATGAAACATGTTTTGACATGTATCTATCCTTCAACGTATACAAATTCGTAATCTGAGACCACTTTTGGATAGCCCTCGAACAGATCTATAATAATGACTAAGGGGTAAACAACGCTGAAATTGACCTCCATCGAATAGCCGATGGTTGAATTAGTATAGAATGAATATTCAAAAATGCTAAAAATCAATAATAGCCTCAAGGGAAAGCCGGAAATGATCCGCGCCCTCTCAATTTTGCATACTCTCTCGTGCAGGCGACGGGATCAGGGTGAGATCAGGGTTTCGTCCTTGTTGGGTAACTTTAAGCATGATAACCCAAAAGGTATTTCCGATTTGCAAAGTTACGACATTTTTGGTTCACCCGACCGCTCCGCAGCAGGATGAAGAGCAGGAATGATGACGTTGCGAAGAAAGTTTTAGAGCATGATGGTAGCTATCTTTAGAAACAAAGAACGGCCATCTATCTTTATTTTAAAGTAAGCTATGATCATTTAAGTGCGCCCGATTTGACAATCGAAAAGTGAAAGTACCATGTTTGGCCTTCTGAATCTCAACGATGACGATAGATATCAAAATTCTGACGACGCAGTTTGCAAGAGCATCATCCAAAGTACTTGTCCCTACAATTCGTTCCAGATTCGACACCCTTTTTTTCCTACCGCTGCGGCGTGGTCGATTCTCTCGCGATTCCTCTCTTATACGAAGACAATATTTTGTCATGAGAAAAGCAAAAACGAGCCAAGAAAATTTACGTGCGTCACATTTTGGAAACAATTTTTTTTTCGACTTCGATTTTACGTACATTTGCGCAGTGACAACTCAGGATTTCAGTTCTACTACCCGTGACGTATCTGCTTAGAATATACTAGAGTAGCACTACTACTGAAATAACGGGAGGGTGACAATTGCTCAACTTGTCGCCGTTCGCGTGGAATTTGGCGAAGCAACTTGGGAGTTGTTTCATTGTAACCAGTATGTGCTCCACTACATTTGCTTATGTAACTCTTTTTACCAGCCGATCTTGAGTTTCACTCCATATCTATGTATAGGGGTTCATGGTCCAAAATTGGCAATTTGAATGGAAAATCATGGTTAGATAAACACCAAATGCCTTAACCAATCGATAACCATTTCACTGGGATAAAGTAGACATTGTGGTACTAGAATATCGATTGGTTACGGTACTCTCTGATTATCTAGCCAAAATTTTCAACTAAAATTCTCAATTTTGGACCATGAACCCCGGGTCGTTGGTGAAGTGTAAAATTCATGATCGCCTAGTAACAAGAGTTACATATACACGGATATACAAATGTATAGTGGTTACAATGAAATAACTCCCAAGTTACATCGCCAAATTGCAAGCGAACGGCAACGAGTTTTGCAATTGACGTTTGGGCAATTGTCACCCCCCCCCCCCCCCGAAATAACATCAATAAGTCACTTTTGTTATTGTTATTTTCATGATAACTTCTCACAAATTTTGACAAAATCAATAGTATCGAAAGTAAATAGAGTGTACAATTCAAATGTTTGTGCACTAATAGCTCCAATTATACAAGTAATATCATCAGAATTTTAATAGCTCATGAAAATGCGAATAACACATGTATTTGCAAAAGCTTCAAAAATTTCGAAATTTTGAAACCCTAAAAATTCAAAATTTCAAAAATTTACACATTTAGCGAGAAGGAAACATTTTCTGAAATATCTAACCAAATTTTATTCAATATGATCATTTGTGATAAATTTCTTCAAAAAATCGAAATTTCACGAATATTTTACTAACGATGCTATTGATTTTGACGAAATTTGTGTTATCAAGAAAATAACAATAATAAGAGTGACTTATTGATGTTATTTCAGTAGTAGTGCTACTCAAGTATATTCTAAGCAGATACATCATGGGTAGCAGAACGAAAATCCTGAGTTATCACTGCGCAAATGTACGTAAAATCGAAGTCGAAAAAAAAATTGTTTCCAAAATGTGACGCACGTGAATTTTCTTGGCTCGTTTGTGCTTTTCTCATGACAAAATGTTGTCTTCGTATAAAACAACGCAGTTTTAGTTGAATATGACGACATTTTTCGAAGTCACCAAAGCTAATATTGGATATTGGGTCGAAAAAAACTCAACTTTAAATTTTGTAGGAAAACCCTTATTCTCTTTTTCTTAAACTAGAACTTATATACTTTGCATCGCTCATAGTTTTCACAGTCATGCCATTGAAAATAATGACTTTTAGTCTCTCGAATATGGGTCCAGCCGAGGTTGCCAAAATCGTCATTTTGAGAATTATGCAAATCCGGCTTTCGCTTGCAGTTTCAAGTTTTACCAGTCTTAGAATTAACAGCAACGCTCAAACTGCCTCGAAAAAGTTCACTAGCTTGCAAATAATGCGAAAAATTCCGTCAATTACAGAACACTTGCACATTCGGGGCAGGGGGAATGGGGAAAATGATTTTTTTCCCGTTTTTTGAGGTTCGATGCAGAATTCATCGGGCTACATTTTGAGCATAATGATAACCGTCGGTTTCTCAATATTTGTCATATTTTGTTAAAAAATCGAAATTATTGATCTTGCATTATGTAATTAGGTCGAGTGGGATTCGATCGGGATGGTTCATTTTTAGTTATTGAACATGCCTGCTGCAACGCAAAAGTGATTTCGACTCTATCTTGTCGCGTTCAGAAAATACGAAATCTCGATTTTTCGACTTTGTGAGCTTATATTTGCCCATTGATAAGTGGAACCGAGAAAACACCAATACTTTTCGCAGCATGGTACCAAGGGGTGTCCATGTACAAATGGAGGTTGCCCGGTTCTCATTCCGGGGGGCCGTGTCCGGGGAGTGGTCGTTAATTACCGATCCGGCCTCTTAATTGTAATTGCGCGACACATGAACACGGCCATAATTCCCTTTGCGAAAAAAAACCATGAACATACATTGCGTCACATCATACATCTTTTGTCGTCTTTACTAATCATATTTGTTCTCTCTGAACAACGCTCTGAACAATGACGCCTTATCAGAGGTCAGTTACGTAAGACAAACGTGCAGAAATCCACGAAAAATACACGCAAAGATCACAAATATTGATCAACAAGTGGCATGACGATATTTGAGAAGAAACGTGCAAAACAGAAAGTAAATAAGAGAAAGGTTAATCAAATTACCTCCCCTCTCTCTCTCGTTCATTCCCATTTTTCGTCCATTTTCGTCTCTTGCTCTCGTGAAGGTCGGCCGAAGCATGCTCCGCGGTGAGGATTTTCGCTTATTTTTCACGTATTTTCCTTGTATTTAAAAAAAATACATAATTTCTTCTTCATGCCGTTTTCCCTTGTCGCACTAACTTTTTCATGAACACTGATGTTTACTGATTTTAGCACTGTTTTTTAGAAATTCGAAAATCTTTCTCTCCTCTCAGGTCTCTTCCTTCTCCTCCTCCTGCTTCTCTCCACTCGCTGTCTCGAGGAGGAGAACGAGATTCGCGCCGTCGAGTGCAAGCAGGACGCCTGATGGGTCAGATCGATTACCAGGACGATAATTGATCTCTGATCTTTGATCGTTGTTCTATGACCTCTGGTCACTGTCCTTCTCGGAAATGTCTAATTGTCGCAACATCGATGACCCAGGGAACTTGGAGGGGGTACAAGTGCACAAAACAGGTTGAACAAACAACAATGAACAATCGCGCAACGAATAACCGTTCTATTGAGATCTACCGTATCACAGTTTGATGGGTCTCATTCCGTTCCTTAGGTCAAATATTTTTTTCGAAAGCCCACAATTCCAAAATTTTCAATAGCTACCGTATCCCTGCCAACGATAAATTATTTTCATTTTTTTTAAAAATTTTACAAAAAAATGATTGACCCGAATAACTGAATGTGTCCCTTTGAAGTGGATTACGGTAATCACTCTGCTATTCATAACGATAAAAATTCCCATATGTAAGTACGATTCAAAACCATTTTTTTCAATTTAAAAATATTATAAAAAATAAATTGCAGATCTGTTTCGCTGCGCCCGTCTGCTTCAGCGGCTCTTCATCAGCTACGCCGCAACAGCTGCAGCGTGCACTCGAGTCGAGCGTGATCGAGCAGACCTGCGTGGTCTTCCTCATGTTCAGGTGATTTTTTAAATATTTTTTTTAAAATATTAAAAATAATATTTAAATAATAATTAAAATATTATTGCAGACGGTACAACTCACGGAAAGTGCGCGTTCGCCTCTGGGCGCCGGGGAAATTCGCTCGGTTCCGTCTCAAAGGTATGAAAATTGTGAAAAATGTTTAAAAAAATAATTCCGTTCTCAGGTCGGGAATTTGGCTGCGAGACGGATTTCGATAATAAAGTGCTCACCTATGCCAGTTCGACTGCACAGAGTGCGTAACGAAATAAGAAAAAAAATAAAAAAACAAATAACACAACAGCAACAGCATCGAACAACATCAAGAAACACATTTCCCAGAGTTGTCAAAACATGCGAAACATTTGATTAAAATATTTAAAATATATACAATACAACAAAGGAATAAAAAATAATTCCAGCACTTCTCCGATCTGAAGTGGATGAAGCCCTTCTCTTCTGTGATTTGATCGCGGTGGGAAAAACTCATCCCGTAGTGAGTACAGTCGTAAAAATACAACAAATTAAGAATTTTGCAGATTATTGGAGAATTGACATATAATGCTAAATTCGAAACGGAAAGTGGAGATTTTGAGATTGATCAGAAAACAATTTCCGATTTGTCCAAGGACTACGGTACGGCATTTTCAGTCGCAATTCTCTAATTTTACACATTATTCACATGAACAATGTATACAATTAAGTGGAAATACCATAAAAATAAAATAAAATAAATGTAAAATAATTATTTAAACTAATTGCAGGCGGTTGTGATCCAGACCTCATCCCTTCCGACTCCCAACTCAGCCAGGAGAGATCTTTCCGTCTCTTTCCGCTCTTCGATGAGCAAAAGTATGAGAAGTCCATCACTTGCCCTGATAAGCAGTACATGGTGTGAGTTACCCTGGATGTCGGGAGGGTTGTAAAGTCAGAACACATGTTCCCTTTTCGGATGTTTTCACATGCTCAGATATTTTACTCTCCCAATTTCACAAGTTGTCTTGCTCCCTTGTATTTTATATGAGAGGGGTGAATAATTTTCGAAATTTTCAGATTTCACAACAAACTCACGGAGCAGGTGGCCACAATCGATTGCTCCCTCAACCCCGATACGCGCAAATTCGAGTATAAGGCAACCAAGAACAGCGAAAATATCGATGTGACTGCGGATGGGAAGGAGATCGCAGTGTGCAAGGCTGCTAGTAAGCCTATTTCATTTTAAAAAATGTGTTATTGTTTTTTTAAAATATTTTTGCGATTGTTTACAAAAATGTGAATTGTGTGTGTTTCAGTTGGCTTCGCGTGCGGTCGCATGGAATTTCCCTGCGTCGGAGAAAACTGCAGGAAGCCAGAAGATCACTCCTCGAGCTATGATTTTCAGGTGGTTACGGGCTGGTTTTCGATAAAAAGCCACAATGCGGATAGTGACCAATAAGCTGCAGTTTATCGAAGAGCTGTGATTTAAGAGACCATCCACCAGAGAACGTAACAGGTCCACGGATGGCCAAAAATTCGATAATTCCCATACTTTTTTTTCTGAAGTGTAGGCCCCGAGTGCTGATCGACGGCCGCAATAACTAAGGCTTGGGGTAGATTTTGAAAAAGTTGCAGCCACACCCAGTTTTTGGGGTCAAAAAATCGATACCCAGCATTACATGAAATATAGTTTTTCTGACGTATTTTTACCCGTAGGAAACGAATTTTGATATGCGAATGCTGAAAAATGCGAAATAAGAAAGTTAGCCTCGAAAAACCGCTTTTTGAGTAAAAAGTAGAATCATTCGATTCAAAAACGGCCGAGGTGCACCTTCTTGATACTATTTTTAGAATCTACAGTACCGGACAAAAGTATTGCAACAAAATGGAAATTGACATAACTTTCTTCTAAGATGAGATATCGACTAGTGGTGTGGACTGATCGAAATGTAGTCCTCGCGAGAATATAGCCATATGGCACATGTTGATATACATACGGAAATATATATTGCATATGCAATCTGTCAAGGTGAGTTCGGAAAATTGACCTTAATCTCACAAATATTTTTTTCTGACGTACCACACTACCTGCGGTGAAAGTACTACCACTGGCACGTATAATGCGCTGCTGAACTCATTGGATGCATTTCGTAATCTCTGGGCATATCGGGTTTTCAAAACCCCTACAATTTATTAAAATGATCATATTAAAATGATCATATGGACTAGTTATGTTCCAAATTTCGTACTGATCGGCCTCTTAATTCAAAATTTGGAAAATTTTCTGGCCGTATTTTCACGCATAGCCCAACTTGCCGATGAGTGTAGCTACAAGTCTCGTTTCTTGCCAAGTTGTAGTAAAAGTGTTTACGACAAAGTGTGTAAAGTAGCGAAGTGAGAGTTTTCCTTTGACCGATTTTACAGTTCATGAACTGAAGGAGGTCAGTGAGGATGGAGTGGCCAAATGCGAGACGGATCAAAAATTAAAGTTCTCACATTTCCTCGAAATCTTGCCAACATTGTTAAATGTTCGAAATGTATACAATTATGATCGAACCTGCACGATTAAGTGATTATTTTTCTTCAGCCACGCGAAAAACTTTCGACTCCTCCAACTTTTGTATGCTCCGACCACTCTGATCTCCTTCAGTTCATGAACTGTAAAATCGGTCAAAGGAAAACTCTCACTTCTCTACTTTATAAACTTAGTCGTAAACACTTTTACTACAACTTGGCAAGAAAAGAGACTTGTAGTTACACGCATCGGCAAATTGGGCTATGCGTGAAAATCGGGTCAGAAAATTTTCGAAATTTTGAATAAAGCGGCCAATCAGTTCCGCATTTGGCACATACCTTGCCCACCACTATTGTACATTTCCTGACAAATCTGGAGCCATTAGCTCATCTATGACGGAAGATATGATCATTTTATGAAATTTTAGGTGTGCGAAAAACCGGTGTACCCAGAGATTGCGAAATGCGTTCAAAGGGCGCGTTATATGCGACAGTGGTTGTACTTTCACCACACGCAGTGTGGTATGTCAGAAAAATTATTTGAGAGATTAATGTCAATTTTCCGAACTCACCTTTACAGATTGCATATGCTATATATATTTCTGTATTTATCAGGTTGAGCATAAAGTTTTGCGCGATTTTGACTAAAGTGCATCCTGAAATCTATCATCGTTCGTTGTTGTCCAATCAACTCAGATCTTTTAGTGCTAGATAGGCGCATTTACACTCTCTTTAGCGCACACTATCATAGATCTGTCCGACCACGGGAAATAAAACAGCGATGTAGCAAACTTCATGTGGCTAACCAACGACATTAATTTTCAAATGATTATAATTTCTTTTAGAACGGAGATATGGCCCTATGTTAACCGCAGTTGTGAAGCATGACTGACATATATTGTAGTGGTAATGTTGAGACTGATCAGCCGTTAAGGGTCTATTAGAAATATGCGCGGAATCAGAATTTCCGTTTTCATGACAATTGTCAAGATAAGTTTTTGGGGTACTGTATCTATACCGATAGTTCTTGGGATTTCAATTATTTATGAATGTGAACTACCTTTCTAGTACAAGTCAAAATTCCATTTGTGAGAGAATGTGGATCTCCATTCATGAACAGGGTTTTTCGGATTTTAGATGTCCAATGTAGAACATCGAAATACACACTTCTGCCTTTTTTGTGCTAGTCACGTGGTTCGAAGTGCGGTAATTTCGTGCTAAAATTAACGAACAACCCTTACCGTATCACTCACTAATTAGGAATATTGTAGAGGTCGCTACTTTTTCTAGGGTGAGCCGTTCTGAAGACCCTCCATATCAGCGTTTTCGACATTTTCATTGAAAAATAATTCAAGTGCAAATGTTACTTTTTTAGATGAGAAAGCCAAGTGGGCTCTTAAATATCGTTGCAGTAGAGAACCCTGTAAGTAGTGATAACAGCGCCTAGGTAGCTCTCAGTCTCGTTAATCCGCGAAACATGTTATTTGTTCGAGAGAACTCTGATTTTTCTAAGTACCCGTGATTCATGGACCTATACGAGGCGTACGCTGAAATCCACAGCTTTCTTTTTTTTGGAACTAGATAGTGCACGCCTCGGGCTTCTGAATAAACTTTATGAGCTTCTATCTAAAAATTTCTCGGCAAAGTACATAAATTTAAAAGAAAATCAGTATTTTTCTGAAAAACCCAAAGTTAGGCAGACCTTGATTTCTCGCAAAGTAGAGTTATTTGCTCTCGTTAAAATATTTTATTCTAAAGGTTGGGCATGTCCCTATATACCGACGTCTGGACAACAGATAGTTATCTTAGCAAAAGAAACTGCACGAAGTTGAGGCCCAAAATCGCGCAAAACTTTATGTAGATACCGCAAGGTGGGTGACCGAAATGCTTTGGCAGGGTCATTTGTGGGTTTAATGTATCCCTTTGAGGTTAAATAAGGTCATACTTTTTGCCGTTTGGCGATATCGTATCTTTGACTCGAGTTATGGCCCAAAAACACCTCGAAAGAGTCGCAACGGAAAGGTAGTCGAAATCGGGACGAGGGCGAAGCGGGCGGAGCCCGCTCTGCCTCGTTTCTCCAAAAGTTTGAGCATAGCTTCGCATCCAGCTTGGCCCGAGGTGGAGAGGAAAGGCAAAGGTCCTCTAGAGCGCGCGCTCTCTGCACGCGCCGGGTGAGAGACAAGCGAGAAAGGAGAGAGGAAGCACCACCCCTTTGCAGTTCCATTAGCGCACGCTCTTGAACCTTTGAAATTAAATGATTAATTGGAAAAAAATCCTAAAAATACGTTCTCGTTGTCAATCGGCGCCTAAAAGCAGTAACTATTCATCACACCATGCCCGTGTTAAGAATTGTCGTCGGAACCTTTCCATTTCCCTCATCATGAACCCTTTTTCCCTATCACATTAGTTAGACGTACCCAAAAATATTTTTTCCATATTTTTTGGATAAGCATTCGCTGCGTCATTTCGAAAGCCAGATTTCGACGCGCCTCTTTATCCTCCTAAGTGGGCGGAGCCTGCGGTCTCTAACTTTATGCTCAACCTAATATATCAGCATGTGTCATGTGGCTATATTCTCGCGGGGAATACCTTTCCATCACTCCACACCACTAGTCGATATCTCATCTTAGAAGAAAGTTATGCCAATTTACATTTTGTTGCAATACTTTTGTCCGGTACTGTACGCCTACTGTGAAAATTTCAGATTTTAAAAAATGGGCATATTTAGATAAAATTTGGCTCGAAGTATTTTATTTTGTATTTTAGTAAGCAAATTGACAAACATGACCTCGTTCTGAAGAATGAATTTTAAACAAATATATATATCATTGCTCGAGAATAATTCCGTATACCTTATACAATCATTTTTATCACATTTCAAGTTGAGGAAGTATGATACAATTAATTTTCAGAAAAGTTCAATATTCAACATTTTAAAACATGCCAAAAGTTTAATAGGTGATAACATCTTCAAAACACATTTTCATAAGTTCTGGTTAGTAAATTCGTAATGTAGGATTGAAAATGCACCATAATATGCATAATACATATTATTTTGTGATATCGACATTTTTGGTCATTTTGATCAGGTCGAGAAAAAGCGAAATTTCAAATTTTGGCAACTTTCGTAAAAACAAGTTGTAATGTGTACCTAGCGCCTCATTCGCTCACAATGACCTTGTCGGAGCCTACACGTTAGAAAAAAGTTTGGGGATTATCGAATTTTTGGCCATCTGTGGACCTATTACGATCTCTGGTGGAGGGTCTCTTAAATCACTGCTCTTCGATAAACTGCAGCCTATTGGTTACTATATATATCGAATTTTTAATCGAATTTTTGGCCATCCTTGGACCCCTGCACAGTTGTTACGTTTTCTCATGGAGGGTCTTTTAAAAAATAAATAAAAATAAAAATATAACAAATATTTTTTATTAATTCCAGTGCCTCGACAGCCGAGTTCAAGTGAACGAGCAGCCGGCGACCATCGGAAGTCCAGTCTGTGAGAGGTAATGCAGGACAGGCTCAATCCTCGCACTGCGCGCCCATTCGGGCACTAGGTCGGCTGATCACCGTAGGTTGGTAACCTGAAGAATGATAGCCAAAAAGGTACCATTCTGTAGGATTTTCAAAGTATGTTTGCACACTGTTCAGAAGTCCTCTGCGAAAAGGCTGGAGAAGGGTGTGATTTTTGGTTTGAATCCGACGGTGATCATCCGACTTAGTGCTTATTTGTGAGGCACCTCTTTGGATATGTCGTTGCGCGTTCCTGCTCAGTAAATTCATCATACTTCAAATTGCAGCCCCAGTCTGAACAAGTACGAGTGGAGATTCCGAGGCGAGACGATACGAGGGTTGGTATAACCATTATATATTTAATCTTTGATAACTGATTTATGATGTCTGATCTTTAATATATAATATTTTATATTTGACATTATCCGGCCTCTATTCTTCAATTTCTAATATCCGTGTTGTTTCTTTGATATTTGTTCACTGATAATAATTATTTGATGCACGATATGTAATCTTTGACTGTTGATCTCTGCTCTTTCATCTGTGATCTTTGCTCTATCGTATTTGATTGCTGATCCTTCATTAATCTCTGATCTTTGATCTCTGATCTCTACCTCTTTCATTTGACTGTTTTAGTATTTGCCGTGTTATCTCTGATTCTCCTTGTATATTGATCTCTGCTTTTAAAATCTTCACTCTTGTTAGTTCTTTGATCTTCGATCTTTGATTTCTGAAAATTCTGATCTTTGATCTTTGACATTTATTCCCTCTCAGTTGACTGCACCATCGACTCGCCCGTTCGCTGCAGTCCGGACTGCGACCGGGTCAGCATCCACAAGGACGAGATCACGTGCGATGCCGATCGCGAATTGTGGTGTGCTAATCAATTTTCGGATCTGTTGATCTTTGATCTTTGATCTCCAACGCAATTTCTACTAGTGAAATCCACGTGAAACTTATTAGGGTCTGACTCTGATCGCGAATAGAAATGCTTTTATGAAAAAGTTGGGACCCAGGTGATCATTGGTCTTTGGAAATTGATCTCTGATCTCTGAGTCCATTTTGGTCTATCAATTTCGCATGTGATGCTCACTTCTTGGTCCTTTGAATCGTTGTGCTTATTGATCTGCCACTTACCTGCGTCCATTCCAGAGTGCGCGTGCACCACAACGAGGAGTGGGCCACTGCGCAGGGCATCTCCTGCTCCAGAAAAATGGGCCGCTGGCAGGCGAAGTTGGACAACGGAACGATGAAGATTGAGCAGTTCGAAGTGACCTGCGAGGGTGAGTAAGAGACGACGAGTAGGGCAATAGGTCGGATGATAACCTTCCTAATGATAACTAAAAATGGTGGCATTAGGTCGTATAAGAACTATTACGTCATACTTCCCATCCAACATAGTGATAAAATGTACCGTCCTGCAGGGTTTTTTTAAGATGACTTATCGATAGTGTGGAATCATACCGCGAAAATCCTGAATGTTCTATGTTTTGGATATCGCCCGATGTATTGCCACGATTAGTGTCAAAAGTACACTCAGACTCAAAAAACGCAGAATAATTTAGATAAGAAAATCGACGGCGTCGATCCGGTCATGCTCATTTGCGTCCTCAGCTCCGTTGTTATCCTCCGTCAGTTTTTTGAATGGATTTTCTCAAAAATTTCCAGATTTCCTAACCTTTTCAAAATATATTTTTTACAATAAATATAATTAAAATACAAATTCAGTGACGGCGGCGCTCGGCGTCGGCTGGCACTTTCTCCGCCATCGCTACGAGAAGAAACTGGAGGAGATAAGGACGCAGATGGATGCGCGCACTCTGCAGCCGAACGGTGAGTAGAATGAAATAATGGACGTAGCATCCGAGAAACGATACCACAATCTTTTCATTCTGTACAATCTCGTTGCCCACCTGATCCAGAGAGTGCTTAGAATGATGATAAAGTTGAATCGTTTTTTCGAATTCTATTCGACGCAAAAACGTAATTGTGCTGAACGTGTGTTCCTAACTTTCAATCGAAAATGACAGTCCGAACCGCCCGTCGCCAATGCAACGGCGACGAAAGCGCCAGTCGTGAGGTGACATATGAGACGAATCGCGAGAAAATCGACCATTTTAGGGGTTGAGCGGCAGTGAAATAAAAAATCAACCTATCCCGCTGAAATTTTGGTTTTAAGTACTTCAAATGATGCTCTTTCAAACTGCGTCGTCAGAATTTTGATAGCTTTCGTCATCTTCGAGATTCAGAAGGCCAAAGTTGGTACTGTCACTTTTCGTCAGTCAAATTGCGCTCACTTAAATGATCATAAGTCAGTTTAAAATAAAGATAGAAGGTCGTTCTTTTTTCCAATGAAAGCTACCATCCGGGGCTACAACTTTTATGTTGACGTCATAATTTATGTATCTCACCCTGGTGAGGGGCGGTCGGGTGAACCAAAAGTGACGTAACTTTGCAAATCGGAAAAACCCCCCAAAGTTATTACGCGCGTGTTGTAGTCCCTATATGTGCCTAACTTTTCGCCAAAAACTAGGGAAATAGTGAAGTGGAAAAAAAAGAGGCGGCACTTTAGTGAGGAGGACCAAAAACCGGTTTCGGACAGAGAACCTTCGAAGCCTCTAGTTGGCTGCTATTGGGCTCAAAGTCATCCAAGATCATCTAAAACAACATTTTAAATTGTTTCTTCAATAGTTATCACACTTTCATTGGTCAAAAACTACAGTATGACCTCAAAAAAAAAAAAAGTTAGGCACATATAGGGACTACAACACGCGCGTAATAACTTTGGGGGGTTTTTCCGATTTGCAAAGTTACGTCACTTTTGGTTCACCCGACCGCCCCTCACCAGGGTGAGATACATAAATTATGGCGTCAACATAAAAGTTGTAGCCCCGGATGGTAGCTTTCATTGGAAAAAAAGAACGACCTTCTATCTTTATTTTACACGGACTTATGATCATTTAAGTGAGCGCAATTTGACTGTCGAAAAGTGACAGTACCAACTTTGGCCTTCTGAATCTCGAAGATGACGAAAGCTATCAAAATTCTGAGGACGCAGTTTGAAAGAGCATCATTTGAAGTACTTTGTGCCAAAATTTCAGCGGGATAGGTTGATTTTTTATTTCACTGCCGCAGAGCAGTCGATTCTCACGCGATTCGTCTCATATTTTAATTATATTAATAAAATAAATAATATTAATAAAAATATTTTTTATTTAGGTCTAAGGAGCGTTCGCGGTCCGGCTCTCGCTCCACCCATTCTACCAGCTCGAACAGCTCCATCTTCAACTGGCGATCCAGAAAATGAGTTATTTTCCATTAAAATATGTCATTTGAACTCATTTGAACCACGTTGCACCTCAAAGGGCGATATCTATCGGATTTCTTAGATGCATATCAACTAAATGAAAATGCCGGAAAATTCACACAATATTTCCAATAAATACTCGGGAATATGATTGGAAAATTTTGAAAAGTAAAGATATTCAGGAGTTCGGACGGGAGTCCGTATCTAATATCTATTATAGTAACTATGAGGAGTCACAAAAATATTCGTGCGAAATCGAATTCAGGAGTTCAAACAGGGCTTCCCCATGTTGAAACCATTCTTAGAATCATATGATAGTGGCATGGGATTTGAAAAGAGTAGAAGTATCTTATAAATATGTTAATTATCTAAGAGTTCGGACGGGGTTATTAAGTGCACTAACTGACTTTAAATACCAGAAATCGCATAGCATGCCCGTTCAGTTAGTGCGCATATGAAATATGCACGGGAAAATGTAAAATTTTAAGTGGTGGAGAAATTCAGGAGTTCGGAGGGAGTGACGTCCGCGTCTGTTACCGCGAAGGCGTACGTCGCGCGTGAGGAGCGCAAACAGATGAAGAAGGAGGCGCACGAGCGGGACCTGGTCGCCATCATGGACAGATTCACGGTGAATTTCACAGTTTAAATGGAATTTAAATTAATTAAGTTAATTTTACTTAATTGAGGAGAATTTAACACTCATTTATAATATATTGAGTGAGAAAGGGTGACTATCGACAGATTCAGGGTGAATTCATGAGTATTTTGAATGAAGAAGTACTGAAATATCAACGCGCATGCGATGTAGTGATGAGGTGTAAGGTGCTAATAGGTTCACATTGTTGATCATGAATGTAGAAAAGTTTTCGGTGAAGTAATTTGTCCATTCAGGCCGCGCTCAAGCTGCCCAAGAAGGGGTCGAAGATTGAGAAGAAGGTAGGGAAGACCAGCTGAGAAGACCGGGTATTCCCGGGCAAATACAAACGGCACTAGGTCGGATGAGAACTGTGCCGTCATGCCGCCTTTGATATATCAACGACGACATAGTTCGCATGCGACCTAGTGCAAAGCAAGCAAATGCGTTTGCTAGGGTTAATAAAAATTGAAAATTAATTTACAGCCCATTGCCACGACTCCTGCGGGCCTCCCTGTCGCAGCGGGCGATCGTTCATCGGTGAGAAAACTATTTCTAAATTTTTAATGAATTTCTAAACAAATGTTGTCTAGTGTAGTAACATTTTCGATATGTATAAAATTATATATTTTTAAAATTATTTAATCAAATTCCTGTCAGGCAGCCACCGGCGGGTCGTTCGAGGCGAAGACTGGAGGAGGCGAGGGAACCGCTGGGGTGAGCGAAATTGTGGTGCCAAGCCATCCGGATGATAAACCAAAAAAAATTAGCCTTCTCTAGGGATTTTGCAATATTTTCTCACGCAATTTTTGGTTATCATCCGGTAGGCCATAATCCAACGCTGATCATCTGATCTGGTATCGAATTTTGGTATTTTGAACTTCTAAAGTTAATTAATTGATTAATTAAGCAGTATTTAATTAGAATAAAATACATTTAAGGCATCGAGCGCGAGCACGGCCGCCCCCTTCCCCACCATGTGAACTCATTAGGAGATAAAGCAGCAAATGAAATTTCAAGACAACGTAAAGAAATGCTCGAAATATACCAAAATCGAAGATAAAATATGTGTACAATTCTCGTAGAGTTATTAGGTTGTCTCATGCGCAGGAACAGATTACAGATACAAAGTTTTGCGATATGAGGCGGAACATAACCCATAGTGGCACATCGAACTAGGAATAAATAGTTAGTGACAATTAAACCATTTTTTTAACAAAAAAAAAAGTTTAGTCATACATTAAAAAATGTATGAATGCAATTAATGTTTTTATTCAGTTTCAGTTCGCGAAACTGTTCGCTAAAAATGTCAGTTCGCGATACTCATCATGTGTGTGCCGCGTTCTTCCATTTAAACCTCACCCCGCGTCCCGCACACTCTGCACCAATGCGTTGCGCCCATCAGCTTGGAACCTCACTTTTCCTGTTCAAGTTGCTTATTTAGCTTGTCATTATTTTAATTTTAACTGCTGCATTCATACTGATCGCCGTATCTATTTCTTCATATTTTTCTTCAATGTTACTCTTTCCTATTGATTATCATGCCAGTGGTCCGTCGGAATTGCCTTGCAATAGTGTCCTATCACAGAAGCTGGCTTATACTCCATTGAAAAATTGATCCAATTCACTTGACTTCTTGATTTCCTTATCTCGCCTAATCATTTCTCGCTCAAAGTCATTATTTTCAGGCCAACGACTGAGCAATGTTCAAGGCGACACTCTCCAAAACCGCTCAACTCAAGCAAATCTTTGACGCTTTGAAGGTATTTTTTATGTCTATTAAGAAACTAATCCACAACGAGATAGCTCCCTCGGCAATTGTTGAGGGAGCAAAGTGATTAATTAGCAGCTTTGATTGCAACGCTTGCAAAAATATTGTACTTGAGGAACTGGTCGAACTCGTGGACACTGACCAGTTCACCATCGAATGCTCTCCTAAATCGATGCGACTGATGGGCAACGACTTAGTGAGCAATGAGAGCACGCAGATCTTCCTCGAGCTAAAGGTGAGTGTGTACATATTCAGGTATTGCACTCGTTTTAAAGGTTTAAACAAAGACCTGTGCAACGAGTTGCCAATTAGTTCGACACTCTATCACTAGCTCTTCACTTTTGCAACTCAACCGTACTAGAGAGTGCCAAAAGTTGAGAGACCTGACCCCAATTACAGTGTACCTGTCGATGACCCTCTGGAAGGGTTCGGGACGGCGGCGGTGTGGTGGGGAACTCACGTGGACAAGCAAATTAAATTATGGTGAGGAGAGGTGAGGGGAGAACCTTCCCCTGCCTATCCCTCCCGGCGTCCCTCCCCCACACCCCCTCCCCCGCCAGAGGGTCAACGCCAGTGCTCTTGCATGGAAGGAAATGTGAATTTATCGAATTTCACTTATTACGACCTATTTCAGGCCGATCTCTTCGAATCGTACTCTTGCGATGTCTGCTTTAAGGCCATCACGAGCGTGGATACGATGGTTAAAGCACTCGATTTCTGTTCCGAGGGCGATGAATTTATCATAAATGGCGATGCGAACCTGCATAATACTGTGGTCTACTGGATCGTCGATGCCAAGTACCAAGTACAACAGGTTTGTGATGCGCAGATAGATTTGTAGCTCGACATCTACTACAATCTTGCGCAGAAAGATAATATGGATGGCTGTGCAAGAAATGAGAAATCCGATTGTGAGAACTATGAGAAAAAAAATCAACCTGAACAATTCTTCCTAGCGAATTCACCGGTTATATAGGGAGTATTACCAAAGTATAAATAAGGATAAACATCTATGGGGAAACATGTATGTTCAGGAAGTAACGGGCACGATAGCGACCTTGTTCATCGAAGAGCCATGTGAGCCCCTCTCCATGCCTGGCGACGACTATTCCGTGGTGAGTGGCAAAACATTTATTTCATATAGACGATGGGAAAGATTTGGATATTAGAGTCTTATTCATCCAATCTGATCATCAGGGCTCAATGAATATGAAAATGGCTCCCATTCCAGGTCCTCTCGATGCCGTCCGCTCTCTTCCACAAGACGATCAAGAATCTCTGCTCGTTCACTGGCAAATACTTCCCCCGCATCAACATCGACGCCACGGAGTTGGAAGTGACGTTCACGAGGGCGGATCATACCGGAAAGAGCGAGAACCCCGTCACGACGACTGTCAGCTTCCCGGCGACGACGACGGAGGGAGATGGCAGAGTACGTTCTTTTCATTCTCATGGATAGTAATCTTACAGACATAGAGATAGGAAGGAGCTTTTCGCACTTGTGTATGACTTTTTTATGAGTATATTGTAAAATCAGTTGAACATTGATTGTGAAAGAGAGTGCACGTAAAATGAAACACTGAATAGCCATCCACAATCTTTTCCAGGAGGCGGTGCAAATCGCGTTCAAAGAGCCCGTGACTATGCGCTGCAGTGCCAGGTATCGATTCTGATTCGAAATAATAGAAACTTAGTTGCGAAATATTAATACCAGAAACATCAATAGTTGGGCTGAACTGAGAGAGGATAGAAACCACAGTACCATTAGAAACACATCTTTCTATGCAGGCATCTTTTTTGCTGTGACACTCTCAAACACTAAAATATCACTAACATATCACAACAATATGTTCAGAAAAAAAGCAAATTCTCATAACATGTTCAACTTGCCAGAAAAACATAATTCTCATTCTTTACAGACATCTGCTCGCACTCACTAAGCCCTACACTCTCTCCGATCGCGTTACAATCGTCCTCGGCAAGAAAGAGGGCCCTTACGGAGACGAAGTCAGCAGCATGATGGTGCAGTACGGTCTCGAAGACATCGGCGTACTCAGACTTGCTATTAGTCCCCGCTAAGTTATTTAAATCTGAATCTATCAGCGTCTATTGAAAAGATTATGCATTATAATTTTATCTGTCCCCGTTAAGTAAATGTATTCGAATTACGCTTCTAATTGATTCAAAATGATCTCTTTATGGTGAATATTGTGTTCTTTTCATCGTTCACATTCGTTAATGGAATCAACATTTTCGGAACTGCTGTCCATGTCGTGTTCATGTAGTTAAATCCAATAAATGCAAAATGCGCAAGAATTATGATCATCCCAATGTATTACTCCTCGTTCCACTAGACGACGAGTTTTTTACCATGACCTTCACGGAAAACATGAATTACTAATACTATTTCCATCTCTCACGGCAATCATCATTAGATTAACTGTTTATTATCGGCAAGTGTAAAGTGAGATACCAGTAGGAATTTGTAAACCCGTACAATCTAAGGGGCAATCGGGATCAAGGAGAAAGACGTGAAGACCATCTTGGCATTTGTGAGATCTTGCTTAGACGCTTCGAGTCATTTCCGGAGGAGGTTCCTGAAACCAGACAATATCACGCTTGCTTAGCTGATTTCGTAATGATTTTGAAAATTTCACCACATGGAGAGAAGAACATAATATCTGTTGCCAGCATATTATATATTTATATTTCTATTGTTTATATCGGATTAGGCAAGTGTTGAATAGATTGTGGTGTATGCTTTGATGAGTTGATGATTTATCGAAGTGGAAAGATCAAAGACCAACCTGGTAGGCGTAGGAGTGGAAGGAGGAAACAGGAGAGGTCATGGCAGTGAGCGGAAGCTCGACCTCGTCATCTGAAGAGAGCGTAAAGATCAGTACGACTTGAACAATCTAATTTGTCCATTGATCAAAGATAAATGATGTTTGCTTCTTGCATTCAAGTTAATATTATCGATACCTATATATAAAGCGCAGTGTCCGTCTGTCCGTTTGACCGGATTGCGAAACAGTTGCGAAACGATTACGAAATGGGAGGGAGAGAGATCGCGTCAACATGTTGCGAAACCTAGATACCGCGCTAGGACGGGGCCCCCGCCGAAGGGGGGGGGGCAGCCGGACTAGTACTATTATAATATCGGAAATATAGTACATCTACGATCAAAGATCACCTCTCCTTCCCCTCCTTGGGTGTCCGATGAAGTAGGGTGGAGGTGGTGCGGAGGCAGTGGAAGTGGGTGTGGCCGTGGCAGTCTGGTAGGAGGGCAGAAGGGACATGCTGCGTATTTACATTGTTTTAATGGCAATTAGTATCATAGAACATGTCTCACATAATTGTCAACGTGTCCTCCTGACTTTGGCTACATAATATTGAATGAAGGTAGTAAGTTCGGGACCGGAAAATAGAAAACACTGACTCCATCTGGCTGAGGATACTCAGTGAGGAGGTGTTGCGGTGCGTGTCGTCCCGGCGACAGGCGATCTCCCTACAATTGGAATGAATTGATTACGATTCTGAACACAAATCTGTTTCAGACAAAGATGAACTAAATGATGTTGATATCTAGAGAGTGCTCTCTAGAGAAGACTCTCTCAAAAAACACGCTCTCTCGTCAGTTAGAGTGAGCGAGAGAGTGTATGACAGGAGAGAGCGAGACGATTGCTCGCTCTCTTACTCGTCAGAGTTGCGAGAGCGCACGCAGTTTGAAAAGATTCGTTTCAAATGTAGCCATCCCAATTCTCACCTGAGCAGCACCATGAAGGAGGATCGTCTTCTCGGTCCCCCGCCGGCCACGCGCGCGCTGCCAGACATCGAGGTTCTTCAAAAATGTAGGTGTCTCGATTGTAATTTAATACCCCAAAGCCGATTGAAAAATCAACAATCTGATATTAATTAGTTAGTGCTCACCTTCCCGAATTCGAGGGCAGGAACATGAACATGCCGTAGTTGGAGAGCGAACCGTATCCGAGGGCGATCCTGAAGAGTACGATTTAGTGACAATCTGCTTTTCAGGAATGCATCAACCATCATTGTCAACTGTAAATCACCTCAAAACTACTATTTAATGTTTTTAGAAAGAACAGAACGACACTATCGAAAACGCGAACACCCATTAATTTTCAAAATATCCTGAAACTCACCTTGGCCGATTCTCTAATGTACTACAGATCCAACACGGTTTGTTGTTTTTGATCAATCCTAATCGAAACAACTATTCGGTGAAAGAGCTTAGTGCTGTATATCTTCAACTTTGATTAACAAATACTCACTTGGGTCGATTGATCTTGGAGAGCGCGAAGATGCACGTGACGGCGATGAGCATGAGAATGACGATGCCTGAAGAAAAACTTTTTGTGATTAAAAAAATAATTAGAGAATGAATATGACGATGCCTGCAAATGAAGGAAGAAAATGGCTAATTTCTTCACAACATATACTCATTGATATTACTCACAAATTCGACAATTTCAGCGGAAGTTTATTCTATCTGAAGGATATAGTTCTGTGTGTTTCGCTATGAAATGAGTATGTTTCATCACTCCTTCATTGTCTCGAAAAAACTGTGATTGTAATATATGCCTTCCTTTCGAGCAAAGAAAAAAATGAGGCTTTTTAATCAGAACGGTGAGGAGAGTTCCCTATGCTTTGCCCTAAGCGATTATTTTTTCAAAACATTTGAAAAATGAAAACAATGCCAAAAACATGTACTAGAGACATGCAAGAGGTGGAACATTGACCAACCCAGAAGGAACGTGACGTGATCCTCTCGAATTTCTTCGGGCTCGGGAAGGTAGGAGGGAGGGGAGTACTGTAAATACTTTGATTAAGAAATTACGCTTAATTAATCGAGGTATTTTTTCATTAATGAATCTTCCGTATAGTAATGCTGATAGTCACTGTATTTTCCAAGTGCACTGTCATATGAGGCTGGTTGGCTAAGAATCAATAATGGCTTGGCACATCGAAATCGTGAAAACTGGCGCAAAGGGGTTCTCAAGGGTGCTGATCATCATGGTCCACTTCATTCAGCACCAATACGACCGGTGCAGCCAGGTTGCATGTCAGTTCTCCCTCGTTATTTTCACAAATTTCTTCATAACTAAAGAACGTATCAAGTAATTACCCTGAAAATTGAATTCTGGGTGAATTGGACCCTACCGATTCCGAAAATGTGAAATTCGTCATCGATTGCTTACCCGATAATGAATTGAAAATATTTTCTCGAATACCAGCCAAGTGTTAGACTAGGTCTATATGTGAGGAGATGCGTCTTATTCTCACGATCATTTTTCGTATGCTATGTGTGGACTTCGGAGGTGACTATTTTTTGCTACAAGCAGTTTTCCATTTCAAGTTTTCCGTGATCTCACCAAAACATTTGAACAAATAATGGAGAATGAGAAATTTAAATATGTTTCAATTGCAGTTCATTTGCCCATTTCGGTGGTAGATAAATATGAGCAATGAAACTTAATTATTTCTCTTTTCTACATTCTTCTTTTCGATGTTGTGGTCAGATTATTGCAAAAGGAAAACTGCTTGTAGCAAAAAATAGTCACCTCCGAAGTCCACACATAGCATACGAAAAATGATCGTGAGAATAAGACGCATCCTCACATATAGACCTAGTCTAACGCTTGGCTGGTATTCGAGAAAATATTTTCAATTGATTATCAGGTAAGCAATCGATGACGATTTTCACATTTTCGGAATCGGTATGGTCCAATTCACCCAGTATTCAATTTTCAGGGTATTTACTTGATAACTTCTTGAGTTATGAAGAAATTTGTGAAAATAACGAGGCAGAACTGACATACAGCCTGGCTGCACCGGTCGGATTGGTGCTGAATGAAGTGGACCATCATGATCCGCCCCCTTGAGAACCCCTTTGCACCAGTTTTCACGATTTCACTGTACCAGCCTCAACAGCCGAATGCTCGATTCTTAGGCAACCAGCCTCATATACCAACCCTCACAGATATCCCTTTGCCTCCACTGCTAACTGATAAGAAAAATGCGCGCGTGACTGTTTAGGCTGCGCGTTACTCATCCTTTCTATTGCATGTTTTCCCCTTTATGAATTATGTCAATATTGTTTTAGTGAAATTGGTTTTACATGTTTTTCTCTGATTATTCTTACGTTATTTTTTGTTAATCACTTGGCAGTTAATGTCTGGAAATTCGAATAATGAAATCCTAGAGGGAATTCCTATTTCGAAATGCGATAGTCACACTTTGCGTGAGATGCGTTTCAATCAGTATTAAAAAAACTCTTAGCTCAAAATGCATAATGGTCACTGATATGTCAGTGCGGCAAATAGAGCGCTCCTTTTCAAGCGCCCGATTTCAGCGTCCTTTTCTCATGAGTGGCATGTTCGACAACACCGAGGAGCGAGCTGCAGAACAGATTAACGCAGCGAGGGAAACTGTTGAACTACGGTACCTTATTTCGATCTCCCTAGATATCCATATTTTGTTTCAGAGCCGCTGAGGACGGTGTATTTCACGTGGATGCTGATAACATCGTTAATTTCGACCTTACCAATCTAGATTTTACGGTAATTCCTGCATGTGAATTAACGTTGCAGCTGCCATAATTTGCATAGTAATGTCAAACCTGAGATCTAACTCATTTTTAGTCGAGTGATACCCTGGGAAGGAGAAGACGTGCATCAGATGCAGATCAAGTCGTTAAGGGATATTTTAAAACTCACATTGGAAATCGGAACGTGGATATGTCAATCGCAATCAAGGTAAGACATCGGTTGAGATTCGAATTTCTTCTAACGATCAACAACTTGTCAGATCATGCGTGTGTTTGAAAATCAATCGGAAAACAACAGAGGGAAAGGATTCAAGGAGGTATGCGATCTTGGGACGTTTCTTATTCGTGATTTATCGATGTATTTGGTTTGTTTTTTTTCGAAATCATACATAATCTTTGCGATTTTCAGAGGGACAACGAGGTTGCCATCCATCGTCGGTCTACGCACCCGAATGTTGTGACACTCTACGGGTTCATTGAAAGGGTAACCGACATTTATTGGTGCCCGGATTCCCTCCACCATTAGGACCCAGTTTTTGGGCTTTTACCGAAAATAACAAATAAAATAACATGTTTGAATAGGGAAACCATACTCGAATAGAGCCTTCAGCAAAACTGCGCAGGAATTCCGCTTCTACATGTGCATGGAGCTGATGGATGCCGATCTGGCTCAGATAACGAAGCTAATTCACGAAGCACCCTCCGAGAAGAAGGTCGGGAAAGCACAGATCGAGAGCTTTATCGGCTGCGTTGTGGTCTCGGTGAGATCTATCAATTACTCGCATTAGACTCTCCACAAAACCTAAATTTCGTGTCTTTCTTCGCTCTCTTGAAGCTATACAAAGGTTTGCGTTGCATTACAGGCTGTCGATGCATTGAGCTTCCTTCGAGACAATGCCCGAGTGATCCACAGTGGTTCATTCATTCATTCATTCATTCATTCATTCATTATTCCGATGGAGGTTATATAGTAATTATGGAGGTTATATAGTAAAATAGTCAGTAATGTTGGGAAGGGGCATGAGGTCCGTCGATGGGGTCGAATCGGGTTGGGTCGCAGCAAGGGTATTGGGTCGAAGGGGTGGGAAGGGCTAGATATCAAGCCACTTAGGGAACAATTCGTGAATTTGCTATGAGATATATTTTGATTCGTTACCGCAGGGTGATCTCGTACTATCATACGTCGACTAAATCTCCATGCAAAATATCAGGCCTCTCACGATAGAATCAGAACAAAGCGACCACATCGTGGTACAATCACAAAAATCTATTTTGTTTTTCGAAGTTTTTAGGATCATCCTTGGCGCTGAATCCGGGTCGATCATATATGTCAAATTATCCTTGCTGTCGCACAAGATTCTATTTTCCGAATTTAAGATCTGAAGCCGGATAACATCCTGATCAATTTCGCTGGAGAAGTGAAAATGGCCGATTTCGGCATTTCTAAGAAACTACAAACGGCCGTTTCGAAGACCAGAGCAACAACTAACGTGTCCGGGACCGATATCTACATGGCTGTGAGTACTCGGGGGTTAAACATCCACATAAACTCAACCAGCATCTAGCGGAATCTGAATAGCGCTCTGAGACTACGAAAGATGTATAAATTTGCATAATTTTAAAGATGTAGGCTGCTTTTTCCAGCCAGAGCGGTTCCAATCTTCAAAATTTGGAATAGCGAGGGGATACGGTAGCAAGTCGGAAGTGTGGAGTCTCGGCATCACCGTGGTTCGAGCACTTTTTATGTTGAAAATATTTATTTTTTCAAATCATCGCATAATGACGTTGTGTTTCAGTACGAGTGCGCTACTGGACTGAATGCATATACGGCGAGTTCAACTATTTAAATATTCGCTTGCAGTCTCAACAGTTTTAATCGTTTCAGTTCTCTAGATAGCACAAGGAATGTTGATTGTATTTTTTTTCTAAGTGGGGTGGAACATCTCACTCGCTTCAGGGCGTCTTCGCATCGGAGGATATCTGTGACGATGCAAAGCCGCCACCGAGCATCACGGACAAAGCATTCTCGCCTAGACTGCGCAATTTCGTCAAAGCTTGGTGAGCTCACTTGTAGGGATGATCAATAAATGAAAAAAAAAATTAATCACGAAGGGAGGTGGGATTTGAGAGAGTGTGACAAAAAATTGCTAACTAGCAGGATATTTCAGCCTGTTCAAAGACGAGAAGGGAAGAGCGAGTGTGAATGCAAAGGACGACAACAACCTACAGGTACTATTTATATTTATATTTTTTTATTTATATTTTATTTTTAAGTGTGTTGAAGTCTCCTGATTCGTATCAAACGAATATTTCATTGAATGTGATTCTACTTCAATACCTCTTTTCTCTCATTGTTTGTTAATTTCGATGCTATTCCAGAGACCGTCTCTTCATCAATGAGTTCAAAGACAAAGAGTTCTAAAATGTCCAGTTCTAAAGTGGCACAGCTCCTCAAAATGATTCTTAAGGATAAACTGTTCTACAAATTCCACGCCGCGAGGGACGCTGTCTCAGTCGATCCCACCCCCGTCGATCACTACTTCGCAGGAAAGCTCCAGAAGGACAAGCAAGTTCCGAGGTGAGGTAGTCAGTGGAAAAGGACGAAATTGACCGATTTCATATAAAGGAAGGGACGGGCCGTTTGCTTGTGCATGTTGAACAATAATGCAGATGTTGCATTTCTAACATTGGGTTCACATATTCAGACGCGCCTGTGTCATCGACATTCTTGAGCGAGTCAAAGAGGGACTGCCTCAACTTCGAGACGGATTGGCTAATTGACTCATCCATTTTATATCTTTTAACCCTTACTAATAGTCAGTAACACTTTGTCTTTGCTATGCACTGCATTGTTGTTCGATCGTAACAGTGAAGTGAACTAGTAAAGATTGATCTTTGATCTCACTTTGAACGAGAAGGTGCCGTTGAGATCGTCACGGGCTATCATCGTGGGCGTGCAGGGCGAGACCTGAATAGATTTTATGAATGAATGAATGAATTAATTATAAATCAATTGTTATGAGTTTCAAATATAACGTGTGAAAGTTTCGATAGAATATGATTTTTGCCTTCGTCCCTGGTTCTACAACACCTCATCTCGTGCAAGAACATTTTATTGATTTTGTCACGACAACAAGTAAATGTCTTGAACAATTATGTTCGATTATTTTCATAACACTGGGTAAAAGAGGGCCCGCTCACCCCAGTGTCATTGAGCATGGCCACCAGCTGGCAACAGGCCCGCCGCGTGATGTTGAGAGGACGCGCGCAGATGTGCATCGGATACCTGGAAGAGATCAGATATCAAAGATCAAAGATCAAATACTGAGTACATGGAAACGCGAAATTCGCGAAACTCATGTTGAAAACAATAGGAAAAATCGTAAGAGAAGCAAGATCCCGAGATCATAGAACTGCCAACCAATTTAATCAAATAGCCCGAATTCGAAGCCAGCAGTCAAAGGAGCAATCGGATTTCGTGCAATCAGAGGCAGTTTCGAGAAATGGAGCGAGAGCAAAGGAGATTGGGTCAAATGTGATAACTTCTGGAAAATGGAGAAAGAGGGCTCGGAGAACAACCAATCATTTTCGGGATGTAAGGCCGAAGAAGGATCGGCATTGAGATAAGTTTCAGAATCTGATCAAGAAGTTGCCAAGTGAGAGCAGTTAGTGATCGAGTGTTTGTTGCGGCATAATATTATAAAATTAAAACAAAAACAATTATACCAAAGCGCAAGTAGATGAAACAATGAAAATTGTTTCTAAAAAATATGAAAATACAAAGAAATTACACTTCCAGCTCTCAAGTCATCATTAATCCAGTTGTTCCATTCCTCATCAACTGACAATGGCATGCGTTTCAGAAGAGGATCAAGACTTGACACAGGTTACTGATATAAGGAGAAGCAAAACAAAAAACAACAACATGCTCGTGTTATTACTAAAACTATTGCTGCATGCTGCGATTGCTGGACTAGCGCACGCTTCTCTCAAGTCATCTCATTTCCATCCTTCTCTCCCTCTTCAGTCAACAACGATATACGTTTCAGAAGTGGAACAAGAATTGAGACGTGGATGCACAATGTGACCCTGGTGGACATTCGCAAAAAAAATAACGCTTGCAAAAACCTACTTGCAGTAGTAACTGGTGGGCCAGCGCGCTCTCCTCTCTCAAGTCTCCCCCTTCCCTTCTTCCCGTCCCTCTTCCGTCCACAGCGCTTCCTTCAAGCCCAAATCAGTTTAGCCGCCAGCAGCCTCTCAGGGGGAGTTCCCGCTGTTCTCGCCAATTGACTCATTCTCTCCAGTTTCCATTTGCTGACTAGAGAAAGAGAGAGATCACAGGAAATGGAGAGACGCAGACCGACCGGTCCTGGTTGAGACTAGGAGAGTTTGCAAATGGCTTGAGCGAATTTAGCGACTCTTGTTCCTCGCAAGCGAGTCAGAGCGAGAGAGTATTGCGAATGGAGAGAACGAGCGTTGCGAGTTAGAGAAACTGCTACTACGGGGCATGCTCGGAATGATAAGTTTGCCGATGAAGACTGCCTAAATTGCAATGGGAAAGGAGTGATATTGAGTGAATTCTGCGATGCAAATGATAAATGATGTATCCAATCTTCAATACTGGTCTCTGGGGGCAGAGGAAGTGCAACTCTTTGTCAGAATCTATCTTGTATGCACTTTTCTCTGGAACGAAATAAACAATGTTTGGACAAATACTGGATTCATATTGATAAACGGCGCATCGCACTTTCGGTACTGGTCTCACGGGCATTGTTCTAAAATCGGTGAGATTCAGACCGGAGTTCGCACTTTCGACAGACATGAGTAAACACAGGGCAGGAATAATTCATAGACCAGACGTGACTTTCGTGCGCTATTATGCCGAAACCACAACGCAAAAACAAGATCGAGACGAAGAGAAATGAGAGAAAGAAGACCCAGATTCATTGCTCATAGCTCGCGATATCCCCCCCCCCCCCACCCTTTGTCCTTCCCTTCCTCCCTCCATCTCTCTCTCTCTTCCCTCATTTTGTGCACTATTATCTGACATACGAGAGGAGAGACAAGCGTAGAGGGAGATGGACCTCCCCCTCTGCCTGACTCCAGTCACTCTCAGTGCGTCCTTGTCGGAAATATGAGTAGAAATGGCGCGGGATTGGGTGGACAGATGCTACAAGAGTGGAGCGCTGGCGAGTTATCTTGCAGCAATCACGTGACTGGGGATCAAGTTTGCAGTTTTGTTGTGCACGAGTGCACTGATTCGGACCATTATGCGCCAACAGATGAAGTTACAGTGGGCATATGAGTTGATATGTGCGGAATTGGGTGGACAGATGCTGCCACACTCTCTTCATTTCCCGTGCTCTCTCCCTGGCTCTTGCGATGCTAACCCAAGACTGGAGTGTTGGGAGCGAGTTCGCTTGTAGCTTCCACGAACATGGATCAAGTTTGCAGGGGTTTTGTCCACGAATAACCATGTTTCGCTGTATTCGGTTCGAAAGAAAAAGTTGCAGAAGCAATACAATGTAAGAATAGAACGTGCGTGACGAGAACTTGAAGCGCACGGCAAAAAAAATTGAGAGGGTTCTTTTCGACAGCTTTGCTGCGCTTTCATCCGCAAGAAGTGGCTCCCGCTTCAGAAATGGAAAATTACAATGGATATTTTTATTTGAGATGAAGGAGAAGGAAATGAAAAAAACCGCGGCAAAACAGCAGACTGAGCTCGTAAATGCGAGCTGTCAGCGCGTATTTCCGCATGGACGGAGACGGAATAGGCGGCGGTTGACAGTTCGGACAGGAAAAAATGTGAGATGAAGCTTAAAGAAATATGAGCATATTTTGAACGTCAAACGTTTTCAGATATCAAAATTGGCTGAATTTAGCTCATTTTAGCAGGCAGTTGGATAAGAAGGAAGGAATGGTTTTATAGAATTTGTTTTTGAGCATAAATGCGGGCCTGTCAACGCGTATTTCCGCATGGACAGAGACGGAATAGGCGGCAGTTGACAGTTCGGATAAGAAAAAAATGGCGAACGAGCTTCCGTTTTTCTAGTTCGAAAATCCAGGAAAGTTGAGGCGCTGTGATAAGTTGGAAAGTAGCAGATTTCAGAATTAAAATAGAAAATTTAGGCTCGTACAAGATTATCTTCTAAAAAAGGAGACAGAACGGAAGCTAACTGCTAAAGACGGAAGAATGGAGGAAACATTCCATAAATAATGCAAGACGAAGCGTTCGAAAGCAGAATCTCAATAGCTCAAATGCAATTTTAGGAAAGTTTTAACAAAAAAAAATGATTATAGATGTTGCAACCTCTCGACCATTTCAGATACTAGACTAGAACGGAGGAAGTGGCAGTCAAAGGAATGAGGCCCTATGAGGAAGAAGGGAGATAAGGGGATGCGCCCTCCTGGGGCTAGAATATATAGGAGCCAGGCATAGATAGCCGGGCGCGATATGGAGAAATATTGGCCCATGTCTATTCAGCGGTCAGGGCAAGCGAGAGAGCATGTAAAATGAAGAGAATTGGAGGGTGGAGGGTGCGAGAGAGTGTGGGAGATTGAGAGAGCGAGCGCATCTCTCGGTATATCTTTCCCCGTCGACCCGCTGGGGACCAATTCGTTATGAGCCGAAAAGGCAAAGCGCGAACGAAAGAAATCGCGGATATTGGAAAAAAATGGCTGATGAGGGGAAAGATAATGGCAGGGGGTATGTTCCGATGAGGGAATGCTGTATGGTAACATTCAGAATACCAATGTTTGACACTACCAGGCGACATGAAATCATAGTAGTGATGTTTAATTGTTGCACAATTTCCCATCGATAAAATAGGCATCTCACACTGAGGCTACACTTGAACTAAGGGCGAAACGGGGGGCCGGACATTTGCGCAACGACCATTTGCGCAACGGAGCGCCGTTCGATGGGAAGTTGCACTAGCAACTTGGGAGTTGTTTCATTGTAACCAGTGTGCGCTCCTACAATTACATATATAAATCTTGCTGCTAGGCGATCACGAGTTTTACTCGTCACCAACGACCGGGGGTTCATGGTCCAAAATTGAGAATTTGACTAACAAATCATGGTTAGATAAACACCAGATGCCGTAGCCAATCGACACCCATGTTGCTGGGATACAGTAGTTACTGAAGTACTGGAATATCGATTGGTTACAGTGCTCTGTGTTTGTCTAATCATGATTCTCTGCTCAAATTCTCAATTTTGGGCAATGAACCCCCGTTCGTTGGTGACGAGTGAAACTCATGATCGCCTAGCAAAAGGATTTGTATATGTAATTGTAGGATAGCACACACTGGTTACAATGAAACAACTCCCAAGTTGCTAGCTCAACTTTCCATCGAACGGCGCTCCGTTGCGCAAATGGTCGTTGCGCAAATGTCCGCCCCCCGTGAAACCTATTCAAGGAAAAAAAATTGGATCACGTTGACGAACATTATGTTGCATGACTTTAGGGTTTCGATTGTCGAATTAACGAGGTTCCATTGAACTCACATGAGAGTAGCAAATCAAAGAACTAACTACGTGGAATCCTGTTCGTTACACTGCCGTGTGTTAGAGTTGTTTTTCCAAGAGAGCATCCATCAAAATTAATGGGACGAGCACCAAAGCAATGGGAGAACGGTTCAGGAGAGCGCATTATGATGCAACATTGAAATTTAATTAGGAAAATCTTCGAAAGCATCAATATACAACCGCAATTGGTATCTATACAAATCAGAGCGAGCAGGAATCTACTAGTACAAGAAGCGGCTGATTAGCATTACTTCGTTATATTATTTTAAATATGCCTGATACACCACCTCTCTCACAGGGATAAGGAGCAAAGTGATCGGTATTACCACGTTGTTATTATTGTTGATTGGAAGAGACCAATCTGCGTCGAACACCACACCACGCGCGCTTGTTCCACCAATTGGTGTGAGCCGTCTGTTACACTCTGCCTTCCCGTGAGATGAGCTGGGAGTAATGCTCTCTCACTTTTACGCACTCTCTCGCATTCTGTAGCCTACTAGAGAGCAAGGGGAAGTCAGAGGGACAAAAAGCTCCGGGAATCTTGTTAGTGCCGTTTGTTGTCGGCTGCCAGAAAGCGACATTGCGAGGATAAATCAACGATATAACACGCGAAAAGCAGGCTTTGAACGAACACATGCCGAGGCATGATCAGGGAACTCATCTGAGGCTGGCAAAAATGCCTTGACTTTACGTGCTCTTTACGTGCATTTCTTGACTTGAACTTAGTTACTAAACTTTCAAAGAGCACACCCGAGAAACGTAAGAGCTGCAAGCACGTTGGTACATCTTTAACCATGCCTAGATGACATCAGATAACAAGGCCAGCATAGGTTTCACTTCATATTCGAAAAAAAAACTCGGAAGCTGCAGACGCGTCGGACCTGGATAAGCCCCTGAAACAGCGCAGCGAGGGCGGGTCCACTTCTAAGCCGGGCAATCAGTCTCTGTCGCGTCTGAGGGTGTCTCGCAGGGCTCAAGCGAAAGCGAGAGGGAGCGCCTAGGCAAAGTTGGACACTTTGCAAGAAGCTTAGATAAATGTCCTCCTCATTTCATGCTTTAGGTCAGAGAGTGTGAGAGAGCGCGAGAAATGAGAGTTTTAGAAGGTTGCTGAGATTGTTCTGAGGGCCGCCACTAATCTTGTGGGAATTGGGGGGAAAGAGGAGAAACTTGGCCTCGGAGTGAGATGAATGGATGGATATGAGCTAAGTTCTGCGATTCATCTTCTGACCCGAATTGGTGACAATGTTTGGGCTTAAAAGAGCAACTGGAGCGAGACGAAGGGGATGCGGAGGCAATCGCGAGACTCGAGATAATGGATGACGAGCGGGAATCGTCGTAGGTTTGAATGAACGATAGAGTTCAACACGGGGATTTCGTCTGACGACTGGTCTAGAGAGTCTGAGAATGAACGAATGCCCGTTCATCGAACTCTAATGATCAAGCGAGTTGCATACCATAAATGACGAGTCACTCAGAAAGGGATACTAAGAGCGGTTTTTTGAGTGGATAATGCTGAACAGCCTGGGAGAGGTCTTATGGCAAGGACTGCGAAATTCGGGTAATGGTCTCTTCAGTTTCAATTCTCTCTTACTGCTCAATCAGTACATAGTACAGTGTGAAGAGACGACGGCCCTAATTCCGAACTCTACTAGTGACGGAGCTACCAGAACGATTCGTTATGAGCAGAGGATCAAATTTCAACATCGTTCACGCACACGCTCGTGATGTCGAGTATCGGCTTACAGAGTGGGGGTTGCATGTTCCCTAGGCGAGTAGAGGGGGAGAGACAGAAATTCGTTTAATCTCAATTCATGGCAAACTCTCTTGAACAATTTGAGAGTGTGGAGATACGGTCATCAAAATTTCGAACTAGTCCAGCGCAAGTCTATGAACCAAACAAAATAACAAAGTGCGGCCAAACAGGAAGAGAATCTCCCTTGATAAAGAGATATCTGGCGTCGAAGTGAGTGAGAGAGAGACGGATGGTGTAACTGGAGGGAGGGAGAGGTGTCAGAGGAATGACGGGAGAGGATGATGCGACTCTCTCACTTTCCCGTGCTCTCTCGCTCTGCCTAACCGATTAAAGATGTGGAAAAGAATGATTGGAGTCAACCCAAGATGTGAAGGGATCGAAGAGGAAGACCGATAGCCGATCTGATCGGAACGCCTTTGATCTTAGGTATTACAAAGAAAAGCGTGTGAAGAGCCATCACTTCTAGCGTGAAACCCATTTGCGAGTCAGCTTTTCCATGTTGAATATGCTTCAGTCAAAAAGTAAAATAAGTGAAACACGACAGTCATCAATATCAGCAGCATAATCAATAAAAATATTGTTAAAAATGCATAGCTACAGGTTTGCCGGCCTAGTGAAATGTAAGTGCACAATGCAACCATTGTTTTACGCAGTATATTACCAGCAGGTAAAAATTATCTCAGTCCATTCCATAATTTCAAGATTCAAAAATGCGATTTTGAATAGGCTCATTTTGGTGTATGCTTCAGGTGCGCTACATCATGAGCTTAGCAGCTATCTAGCGCGCTTGAAACACATCCGCAAATTGCCCAAAATTACCTGAAAATTGAAACCGTAATTTAGAAACGACTAATGTGAAATATGTTTCAGCAATGATACGAACAAAACGAGAAGGCAGTCGTTCGATATCATGGGGATATTAATTGCCTATACAAATAATCAAAAAAAGCAATGCGTCCGGAATAACGAACTGCAGCCAGCCTGAACAGTTATCGCGTCATCGTCTTTACAAAGTTGAAGAAGCACCTCTCAGCCAGACGAATACTACTATTGAGACGATGCCATTTCGGAAGCAGCGCAAATAAACGGAGCTGCTTATTTCCCCTGCTCATTTCCTGGTCATTCCTCATTATTATTCGGCTCTCATCTTTGAATGAACGTGTAAACAACCGTGCATCTCGCTTTAGCAATGATGACCGGAATGAGGTGGTGGTCAATTTGGAAGGGATCAATGGAATGGATGCAAACGATACAATAACTTTGCGGAAATGTGAATGCTGTCAATGATTTCTGCAACAACATTGACCCCAAATTTCCCTCCAAAACAATAGTCAAATGGAACAGAATTATGCTACAGGAAGGAATGTGGAAGTAATCTCAAAGTTAGTTAGTTCCTGGAAACCATTCATTATTGTAGTATCTGAATGAAAACGACGCAAACAACCGTAAGCCTCAGAGGTTCGCCTCAATTATTGCGAGAGAGAGGGGCAGAAATTTAGTAATGGTTGGCCAGTCTTCATTCTCATTCTTTACTCGGCCACAGAATACACCAACTAAAACAAAATGGAGAGAGAAGAAAGGAAGTGAGCAATGGTCTGACTCTCCTCATATCACACATTCTTTAGACGATTAGAGACAGCGAGAGAGCATGGAATTTGAAGAGAATCTGACGATTGCTCAAGGAAGTGGTCTCTATTAGTACTGTGATCACTAATCGAAATGTCGGAGAACGTCCAATAAACAACTTCACGCCCCTGTATACCGCCTACATAATAATGCAGGAAATGTACAGGGGCCACAGAAGACATCAACTAATGCTGAATCGAGGGAAGAACGGAACTAGGCTTCATTAATGCTGTGACCAGTAAGCGCTGCTACGGAGAACGGCCAAGTAAACAATTATATGTTCCTGTTTTTAGCCTATAGAATAATACAGGAAATGTACAGGGGAATTCCTTCATTTATCCTGACTCGAGCAACAATTTACCTCGAAAACAGAGCTAGACCCAACTACAATTGCGCGTTGTTTTCCCCCAGAAATTTCGAATGAACAGCACACACTGCGCCCCATACTCCTTCTAATTTTCGTGCGATGTTTCGCTTACCCATGCGACATTCTTGTTGTCCACAGTGTTCGCCACCTGGTTCAAGTCTCACGCAGATTGAATTGAAAATGGGATAGTAAAGGGCGAAACTGCAGATAAACCACAAATACCTAGTTTCGAAATGAATGATCGAGTCAAGAAAAAAACAATGACATGACGAGACGCAAATAGGAGGAGTGGGCGCATTTCTAGAAAAACGTCAATTGAAGACGGCCGAGCACTTTACGCTGCTAATTTATGCCACCCCCACTTTTTCTTACTAAATTACTTTTCGAACTGCATACATAGATCCGTTGTTGGCTGTTCTATGAGGTGAAAGGCTGACACTGTGCGGCACATTTTGTGATATCAACACACTGACTCCACGCTCTCTTGTTTTGTTCTACTTCCGATTCGACTTCATCGACGGACCTCCGTTGTTCGACACCATTTCACCATAATATCCAGCATGCTTTCCCATGTACGGAATACATAATTGAATTGATTTGGATTGAATTGAATGTGGGAGTATTGTAATGGATGGGGAACGATCTGCGCTTGATAATTCGGTTTTGGCGCCTTGATAAGGCGCGTCTCTCTAATGTTGACAAGTATTCATTCTTTCACGGGATGATGGAGGATGATGATTGAATCTATGCAATTGTAAAGTATCGAAAATTTGGCCATGACTACGAGTTGTTGAAGTGTTTTCACACATATAGTTGCTTTGTCGTTATCACTTACCGAACTGTCATCGGTGCAGCAGAATTCTGTATCAGATCTAGAAAATGCATGAAAAGCCCAAATGCTTATCTTTAGGTGTGAAGTGTCGGAATTCTGCATCATTTCGCATTCGCCTTATCTCGACGCTTTTCTCAAACGCTTCGGAGTCTACACCGGGCACAAGTATCTGGTACACTGCTCATCTTATCATTCTAATCGCACTCCTCAACCTCTTTCTCACTTCGCACTCTCTTCATATCGCATGCTCTCTCGCTCTGCCTCACCACTAATATACTATGCGAACAGACGAGCGTCTACGTGGCATAAAAATATAATCTTTCTATCTCACCTTCCATATCTCTTTCTCTGCCGTCTCTTAAAATCATCCACTCTCTCTCCTCCCTCCTAATTCTCAGATAGGAGGGTCATTCGTGGCTCGAGTCGATGACACGAGCGACGGTCATGCTGCTGAACTCGTTTAGAATCGCCTGCCGACAGGGTATTCGATCGCCCGGAGGTCAGCTTATTGTGCTTGCATTTTCTTCATCATGAAACTAGTTCAATAAGCCGATATTATTTTTATTTTTGTGTAAATTAATTCGCTGAACAATCATCTAAACGTGCTATCGTGCATTTTAGACTCACATTGAAACAGCCTCATCACGAATCATGTTTTTGACAATTCTGAACATATTTAGTTATCAAACATACTGCTTTTAAAATTTTTATTGTCACTTGCCGATCAAACTAGGCATCACTTGCCGATCAAATAATAATTAAATTTTCCAGTGACCAATGGCAGTTGTGCATCCCTTGGCAGTCTCGCCCACCTCCCTGCAGCCAGTCCCTTCCCTCATTCTTCTGTGGTGGAACACTTACTGAAAACGCCGTGAGCCATTTGGTGATCGCTTTGTGTAGTGAGTTATGGGTCTAGCATATGATTTCTATAGAATCGAAGTTCCAAAACTCGTTTGGAAATTTGCCAAAGTTACGTATACATTTTAGTTCATGAAAGAATGATGAATTCAATTCAAGACCAGTTCATTGACATGCAATCGATGAAGCATATCGCAAGCAAACAATGTTTCAGAACATTTTAATTTTCTAAACTCTCACTCGAAAATAGTTTGTCAATTTATCATGACTGCAGCCCTCTCTTCCCCTCTCCTGCTTGGTCTCCCTCATCGACTGAGGCATTCTCTCCCCATGTCTCTCCTTTCCCATTCCTGGCCACAAAGAGTGTTTCGTCTACGCCCGCGAGTTCCCCTCAGACTCCTTGGAAATCGGAGAAAGAGGCGGATGAGGAAAGGTTGGTCGATACTTTTAGACGGAATGCAATTAATTTTTTCAAAGTAACACAATAATACAATGAGCCATGCAACACACATTTTTTCATTATTTTTTCGTGGTCGACTTCTCTACTAAATTACTTGTTGCATATTATGATCGGTAATAGTGCAGCGTGTGAAGCATAACGAAACATAAATAATTTCTTATTTTTTTCAGAAGCATCCTCGACATTTTGCATTCTGTTACTCCGTGTGCTAATGAGGATACTGAGGTTTTAGACACTTATTTTAATTAATTAAATAATTATTAGGTTGGTCATAAAGTTTTGCTCCATTTCGGACCCCAACTTTGAGTTCGCATAGTTTGATTTGCTTAAAACGACCCTTGTTTCCCTGATGCCATTATATAGGGACATGTTCGACCTTTTGAATAATATCGTTGAAATTGTGTAAGTATCTCTAGTATGGGTTAACTCAAGGTCTGTGTAACTTTGAATATTTCAGAAAAATTAAAATTTTAATTAAAGTTGCTGTTCTTCGCAGAGAAATTTTTAGATGGAGGCTCACAAAGTTTAAAAAGCACTAGGCATGCACTACCTAGTATCAAAAAGAGAGAGCTGCTGAATTCGTTATAGGCTTCGTGCAGGTCCTTGAATCACGGACACTTGTTAGAAAAATCAGAGTTCTCTCGAACAAATCACCTGTTTCAAGGATTGACTAGGCTGAGACCTACCTATGGGCGCTGTCATCACTACCTGAAGGGTTATCTATTATATCAATATTTAAAAACATACTTTGTTTTCTCATCTAAAAAAATGACATTTGTCGATCAATTATTTTTCGATTGAAATGCCGAAAAAATTAAAATTTAGGGTCTGCAGGCACGGATTGCCCTTGAAAAAGTAAAGACCTCCATAATATTCCAAATTAATGAGGGATAGAGTAATTTGTGCACAAAATTACCGCTCCTCAAACAACAGGTCTAGCACAAAAACGCCAAAAGTGTGTATTTCGATGTTCAAAATTGTACACCTAAACTCCGAAGAGCCCTGTTTATGAATGGAGAGCATAGTTGCCCACGCCGGCGGTAACCCCCATGACTCCCTACTCATGGGTGTGGATTGCGCCCATACCTGTCCAGCACTAACGATGACTTGTCCGTCACTAAAATCCACGACCCCCTATACGTTGTATTTTTGCTCAATTTGTCCGTCACTAAAATCGACGTATAGGGGTTCATGGTCGATAATGGGGTGGTAGGTCATGGTGTCATTAAGTCCAACTTACACTATGGGACTACAGTAATCCAAGTTACAGTAACCCGATTACCGTAACCTCGGTTCCGTGGAGCAACACATTGTCCGATCACGAACTGACTTTTTTTCAAAATGTCTCGGGAAATTCGGGTTTTTGCTCAATGTTGAGCAACTATTTGAGGAAATTTAATTTTTATTTTTTTCGTTATTAAATCATGGCCAAGTGGCTAAGGGGCTTGTCTTGGAAACCGAAGGTAGGGAGTTCGAATCCAGCTAGTGTAAAACATCTTTGCCGTGCTTCGGGGAACTTGCCTAAGGCATGTGGAGTTACCATATCCGCTTCTACCGTACCCCGGTCCAGTGCGTCAACCCAACTTCGCTAGGTCACATACATGATTTCATATGAGCCCGATTCTCCAAGAGTCGAACAATATCCTACAGGGTTTGGCACAGTGTTTTTACCAAAATTCGCGAAAAGGGGTTTTCGAGGGGGCTGAACACAATGGTCACCTTCATTTTGCGTCAACTCGACCAGTTGAGCCAGGCTGCATGTAGGCTGCACCTACATTTCTTGCTATATCTCCACAACCGATCAATGAAACGACTTCAAACTTGCACAGTGGTAGAATAAGTTCAGCATGATTCCATCTCAATCAAATTAGCATATTTTAAGATATTGTAAATATATATAATATCAATTTTCGAATATAGGGCAAAAATGGAAACCTCTAATTGCACTAGCAGATACGCCTCGCTCTGGCGATCATTTTTCGTATACATAGTATAATGCTAAAGTTCTGCTCCCTTAAAAAAGGGTTCCCAAGAAACAGAATCATCGACTCTCACAACGACTGTACTGCATGCTGAGTAATGTACGGTGGATTTTGCTAAATTCGCATCGCACTATTTGCCTAATTCGACTATACCTTTATGTAAATTGCATTAAACTATATCGCACATTCCATGTTTTCACATTAAAAATCCATTAAACTGAATAATAACTAAGAAAACCGATGCTAAGTAACGTGGTGTAGCGCAGCGTGCATCTCGAAATTCCGTCTTTTCCTAATCCAGCGGCCGTTTTCTCAATCGATGGCTCGAATGGCTACAGTATTTTCAATTTGCCTGCATTTTCAATAACCTTTAGAAATTAATTTTGCAACTTGTAGACATTTATTTAACTTGAAACCACGTGATTTCTGATCGGAAAAGTGCCCTCTATAACCAGTGGTGCCAATTTGTTGTACGCGAGACTCGTGGGAACCCTTTTTTAAGTTACGTGCATTTTTCTGACTAATTTAGACTGTCTCCCCCTCAGATTGTGCCGCACAGTGAGAAATGGAATGTGTTTCAATTTCAATCTCGTGCAAACAAAGAAAGCTAATGTGATTTCTCACTCTGTGGTGCAATCTGAGCGGGGAGACAGCCTAAATCACCTAGAAAAATGAACGTGACTTAAGGGAGCAGAACTTTAGCACTATACTATGTATACGAAAAATGATCGACAGAGCGAGGCGCATCTGCTAGCGCAATTGGAGGCTTCCATTTTTTCCTTGTATTCGAGAACCGAAATTATATATAATTACCATATCTTAAACTATGCAAATTTGATGTAAATGGAATCATTCTGAACTTATTCTACCACTGTGCAAGTTTGAAGTCATTTCATTAATGGGTTGTGGAGATATAGCAAGAAAGGTAGGTGCAGCATACATGCAGCCTGGCTGAACTGGTCGAGTTGACGCAAAATGAAGTTGTCCACTGTCTTCAGCGCCCTCGAAAATTTTGTACGAGTTTTCATAAAAACACTGTGCCAGACTTTGTTCGACTCTTAGAGAATCGAGCTCATATCTTAAAATCACTACAATCATGTTAGCAATTATTTTTGTCATATTTCTCTACATTACTACTGATTAAGAGCCTTTCTCGGTAATATTCGTTCGTCTGTTGTGGCCAGAAGTAATCGCCGATCGTGATCAAAATTATTTTCTAGATTCATCCATTGTTCCTGTTTACTAAATGGGGTACTATATTGATCGTGCACTTGAAACATAGAAATACCGGATCATAAAAATGTTCATTCTCGAAATTCAATCACGAGAACTTTTTGCCTTTTTGTGACTGTGCAACGTAGAATTTTGTTCTCTACAGCCTCCGTAATATGCCACTTGGCTTTTTCTATTCACATTATATATCAATTATCCTAAATTAAAAAATTCGAAATTGCGAAATCGTTTTGCGATTGAATTATTGGACTAGAAACAATGCTTATTTTGGCAAGGTCAGTATGCCAATAACCCATAATAACTTCGGACCTCGATCTGAAAATTGAATTTCGAGAATGAACATTTTTATTTCGTGGTATTTCTATGTTTCAAGTGCATGATCAATATAGTACCCCATTTAGTGAACAGGAATCAATGGATGAATCTAGAAAATAAATTTGATCACGATCGGCGATTACTTCTGGCCACAACAGACGAACGAATATTACCGAGAAAGGCTCTTAATCAGTAGTAATGTAGAGAAATATGACAAAAATAATTGCTAGCATGATTGTAGTGATTTTAAGATATGAAATCATGTATGTGACCCAGCGAAGTTGGGTTGACCCACCGGACCGGGGTACGGTAGAAGCGGATATGGTAACTCCGCATGCCTTAGGCAAGTTCCCCGAAGCACGGCAAAGATGTTTTACACTAGATGGATTCGAACTCCCTACCTTCGGTTTCCAAGACAAGCCCCTTAGCCACTCGGCCATGATTTAATAACGAAAAAAATAAAAATTAAATTTCCTCAAATAGTTGCTCAACATTGAGCAAAAACCCGAATTTCCCGAGACATTTTGAAATAAAGTCAGTTCGCGATCGGACAATGTGCATACGGTAGCAAGGGTTACGATAGGTTACTGTAGAACATCAATACTATTGATTGACGTTTTCTGTAAAAAGTTTGACCCAAGGAACTAAAGTTGCTCCACGGAACCGAGGTTACGGTAATCGGGTTACTGTAATTTGGATTACTGTAGTCCCATAGTGTAGGGGGTCATGGCCAAAAATCGATTGGTAGGTCAATACACTAGGTACACTAGGTCAGGACTAGGTACCGTACCCCATCGATAGTACAGTACTCCCAGATACCGTATAGCACTACCGTAACGCCCGATTATCACAAACTAATTTATTTTTAAAAAGTTGATACAGTGCCCAATCGATTATACAGTACCCAAGTAACTAACGTAACCCGGTTCCTTGGGTCAGATCCAGTTCCTTGGGTCAAACATTTTTCTAAAAATTACAAAACATTTTCTAAAAATCCTAAATCGATCGTAAATATATTATACAGTAATGAGTTATATGGTAGTATACATTAAAATATATGCTCTATTTTTGATTTTTAGAAAAATGTTAAAAATGAAAAATGCAAGGAACTGGATCTGACCCACGGAACTTGGGTTACGGTAATGACTCGGGTACTTTATAATCGATTGGACTTTTAAAAAAATAAAGTTTGTTTGCGATAATCGGGGTTACGGTAGTGGTATACGGTATCTGGGGGTACTGTACTATCGATTTGGTACGGTGTCTAGTCCTGACCTACCATTGACCTACCAATCGATTTTTGGCCATGACCCGCTATACGTCCCTGTGGAGTAGGGGGTCACGGTCTGAAAACACCTCGCCGCCAGTGGTGGGTAAATATATATATATATATATATATATATATATATATATATATATATATATATATATATATATAAAGAGAATTGTGACTTACCTTGGATAGGTAGTGCACATTTATGAATAATTGAAATATTAAGGGCCGTCGGTATAGATATAATACTCAAAAAACTCAAAAAACATGAAACCCTAAACTCGGATTACGCGCTTATCTCTAATAGGCCATTCGAGGCTGATCAGTATCTACATTACCAATGCGACATATGTTCATCATGCTTTACAACTCTGGCAAAGACTAGATCATATCACTGTTCTAAATGAAATGCTGATCCTTCAAAAAGTCAGGGTGTTAGCTCACATGAAGTTCGGGACATGGCTGTATTTGTTCCCTTGGTCGGAGAGATTTATGATAGTGTGCGCTGTAGAAAGTGTAGACGCCCGTATGTACCACTAAAAGACCTAAGTTGATTGGGCAACAACGAACGATGGTAGATGCCAGAATGCATTTTAGTCAAAATCGAAAAAAAATTTAAAAATTTATGACCAACCTGATATTTGATATAAGGTCGAACAACCTGCTACTGAAGAAGTTCTCGCCCTGCCCGACTTTCACGCATTCATAGATGAGATTGTGACAAGTGTGAAGAAGGAAATCAAGGCGGAGAATAGGAAGGCGAGTTCATTGGTCGGATCAATGAAACAGCTACTGAGATCAGCTGAAATAGCCACCAAAGTCCGTCACAATGACTTGCCAGTGTTTATCTGCCTTTTCCATAATAGATGCTTGCCAGCGAAGTGCCACATCATTAGGATTAGGGAGCTAGGCATGAGAGTAAATGATAGAGAGTAAAGCTTTTGGATGTTCGACATTTGTAAACTCTAATAATTGGAGCTAACATAGTCTATGTTACATAGACAACTTTTCAGAAGAAGAGATGTGTCCGAAGAGAATCGAAGCAGAGAGAAGAGGAGGAGAAGACTTCTCCCGTCATTCCGATCGATGAGGAGAAGAAGGAAGAAGATGAGGATGGATTCATGATCTGCTGTGGTAGAAGAGCAAAACCGATGTAAGATATAACATCAAGCATAACATCATGTATGAAAATATGAGCAATCCGATTTGGAAAACCTTTTAAGATATTTTTTTTGTATTATTTTTTCATCAATATCGTGGCTCAATTGCATTCATTGATCCCATATTCGGTTGAACATGTAATAAAACATATGTGAATACGAACAAAAAACGAAAGAAACGCTGATTTTACAAACGAAACGTCATTATAAATGTTGCGAGTTTGCAGAGACATTTCGGCGCGCAAGAGGAAGATGCCCCTCAAGATTGGGAATGTGGCAACGCCAACGAAGAAAAAGGTGAGAAAATATATCTCGTTTATTTGCGTGCTGAAGAATTGTGGTAATACCAGGTCATGGACGCTGAGGAGATGGCCACGAGAATCCGGTCACAGAATCGAGCTGCTGCCAAGAAATATAGACAGATGCTGAAGGTCAAGAGAAAGGAGATGGAGGAGGAAGTGAGTAACGTTGTTCCCCTCTTTGCTAGTTTAACTTTGATTTTATTTTCGCTGATAATACTAAATGGATCAAATAATGGCAAGCCACTGATTCATTAATTTTAATTTTTTTTTCATACCAAAAAGCGTAGTGGAATTGGAACGACAACGATTTGTCATTCTATTTTAGTGACGTTGAAAAATAGCGATGAAATTTCCTAAATGCAAAGAAAGACATCTTCAGAACTAAATAAAATACCGTTCCAGACTGATCTCCTCGAAGAAGAACAGGCTCGGCTGCTCAAACACGTCGAGCAACTAACTGCCGAGGTAATCATCTTGCTATTTCCATTCTGCACTCTTTATGTGAAATGTTTTTTGAAAGATGAAAGACTTTCACGTGTCAGCGCGACAGAATGTAAAATTGCACCTAAATTTCCAAATTGAGCCTGGTTATCTAATTTTGATCTTTGATCGTTGATCTTTTCAGGTTGAGGAGTACAAGCAGCGCCTTCTCGGCATGACCCTCCAGTCTCCGTTACCCCAAAGCGACAATGGCTAACAGAGAGAGATCGAAGAAACGAAATAGGATAGCTGATTATCGGAGTCTCCATTTGAGGCCGGATGTTGCATAAAGCTCATTATAAAGATCATTTGTCGATTTATTTGATAGGATCAAAATCGAAAAAATGGCACAGTTGAGAGAAATGTTATACAGTTGAAAGAAATGTGTTTCTGAAAATGGCGTTATAATTTTGCATAACCCTGTATTCTCCGTTCCCCAAAGCGACAATGGCTAACAGAAGGAGAGCGAAGAAACAAATTATTCTAGGTGATTATGGGAGTCTCATTATGGGAGATTATAGGTGATTATGGATTATGGGAGTATTCTAGGTGATTATGGGAGGTGATTATGAGAGGCCAATTGTTGAATAAAGATTCCTCACATATTTGCAAACATACTATGGCGCCTAGTGGTAAAGTAAATATGAGGCCACAATAAAAGAGAATGTTTGCCCGTTGATCAAAGAGGCGCAAGTAGAGTAATATTTTAAGAAGTAATTTGATGATAGATACAAAAATAATTTTCCGATATAATTTACCTATGTTATAGGAGGACTGTAGGCAAAGTTCAACTTTGGACCCTTTCATAACTATGACCAAGCTCCCCTCTTAACGATCAAACGATCCAAAACGATTACATGAATACCTCTACTCTCAACAGAGTTAAGATTAGTTGGCTGAGTGCCATGGACACTTGTGGGACAGGCAAGTACGCGAATTCAAATATCTTGAAGATTTGTCAATAACTGGTGGAGAACCCGCAACCTTCCGATTACGTGACGGCTGCTCTACCACTGAGCTATGCTATCGATGTTTGTCTAGCACCTAGCTCGCGCTATCCCTTACAAATTTTCTATCGATGCTACTTTGGAAAGAGCTCTCCTTTAACTGAGAAAATCGAGAGCCGTATATTTTCGTTCTTGAGAATCACAAAACAACAGTTTATGCCAGAAATATTTTTCGTAATTAATTCCCTGAAATTATTCGCTCAAGTAAGGCAAATAAGGGGAGAATGGGCACATCGACGTCCAGAGGCATATCAAAATCGCTTGTGAAATTGCATAAAATGCTGGAAACGTCAATACAGTCTCTGATTCTTGATTTGTGAGCGATGATCATTCCGTGTCTGGTCTCTGCAAGAGGTATGATCACTGTCAGATGATAATCTTGCGAAGGACCCAAACCAAAAATTGTACCCCTCGTTTGTTCCCACACGGTCAAACAAAATTCCTCCTTAGAAGTGCATTCTCGAACTTACGGGCAATGTGATAATTCTCCGTAGTGCACCTGCACTTCTCGTCTGTCATAAACTCTTTCCTGTTGTTTTCATAACTTTTTGCTACGAAAATAATTTCTTTCTTGGATTTTGGAATCTCCTGAATAGTGGAGTTATTAGATTATCAACCCCACTCAATCAACCATCTTCAGCTTCGTTCGAAACTTCTCAGAGAGGAATCTAGCATCAGAATAGTCAGCAATTTGCAGCTTGCTTAGTTTTCCAGAAAACATATGAATGATGAATTCGGCCCAATCATCGTTTTCTATGCCAAATAAGATATTCCGATCCCATCCTTGCATAAGTGATAATGTCTCACAATTTTGAGAAATGTTCATCAAAAAGCCTCCTTAAAAGGGGAAGATTGAGTGAAATAATTATTGAAGTCAAATCGTCGGCACTGCTTCAACAGCCTATTGCAAATGATTGTTAGTTTCCATCTAGGCACTCACTCGGGTTGGACAACTTGGGGTTCACTATTTGCAGATGCATTTTATTCACTGCCTCTTTGTCCACAATGTTGAGAATAAACGTTCTGAAAAGTAATTACTGAAAAAAGGTCATAGAAAGATTCTATTCTCACGCTTTTTCCTCAGTGAATACACAAAATCAAAATGATCGATGGGCGTTCCTTCCAGAAACTCCCGCATATCATTCAAGGTAGAAGATCGCATGCCACCATCTTCGTAGGAGAAACGAAAATTGTCGAAACGCCTAAGTCCAGAGCCATCTTTGAGAATTTGCAATATACTGTTAGCATCGCCTTCCATCGTCAGTTTTATATCAAAGCACTGTAATTTTTGGTTGGGTTTTGCTAACGTAACACAAATAGCGAAAATAATGTGGCCTGTACTGTACCACTGCTTTTCGACAATCACGAATTTTCTTCATTAGAGGCTTCAGCGCGAAAAGAGTATCACGGATATTCAATCGAAAGTAGAATAGTTTCAGCCCAACTTTATTCATCGATATGTTGAAAGTGATCGCGCCCTGTATATAGAAGGAAAGCGTTGTGGGACGAAATGGAAACAGGTTTTGACATCCCGATTACCATGCTCTAGAGGGCGAAATAGTACAAGCCTTTTCCCGTTGTTATTACGGTTCCAGAAGATTGGTTGTGACAAATCTTTTTTGCTTAATCTCAGTTGCCAACAAGGTGCATTACTCACTTTTTTAATCGCGAAATTTACTCCTGTGATAATGGAAATCGTGTACTTTTGCGAAGCAAATTGATCGAGATAAGATTTGAGAATTCGGGAACACTGAAATGATTTTTGAAATGTTTATCTAATCATTTGACTGATAACGCAAATAAATCCATGATATTACCCTTCTCAGGTCGAGAACTGATTCCGGTACGCATTTAATTATCTTCCATAACAGTTCCCTAGGCAGGCCCTCAAGGAACGAGCGGACATCTGACTTATCCTCCATCTCAGAGCCTATAAAGTAAATATTAATTAATTATTAATGGAAAATAACTGAATCTGGAAGAAAATGAATGATGGTGTGACCTAGCGTGGATCAGAAGTGACAATGCGATGAATAAGTGAATGAAGTGTGGAGTGGGCGGCAGTAATGCCCCTCCTTTCCCACCTCTGTGAGATTCTTGGTTATCTGCCAGAAGGCACATTCCCCAACTGGCAGATATATGTATTGTTATTCACAGTTGAAGTGATATTTATCCCTCAATTGTATGAAATGTCGTGAACTTCGAGAAGGAAGACTTTCTGACCTGGCATTGCGAACTGTATTTCAAGGACAATTCTCATCCTCTCGTATTTTTGTGAATTATGGTGATATATCAGCAAAAATTTTGTATCTTATGAAATATGCTGATAATTATTGTGATATATTTTTAGATATATTTTTACACGATACACACACTTCTAAATGAATGATGCATAATTTACCTTACGATGGCACATTAATTTTGTAATTTCAAGAATAACTAGCAAGAACAAATTCATGAAAATTAAGGAAAGCCTTAACGTGATGCGTCATTGTAACAGTGCATAAGCTAACTAAATATCGATCAGAATGAGCTCCAAGATACATAAACGGAGGAGGAATGGATATAAAACATTGCCGAGACAGATACAAATCGCATGTGAAAATGCACAATCCCGGACATATGCGAGCACTATGGTTATATTTGTATGATAATTATTACTAGGGTAATTCCTGGTATGTTCATAACTTTCATGATTTAGTGTAGGATGGAAAATCTAATCTTAAAATTTAATTTCATTTGCAATTATGGCATTGTCCGGGATTTTGCAGAAGCGCCGAAAATGTTTATTGCAACTGGAAAATCATAAATGTTCAGCGAACATTTAAAAAAATAATTAATATATTAATACACTAGAATTTATCGCTGATTCTTGATTTATGAAAAATGGTCATTCGGGTTTCAGTTTCGGCAAGATTAATTAATTAGTGGCAACAACACAAGGTCGGATCATCACCGTCGGTACTCCATATTGATGAACCATACCAAAATATATCTCTTCTGTAGAATTTTCACATTGCTTCCGCACATTATCAGAAAGTGTTTTTGTTCAACAGAAGGCACAATTTTTGGTCATAATCTTCTAGTAAATCATCCTACAGTGATCATTCGACTTAGTGATAAGGACACTAAAGAGACGGACGGACTTTCAGATAAATGTTATATATGCCATGCGCAGGGCCTTTGCTCGAAGTGTTGCAGTGTCCACAATACAGGAGATTCGTCCTCCTCAGTTGTGCATGTTCAAACTTACGGGCAATGTGATAGTTATCCGTAGTGTATTTGCACTTTTCGTCTTCCGAATATTCTCTCCAGTGGTAACCATCAGTGTTTGTTTCGAAAAAAATTTCTTTCTTGGACTTTGGAAGTTCCTGAATGGTATTTATATTTATATATCAGCCCCACTCAACCAACCGTCTTCAGCTTATTTCGGGACTTCTTTGAGAGGTATTTTGCATCCGATTCATCGGAAATTTTCAGCTTGTTAAGTTTTCCAGAAAACATATGAATGATAAAATCTGCCCAATCATCGTTTTCTATGCCAAATAAGATGTTCTGATCCCGTCCTTGCTCAAATAAGAACTTTTCACAATTTTGAGCAATATTTATCAGGAACCCTCCTGGAAAAGGGATCGTTATGATGTTAAAATTTATTTTCCGTATCGAAATCAATTGGATAACTCTCCTCTAAAAGCCGATAAGAAAAATTATCCTTATTACAACTCGGGTTAGACAACTGGGCACGAGCAATTTGAAGATGCATCATTCGCACTTTTTCACCGCCGACAATATTTGAAATAAACGTCCTGAATTTTTTATTAAAAAAACTAAAAGTAAGAAAGAAAAATAGATGCTCACGCATTTTCTTCTGCGAATAAATAGTCGGCATACGCAAAATAATCAATGCAGGATCCTTCTAGGAACGTCCACATAGTATTCAAAGTAGAAGATGGCATAGTTTCAAAACCATCATTGTAGGTGAAACGGAAGTTGCTCAAACTTCTAAGTCCAGAACCATCTTTGATTATTTGCAATATACTATTTGCATCGTCTTCGATCGTAAATTTTAGATCAACACACTGCAAGTGTTGGATAGATGTACTGTGATAATATAACACAAATAAGAGAGAATAATGCTGACAGTACAACTGCTCCTAAAAAAACAATGGTTCTCTCCATGAGAGACTTCAGATCGAAAAGTGTATCACGGAGGCATAAGCGCAAGTAGAATAGCTTCATTCGAGCTCCCATCATCGTTAGTCCGACAATTAGCTCACTCTGAATATTTTTTAATCAACATCAATAATATTGTGTTATGCTAGAATGACGCTAAAACTCATCTGGTGATAGAATGATTTGGGAAACCGTTTTCACAGCCCATGTTTCCAAATCGGTAGGACGAACCCCAGCACCAAATTTCGATTATACAAGGACAAGGACTCACGTCTTCTACCGTGAATTCTGCTCCTGTAATTATCGGAATTGTGTGCTTTTGCGAAGCGAATTGATCAACATGCGATTGAAGGAGGTGGGAGCACTGCATAGATAAATATTTGATAGACACCGTAATTAAATGTGAAATAATTACCCCTCTAAGGTCAAGTACTGCCTCCGGTGCATATTCAATTATCTTCCACACGAGTTCCCTAGGGAGGCCCTCGAGGAACGAGAGGGTTTCTGACTTATCCTCCATATGAGTCTATAAATTATATATTTATTAGTTATTAATAGTGGAATCTAAACGGAGAAAAAATGGTAAACGGTGCTATCCCAGCGTGGATCAGAAGTGAAAATGTGATGAATGAGTAAATGATGTGAGGAGTGGGCGGGAGTAATGCCCCTCCATTCCCACCTATATGAGAGTGTTGATTATCTCCCAGAGGGAAATACTTTCCCATTCGATGGGCAGACTGATGAATCGCGCTATATAATAATTGTAATGCGATTTGTTCAAATCACATTTGTATAACTAGTCATTCACTCTCGGAAGGAATAATTTAAAGGAGGAACTAAGGCAATATATAATTTTTGAAGCTTTCCTATGCACGACCTAGATCTCCCCAACGATAAGAAGCTCCGAAATTTTCACATTGTTATCTCCATTACGAGCATAACTATCGGTATCTGGCAGGGAGCCAAATCAACGAGCGAGAAAACACGCGACTTGAAGAGAGTTCTCCTCTAATTGAAACATATTTCAACCGGGTGCGCGTTTTCCTTTACTCCTCCTTTAACACATCCCTTTAGAAGTAAGGTATGGTAAAATACGGGAATAGCGCTACTCCTCGCCGTCACATCTGGGCACTAGGTCGGATGAGAACTATGAAAACTACGTCATGCCGCCTTTGATATATCAAAGGTGGTATGACGTCATAGTTCACATCCTACCTAGTGCCACATTTGGTGACAAAGACACTCTCAATCGATCGGCTGATAGATGCAATGCAATGAGTGACAATTGTGGAGAGACTAATGAAGGGTGGGGAATCCATGTTCTGTTCTTTTTCTGAATGTTTATATAAATACAACACACGCAAAAAGTGCCTGTCGCGGGGTCTGTTTATCTGTCATTTTTTTTCTGTTTTTCTGTTCATTTTCGACGATAAATCTGTTCAAAGAACTCCAGACCGTGATTGCATGAAAGCCAAATTGTTCGATACTCTTTAAAATACAATTTCATCTTTAATTTATTTCTATATCTATTCAATATATTTTTTAGACAAACGATACAATGAAAAAAATTTTAAAAAAAGGCTTGGGGTATATGAGGCGAATCGCGAGAGAATCGACCACGCCGCGGTGCTAGGAATCAAGGTTGTCCGATCCCGCTAACATTTTGGTTGTAAGTACTTTGAGTGATGCTCTTTCAAACTGCGTTGTCAGAATTTTGATAACTGTCCTCATCGTCGAGATTCAGAAGGCCAAATTTGGGACTATCACTTTTCGACAGTCAAATCGCGCGCACATAAACGATCATAATTTCGTTTAATATAAAGATGGACGGCCGTTCTTTGTTTCAAATGAAAGCTACTATCATTCTCTACAACTTTACTGTTGATGCCATCATTCCTGGTCTACTCCCCAGTGCGGGGCTGTCGCGTGCACTAAAAATGGTGTAAATTTGTAAATCGGAAAAAGGTATTGGGTTATCATGTTTAAGTTGTAGAGCATACACGTGCCTCACTTCTCGCCAAAAATTAGGCAAATCGGAGTTGGAACAAAATTGGGATCACCTTTGTCCGGCGACCCCAAAATGTGTTCAAGACAAGAGTACTTCCGTAACTTCAATCGCCCTCATTTGGGCTCAATATCGTTCAAAAACATCCAAAACAACATTATAAGTGTCTTCCCCCCATATTATAACACTTCCATTGGTCATAAATGGTCACCTGACCGAAAATTTGAAAATCGCTATTTTGACCAATTCTACATTTCTATCCACTCATGGATAGAAATGTAGAACACGATGAGCTAAACATTTCATCTGAATAAAGTGAGTCTTTATCTTTTCGTTGAAGCGTGCTACAGAGCCTAGAAGTTGGCCAGAAATAGGATAGAATCCCCCGAGAGCGCGTGCTCTAACCGTCTGGCGCTCTCGCTCTCTGACCTCCCTCTCCCTCCCCTCTATTTAGCGCACCCCGCGCACGTTTCTCGTCGTTCTTCCCAACTTCCAGGCTCTCTATGTAGCACGATTCAACGAAAAGATAAAGACTCACTTTCTTCAGATGAAATGTTTAGCTCATCGTTTTCTACATTTCTATCCATGAGTGGAGTCTGTACGTCTATTGTGACCAGCGGCACAGTTTTGCGTCTTTCCTAGGATTCTTCAGGCGAAATATCCTCTTTTCAGGAGCCCTTTTTCTTCGAGCTGTTTCGGGGAATGTGTTTACATTATATACAAGCAATTTAGCGCGTTTGGGCTCATCGCGCATGCTTAAATTGGTCAACAGATTTTCAAATTTTCGATCAGGTGACCATTTATGACCAATGGAAGTGTTATAATATGGGGAAAAACACTTCATATCATATTTATCCTGACGTCAGGCACAATGGTCCTGCAGGAGGGTGACTTCAGTGTGGAGGGAATGGGGATCTTCGGTCTCAGAGCGTCGTTAGGTCAAGGGATGGGATCTTCTTTGGCTTCTCTGGTCAACTGTAGGGACGATCGTGACGGATCTCCGTTGAGCATCGAAGTAGATCATCCTGCCGCCGAACACCTGACTTGCGCCGGTTAGGAACTCACAACGCAGACAGCGGGGCTTTCTTGACGGTAGATCACTCGAGACGATGGGAATCCGTCTGGAGACGTTGTTTTGGATGTTTGTGAACGATTTTGAGCACAAATGAGGGCGATTGAAGTTACGGAAGTACTCTTGTCTTGAACACATTTTGGGGTCGCCGGACAAAAGTGAGCCCCTTTTTTTGTTCCAACTCCGATTTGCCAAATTTTTTGGCGAGAAGTGAGGCACGTGTATGCTCTACAACTTAAGCATGATAACCCAATAAGTTTTTCCGATTTACAAATTTACGCCATTTTTAGTGCACGCGACCGCCCCGCACTGGGGAGTAGACCAGGAATGATGGAATCAACAGTAAAGTTGTAGAGAATGATAGTAGCTTTCATATGAAACAAAGAACGGCCGTCCATCTTTATTTTAAACGAAGTTATGATTGTTTATGTGCGCGCGATTTGACTGTCGAAAAGCGATAGTCCCAACTTTGGCCTTCTGAATCTCGACGATAAAGTTATCAAAATTCTGACAACGCAGTTTTGAAGTGCATCATTCGAAGTACTTTTAACCAAAATTATAGCGGGATAGGACAAACTTGATTCCTACCGCCGCTGACCCCCTTCAAATGGTCGATTCTCTCGCGATTCGCCTCATATGTTCCTGTATAAATTGAAGGTTATCAGTGTTTAGTTGCTACGATATGTGATGAGTCCTCTGAAAAATAATGCAATTAATGAAATCATGCATTCGGTCCGTCGGCGACTGGGTCGATGTCGCCTACTGCAGGCTGCAACGCGAGCCGTTCAGTCACTGCAAACATAATTCGAATATATTTTGGGTGAATTTAATGGAATTATACACCCACATTAATTAGTTTTGATTAAGCAGTATAAGAAATAAAGAATAAACAAAAACTAAAAACATTCACACTCACTTGTTTGAATGGAAACACTGTTGCTCGCGATTTGAGCCACGTCGTCACTGCAGATAAGTTCGAGAAATCTCTCTCTCCAACCTGTGCCCTCTATATGGTAATTCAGACGATTTTGAGTGTTAAAACACGACACTGGGCGAATTCTGTCAAACACTTACGTGATCCGCAGAAGAGGAATGTCACGGACATTTCCAATGAATTTCTCGAAACTTCGGACGAGTTCATTCACATCGTTATCGGATATGACCATAGGCTTAAAAATGTGATACAAATTGAAAATTGTCCACAGATCAGTGCTTACAGGATTTCTAGACAACTTTCCGGAAATGTTCCTTATTCGAGCCTGATAGTCAAATCGACACTTTGACATAGCAGAGATGGAATTCTGCAAATATATGTACATTTCTGACATATTCTTCTTAACTGTGGTATACTTTTTTAACCTTAAGTTCGGGTCTCGCTTCGAGAGGAACAGATGAAGCTTTGCCTAATGTTGCGAGCAACGAAGTCTCCAACGGACACATTTGGACGAGAGTAGTTTCGAGAGCTCGCAGTGATCCATGCAAAGGCAGTTTTGCGAATTTTATGTATTAAACAAGTCCGGATGTCCCGTCCTAGCATTTCGCAATCCGGTTATTCGGAAACACAGACACTGCGCTTTATATAAATGCATAGATAATTTGCTAAAACATGATGTATTCTGACCAGGTGTATTCTCCAGGCAACCTATGCATCATACATTACAGAAGACGCAACAAACCTTTGCTTGACCGATGTTTAGATTTTGAAAATCGTCCACCGTCATGGACAACTTAAATGCAACTCTACGATTATGCGACATGTAACGGCTTACATCTTCAACGCAATCCAGATGGCTGTTTTCCACACTTGCGATTATCACGCGAATACGATTCATCTCTTCCGACAGATTCAGGTTCTCTTAATTGTATTTTTGTGCATACAATGTATTGTTAAAATGTGCGTGCATCATGACCAGTTCGTCGGAACAAACCACACACCTAAAGCCTTGTAATGGGCAAGAACTAGAGATTCTTGTCGGATGAAATGCTTAATTTCGCGGTCCTCGTTTTCTTGAAGCAGGTTTTTGATACTGTAATATAGAGGTCGTAATAATGTATTTTTTCTAAGAATGAATACTACTCACTCGACCCCATGTTGCTTCTCCCTCTCAACCATTCTCTCTTCCTCGACCTTCTCATGATGCTGAATTTGTAGGCTGAGAATCGCTTCTGTGTGAGCTCGCTCCTTAAGGTAGAGGCATGTTTTGATCTACATGATCATGGATTCCGGCGCTAGGTCGGATGTGCACCACGACGATATGCCGCCATGGATGTATCAAAGTCGGCATGACGTCATAGTTCGCATCCGAATTCAGCCTTTCTTTCTGACCTGCCTTTGCTTGCACTCTCGAAGAGTGCGCTCGTAATCCAACATCTCCTTTAGGCGATCTTCGAGAGATTTCTAAATGTTTAATATTTAAATATGCATTCAATATGCAATAATGCCTTACCCTATCACGTTCTCTTTCAGTTTTGGCTTCCAGCTGGGCATTGCGGATTTCATCCTCCTTTGCCTTAACCAACTTAATATTTCAGAGGAATTTGCACCGCGAACCTTGATCTTGTCCCTATAGTAGGCTTGCATCTTCGAGAGCTCTTCTGTAGACGAAGTAGCCCTTTTCTGAATGTATTTGAACCATACACCTCATCGTTTGGTTAGGAGTACCTTGGATGTTCGAGAAAATTCGACATTCAACTGGGCCATTTCGTCGCGCAGCTTTTTCTCGACTGCCGCTCGCTTTTCTTCGTGTCCCCGCACCTGATAGTAACCTTGTATAGAGTCCATTACACATATGACAACAATGATTTTGCAAAATATAGAACTTGCATAGTTTACAAAATAAACCATTCTGTGGAATCGACAAATATCAATACGTGCTCTTATCAAATGATTCACAATTTGTTATGTTTCTAATAATGTTCACTATTTCGGAAAATATGTGAGCACTAACCATTTCGTCGTGGTTGGCTTGCATATCTGCCTTCTCCCGCTCCACAGTGTCTAGTTGTGAGCAATTTTCAATTTTTTGTTGTTATCTAAAAAAATATCACGAATTCATGAAAACAGTTAAAGAAACATACGAAGCATTTTGAAATCTCCTGATTCGAAACTTCGATATTCTCGATCCAGAAGAAAACTCTCTCGCTCGTTAATCAAACCTTTGAACCAAATATTTTTGTTTGAACGAACAAGTTCCTAAACCAGATAGTAATAATGAATTTTTTTTAAGTTGAAAAAAAGTAATAATACCTTTTTCAATTTATCTCGACACTTTTCGGGGAGAAAATTTGAGTCGGAAGCATCATCAATCTTCATCTTTTCTAGACGTTTCGTGAACATTTTGATAATTAGCTCAGCCCGTTCTCCGTCTTTGACTCCGTATACATAATTATCATATTCCTCTTCATCATCATAAGCCCAGTATTGAGTTAGGAATAAATTCTGGCACCTTTCAGCCAGTTTCAACATGAAGTCGGCTAAATTCAAGTTGTAATATGCACGCAAAAGATTTATTCTGACCCGGGTCGGTTAAAATAGCCCGAGTTATGCTCATCGAAATCGTTTTTACGTGGCAGTGCTATATTATGCTCAGTATGCTCTTCCTGAAAATGAACAAAATTATTGCCATGAAAAAGAACGCAATACTCTTACGAATCCTCAGTTGTCAAGTAGGAACAAGCAACTGTTAGTATTACTATGTGAGCTCCTTGCACGAAATCAGTTATTGCGTTCACAAATTGAGGGAAGGATGTATTGGATTCGGCATCAGGGCAAATCCGAAGGAAACTTATTTTGTTTCCCAGACCCTCTTTAATCATCGCGAGAAGATTGTTGAAAATGCATATATCTTTTGTTTCCAGGACATAACACTGAAAAGTGTGTTTTTTTTAAAATTAGTACAGCAAAAGTATAAAGAAAATGAAAGTACCACAATATCAGGCGAGTTGCGATTCTGTATTTTCATCCACAGCGGAATAATGGGTAGATACTGACGTAAAAGCATTTTTTCAGGAGTCTGGGAGGGACTCTGATCGCGACATCTTCCAGTTGTTCAGAGAAGAGGTCGGCATTGATGATGGTGCCAGGGGCGAGGATCTCCCAGTAGATGGGACCGAGCACTGAGAAGAAGAAGCAGAGGAGTTCCTTCTTTCCGTGCTCTTCCTTCTTCGGGACGGGCGTGGGCTTCTCATCTGCATCCACCCATTGCAGTCTCCTCACAGGGTTATCGTACGTGATCCACTTCTCATCTGTAGCGATGATGGAATTGACCCCCATATATGATACCCCACGTAGCCTACAGTAACCCAGCATGCATAGTTCGACTACTATAACCCCAATTAGCGTAATCTGGTTACGGTAGCTTTACAAAATGTGGAAGTTTACCATTTTATAACGTGTTACAGAGCGAACAGTAGAGTACTCTGTGAGTATCGATGTCCATATCGTAGGCCATCTACCATATCTACAGTACCAATAAAGTCGGATATCTATTAGTGGTATCGGCAAATGACTTTTTTGAAAATCGGCTTTAAAAATTCGTTCATTGAAATAACAGTAAGCCCAATCCTTTATGACTGCGGCCTGTGTCCACTATTGCGGATTTTGTTCATTACTGCGGTCCTCTGATAGCCTCCCAGAGATATCCGTCGACCCACAGAAAACTAAAAAGAACCTCCGAAAATTCTGACAGTCTTCAGATAATTTAAACGACCCTAAGAAAAGTTTTCCGACGTTCAGAGAATTTCGACGACCCTCACAAAATTCGGATGGTCAGAAATTTTCGACAGCCCTCAGAAAATTCCGCAAGAACTAAGATATGTCCGAAGGCCCTCAGTCTGAAATCTCTGAGGGTCGTTGAAATTTTCTGCAGGCCGTTAGAATTTTCTGAAGGCCGTCGAAATTCTCTGAACGCCGGGAAACGTTTCTTAGGGTCGTTGAAATTATCTGAATACTGTCAGAATTTTAGGAGGTTCTTTTTAGTTTTCTGTGGGTCGACGGATATCTCTGGGAGGCTATCAGAGGACCGCAGTAATGAACAAAATCCGCAATAGTGGACACAGGCCGCAGTCATAAAGGATTGGGCTTACTGTTATTTCAATGAACGAATTTTTAAAGCCGATTTTCAAAAAAGTTATTTGCCGATACCACTAATAGATATCCGACTTTATTGGTACTGTAGATATGGTATATGGCCTACGATATGGACATTGATACTCACAGAGTACTCTACTGTTCGCTCTGTAACACGTTATAAAATGGTAAACTTCCACATTTTGTAAAGCTACCGTAACCAGATTACGCTAATTGGGGTTATAGTAGTCGAACTATGCATGCTGGGTTACTGTAGGCTACGTGGGGTATCATATATGCACTTTACCCGACATTACTCCAATTACTCTGTGGACATTACTCTGTGGTCGACGGATATTTCTGGGAGACTCTCAGATGACCGCAGTAGTGGACAAAATCCGGAGTCATAGATGATTGGGGGGCCGTAAGCACAAAGAACGGATTTCTAGAACCGATTTCAAAAAAAGTTGTCGATAGCACTAACACATCTCCAACTTCAGGGGTACTGCTCACATGGTATATGATCTATGATATGGACAGTGATGCTCACCGACCACTGTTTGACCTCTACCATTAAATAAAAATGTCAAATTCCTTATTTTGCAAAGCTGCAGTAGCAAGATTACGGTAATGAGGGTTACGGTAGTGATAATATGCATGCTGGGTTACCGGAGGCAACGGGGGATATAATATCTGAGCTTTGCCCGACATTACCCCGGACCCGCAGTAATGGACAAAATGTCCATGATATCCCCCTTATGTCCCGCAGTACCGGACAAAACTCGCCGGCGGCGTGGACACCCATGTGCGCGAGCCAATTCAAACTGTCAGCGGGTACAAGGTCTCGCTTTCTGATCGAGATATCGATTCACATCCCTATCTACACGGGTGAACAGCCCCTGTTCCCATCTTCCCCCCTCTCCATTTGCTCTCTCCCTGCCGCTCCACGTTGATCAAGAAATGGGAACAGATGGGACTTAATCTCGCTGACGTGCGAGATCTTGTACACACTGGCACCTTTGACCGAGATCTCGCTAGGGAACAGTATCGCGACTTCTTTAGTGCGAGTTCTGCGAGAGAGAGAAAGATAGATGGGAAGGATTCCAGAGGGTACGATATTGCCGATCTCATTTCTGCGACCCTACTGCCCTACGAGTTGAAATTTAGTAATGCAAACTTTAAACTCACGGCTCCATCGTCTTGTCTCCATACATCGTCCTGATCGGAGCGAGTGTAGGAGTGAAATCAGAATATTACACTCTAATTTATCTGTATTCTCCGTCAGTTACTATCTCTACCGAACGGAAAGCCCAATCTCAAGGGAATTTGAACTGTTTTTAAGCCAACCCTGTTCAAAATAAAACAACTATAAAAAAGCTTAGCAGCTCTAGGTCTTAATATTCAGCAAAAGAATAAAAAGGTACCTTGAGTGAGGTGGGGTGGTTTGATCCCTGAGTGGTGGATGACGTCACTTCTGGCTGTTGTACTTGCTTCATCGGAGCCTTGGGACGAGGGGAGGAGAGTCGCTCCGCCATCGTCAGACTCCTGCCAAAGTGGATACTCACTACACATGCATCTACAGGATACGGACGAAGACCATGGAAAGACACACACGTGCAACAATGAACCATCACCACGGTTTACTAGTTGCAGATCTAATAAAAATAGCTAGTGACCATAATCTAATATCGTAACCGAATGCAATTATCATTCCTTGTGCCAAAAATAGCGGGTCGCAGTCCATCTGCGAGTACTCTGTGATTGCAAAGTAATATTGCGGCAAGTAGTTTGCCCGAAAAGTAAGTTGCCAGCAGCTTTCGCGTAATTTTATTTTTTCGGTCATAAAAAATAAAACTTGCTGGCAACTAACTTTTCAATTGTTTAATTTGTAACATTGAAACAATATTGTAACAAACTGACTTTATATTTTTATGTAAGATCAAAGTAAGTTACTGGTAAGTTGCAAACGAAAAGTAACTAGAAAGTAATATTGTCGTAAGAGGTTTACAATTTTACTAGTAAGTTGCTGGCAACTAACTGTACTACTTGCCGCAATATTACTTTGCAATCACAGAGTACTCTACCATGCAAGGGTTACTGTAACCGTCGAACAGAGGATCCTGATGTGGAAAATGTGCTTAACTTGAGCACACCCCACTACTTCCATTCATTTCATATGAGATTACCTATCACGTTGTACACAGTGAGCTAGGTGATTATCGATCAATCGCTCACCACCATTTTGCTGCTGCTGTTCGGAGTGGTCGTGGGCAGATGTGGCAGGGCGCGACTTTTCGTGCATGACGTCTGAGTGGGATACGGTAGATATAATACAAATTATTGAGCACCATATTTGAGCCCCTCCCTGGGTAAAAAACTAGAGATTCAAATAAAGCTTCAATAATCGGTATTAAGATCAAATTTAAAGCAAGAATATGCACCTTCAATGCACAATAACATATTCAAATTTTCTGACTAAAGAAAGCCAAAATATTAGAGCACCCTACCGTACCTGGAGTATTCTCCGTGATCTCGTAGTCGATTTCCATCGGGAAAGAGGGGGCGATCGAAGAGCGATCTACGCCTGGATTCTGAAAAAAAGGTTATTTAAAGAAAGAAAATATATTTAAATTGGACAAAACAGATTTTCTAGCAACACGTGTGGGCATGCCGGTATTAACATGCAAATTTTCAACTTCTCTTATCAAGTTCCCAAAGAATAATTTTCTCTTGAACGCTCAAAAGAACTCTGATTGTACGAGTAAAGCGCCACTACACACTATCATTACATGGAGATTACAAGAATCATAAGCTCACGCCATAGCTATATTCTAAACATCGTGAAGTCCGAAACCATAAGGTGCGTAAGTAAGAATGTGTACCTCATCGCACTTTCGCCGTAGCATCTTTATCTCATCGCTCATCGTTGTGACCTGGCTGTAATAATAAACATTATTGAAAATAAATTTAAAAAAATCAGGAATAGTAAAAGTTAAATACCTATGCAGTTCCATCAATTGCACTTGTTGATGTTTAATGTGGTTGCTGTCCCTTGATGCGCAAGGCACGTTGATTGGACTAGAAATTGGTCATATTTCGAAAAAATAAACTGTTATCTAACCTGGAAGTGTAACGAAGACTTGAGCTCCTCTGAGTGTTCTGCTAGCAACATTCTGGTCATCTTGAATAAGACTTGAGCTGAAAGGCAAGTAGTTTTAAAAATTAGTATAAAATAGCATAGAAATAGTATTAAAGTTACCCAACAAGGACGAAACCCTGATCTCACCCTGATCCTGTCGCGTGTACGAGAGAGTATGCAAAAGTCAGAGAGCGCGGGATTATGCCGATCATTTCCGGCTTTCCCTTGAGGCTATTATTGAGCATTTTTTGTATATTCATTCTATACTAATTCAACCATCGGCTAATCGATGGAGGACAAAGAATAATGGGTCAATTTCGTCCTTGTTGGGTAACTGTAAAATAAAGAAAGTAGCAAAAAATGTTGACAAAAGAAACTTGCATTTGAGCCCAGACTTCGATCGATGGTGACGAACTTTGGTGCAGCAGCACTACATCTGCTACACCTGTCTGACAATCGACCTAAAGAAAACCATCAATTAGTTGCGAACAACTAGGGAATAGGATAAAACAAAGCGAAGATAAGCGAAAATACCTTTGTCGATGCATCCCTTGCAGCAAGTGTGGCCGCAGTTCGAGAGGCAGAAGGTAGTGTTCTGGGGCGAACACGCCGCGGTCGATCTATAAAAAATGCTATTGAAAGGCAATCAGTAAACTTGTAAAATTACTAAGTTTAAATTTGAGGCTATTATTTTGAAAAAGAGGTATAGAACACCCAAAAGTTTACCTGATTTGCAAGACGCGACGAAGATGAGATGAAGAAGTAGTGTCCTGGGCAAGAACCATCGACTAGGCTGAAAGAACATTGAAATAAGAAAGTATTCAAAAAACACTCGATTTATGAAAATGCGAAGCAATCAAAACGGTAAAGAGACAAAACCGACGCGCGATAATTAGAACATCAGGCACAGAAAATATAGGCGATCGCCGGACGCAAAATGTGCAAATAATAACCAAAAACGGGATAAATTTAAACATATTTTAATAAGCAGCCGAACGACAAACCAAGAAAATATAATGAACCGTTGAACGCAGCGCAGCCGCAGCGCGCCACTCGGCGCCGGTCGATTGTGAACAACTACCGTAACGACAATAGTATACTATTAGTGATCGCTAATAGTGCCACTAATTGTGGATTCTCCACTCATTTCCCTCTCCTCCCCTAATGGTGCCACTAATAGTAATCGCTCCCAAGAGGCGCGATAATGACGCCACTAATAACGGAGCCAGACCAGAGGCGTCCAGAGCGGGGTTGATCATCGAGACCAAACTCCCCTTTCTTGAAGCGGAACCACTTATAGCAGAAGGGTATGGAGGGGGCGTCAGCTCCTTCCGACTGGGCCCGGGCAGAGTGGGCCTCCTTCACGGATAGGCCAAGACGGTAGTAATGAAGTAAAACTGCTCGGAGGTAGAGATGGGAGTCCATCACAAGAATCAATGTAGCAACTAGGAGACTGATTAAATCCTCTCACTACTCAACGTCAGAATGATGCAATACATTGTTGACAAACAGATTGCGCAATCACTGCATTTGATCGCGAACTTACTTTTTCCCGAAGCATTATACGAACTTTCCGGACACCCCAATAGAACATGGGGACACATGAACCGAGAAAAACTGGCTATAAATAATTATGCTAAAAATATTGTTTGCATGTCTTTTTGACCCTCACTGCAGAGTGGATGTTGCACCTTGGCGCGAATGCACCCATCGTGCTAGATCTAACTTCCTCACCTTCACGTGATGGTGGTGCAAGTAGCATTGTATGCCTCATGCTCGTTTTCCCACCCAGTATTTATCGCAATATGATGCATTTTCGAGAACAACCAGAAGGAATGAGCATTATTTACTATCCACTCGCTATTGAATTGAGTTAATCAAATACATATCGTTTGCAAGATATCAGTTTAGAACGTATTTGAAGTCGTGATAATTGGCTTAATGAAAGGGTAGTGGTCGTAATTTGAATCATAGGATGGTATGCATTTTATGGAAGCAACACTTTTTTGTGAAAAAAAGTGATATTCACTCACGACGTGGCAGCTGTTCGGTCATGGATTCATCTTTATCTGTTTTTCAAAGTCATGCAATGGGTGAAAATAGATATTTAACATTAATTATCCGAATTATGCGAATTGTATCACAGATTAGAGATATTGTAGAAAAGGAAATGATTCTTGAATTAATCCGTTATGTTAATTCCGTTAGTCTTCTCCCACTCTCGATTTATGTACAATTTTCAGACTTTCGGTGCTATCTAAATTATTTTTTTCATTATTTTCTTCGGTAAAAAACGAACGCGAAATAACGAATTCTTCTGTTTCGTAGTTGGGTAGCTCAATATCGGTTAGAAACGATTCGTCCGCATTTATCTGTACTTTGAAAAAAATCGTTTTGTTTAATTCAACAAGTTCCTGAAAACAAAGAGTTACTGCCGTAATAAACATTTGTATTACTCTTTTCAGCTTGTTGCGACATTCTTTAGTCAGAAAATCGGAATAGGTATAATCATCCAGAAAAAGCATGTCCATGTTCCCAGAGAACATGTTGATTATAAGCTCAGCCCAGTGCCCGTTTTGAATGCCAAATGGGTATAATTCCTCGTCATCGTCAATATCATTATCATCACTTAGTGATTCAAGGGAATATTGAAAATATTTTTTAAATATTTGCATAGCTTGACATTTCTGAGCCACGTTCATTAAGAATGCAGCTAAATTAATGTTTTATACGATAAATACACCAAAACGCACCCGGATCTGACAATACAACTCGGTGGATTTCAAACATAATGCAATTCACTGGGTTGTCCTGTATTATGCTGAGTAGAAACTCCCTGAAACTGGTTTTGTAGATAAGTAATTGTAACATATTTACCCTGTTTGATCAACGAGTAATTCATCCTTAATTTGAAGTTCAGTCATGTGAGATCTGGTTAGGAATGCCCGTATTGCATTGAGTACAATACTCGTTTCCTTGGGGGTTGATATTATTGTAAAACCCAAAGCTTGGCAGATTTTGTCCAAATCCTTCTTTGAACATAGTGAGAAAAGCGATAGTCGATACAATTTCTACGTCCCATTGAACTCGAACCTCGTAGTAGAACTGAGAAATTGGTTAATTGATCAATTTACCGTTATAATTGTCCCATACACAGCTATTTTGAGGGTATGTGCGATTCCACAGCGAACTCCATTCACGCAAATTGAACAAATACTGTCGTGCAAACAAGCGTAACTTGAACAACTTTGATGCATTTTCCCCAATAGTAATGAGGATGGTTAAATATTGCTGAATGATACATTTGAAGTGTTATCAAGCAAAGTTGAACCTGATCTAAGCTAATGCTAGCGCGTTTTGCCACGGGAATTGTCACAGGCTGCGAAGCAAAGATATTAACATGCGATTTGAGTAGGCGTGAGCACTGCAAATCTTTTATTTCAAACACGGATTCAACTTAAGCGAGTTAATACTTGTCTAAGATCGAGTACAGTCTCCGGTGCATATTCGACAATCATCCAAACGAGTTCTCGAGGTAATATCTCGAGGAAAGGCATGTTCACTGTTCGTTCATCTCTATGCACATTGAACATCCCCTTCTCCATCAAAAGCTCTATAGTGAGGGTATGATAATGGTAAACAGCGGTAAACAAATATAATCAATTACAGACATAATTTTGCGAATGACAAGTACTACTAAATAATTCAGACTGCACCCCCAGAAGGTCTTCACTTCTCTCACACAGCATGGTGTGACAGAGAAGTGAGAAATGAATGTGCGTTGGGCGGGAAATTACCCATTCTCCCTTTTGTAAGCACACAACCATTATAACTAGAGCGATATTGCTGCCATTCCTCTTTTAAGAGACATCCCACGAGAGAATGTAACAGGTCCACGGATGGCCAAAAATTCGATAATTTCCATACTTTTTTCCTGAAGTGGGGGTCCCGAGTGCTGATCGCCGGCAGCAATGACTAAGGCTAGGGGTCGATGTTTAAAAAGTTTCTGGCACCCCTCACTTTTGGGGTCGAAAATTTGACTTTTTCAAAATCATGTGGAATATAGTTTTTCTAAAGTATTTTCACGCGTAGAAACCGAATTTCCATATCCGAACGCTAGAAAATGAGAAAAAAACAAGTTATGGCCTAAAAATCGATCCGAAATGGCACATAAACTGTCATAACTCGATTTGAAAAAAATATGCATTTGGGGGATTGACATTTTTGGAATCTAAAACACATTCCTCATCTTCCGTAACTTTTTCAGAATTTTCAAAAAGGGGCCTTTTCTGCTAACCGAGCATGAATGTGACCATCTAGGGTCAAAATGTGCTGTTGAACAATAGTAATTTCTCACTCCTGATCCCAATGCCGGTCTTGCACCTCGACAACTAGTAAAATGGGTCGAAACAACCACCCAAGTCAATGTGGGGCTTAATGCTAATTGAGAAATCTCAAAAATTGAAAATCTCAAAATTCGAGATTTTGTCTTCGATGCGCTCCGCATGAAAAATAATTGCATTGTCATTTTCGTGTCTAGATGCGATCCTATGCAATATTTTATGCTCCCTTGCAAATATTCTTTCAATTTGGAACGTTTCTGAAGGAAGTTTGCACTTTTGGATGCTCCACTATCATGATCCATCACAAAAATGGTCCAAAATCTGGGACTTTTCGACTTTATCTTTTCCATATCGCATTTCCATGAGTTTTTATGTGGAAATTCGGATTCAGCGGGTGGAAGTACACCAGAAAAATTGCTTTCCAGAAACTGTCACACCAAAAGTTAAAATTCGATTTTTCGAAAAAAACTCAAATAAATAAAAATCATGAAAAACTGAAATTTGCAGTATTACTGGTGTATTTCCACACGGTGAACCCGAATTTTCACATGTAAATTCATGGAAATGCGATATGGAAAAGATAAAGTCGAAAAGTCCCAAATTTTGGACCATTTTTGTGATGGATCATGATAGAGGAGCATCCAAAAGTGCAAACTTCCTTCAGAAACGTTCCAAATTGAAAGAATATTTGCAAGGGACTAATATCGATTGAAAGTCGACGACGATAATATCAGAAGGTGATGTCGTTGTTAGGGCTGTTTGCGCAGATATAGTTGTTGCTGGCGCAGTTGCAGTGATCAATTGAGCAGTCGCTGTGGACGCTGGAGCAGCTGCTGTCGTTATTTGCGTAGTTGTAGTTGTTGCTTGCACGGTTGTAGTACTTGTTGGCGCACTTGTAGTCGTCGATTGCCCATTTGCTGTCGTTAATGTCGACGTCCACGATGCTTGTGATGAAGTAGTCGTTGCTTGTGCGGTTGTGGACGTTCCTTGCGATGTGGTTGTCAAACGTATAGTTTTCTTCGTCGTATTTGGGCAGAAGGGCTCTATAAGAAAAATGTCGACCAAAAAATCTTAAAATTTTAGTAAAATGAGATAAATATTCATAAACCAGATTCAAAAAGCCATAATCAATCACCTTTCATTTTGACAAATGTCTTCGCCTTTTCCCAGTTCTCATTACAATTCCCCTTATCGCAGATGATGTATTCGCGCTTGAGAAAATTGAAATATCCTGTCTGAAATTGAAATTATATCATATTTCAAACATTGTATTTCTCTATTAACTATCCATCACTGTTTTAATAAGCATGAAAACTCGAACAAATACCATTTTTATACAATGTTCAAAACATTCAAAAGCAAACCTCGAACAGCCCCTTGAATAAGGTCTCATTGTTCGTCATGCATCCCCTCGCTTCACTGAATTCTGGGACTTCCTTTGAGATGAAGCATAAATCGCCCTGAACTTCTGTATTTTAACTATCTATTTTGATTTATTTTTCATTAAAATTCATTAAAAACATGCCTTGCAAGTGTCGTAACCGACGCCCATTGCGCATGTAACCTGGTGATTAGCTTTATTATTAATTAATTAGCGAAAACTACCTTCTCCGAGTTCAGGGTTTGCTCTTTGACAAGTGCCTCATCACAATTATTTGCCTAAAATAAAATTGTTAGAAGTGAGTTGCAGGCCTGTGAAGGTGCTATAAGTAAGGAGGAAATATATTAATACCGTATCACACAAGCACTCTACGGTGCTTCCGTTGGCACCTGCGTGGAACCGCACGCACGACTGCGGCTGCATCAGGCTGAAAAAGATCGATCTTTTTTTTTCAGCAATGTATCCATCTGTGTGCTCTTGTCTTGTTGGCACTAGGTCGGATTGATGACTTCCTGATGATAACCAAAAAAATAACACTATGGTGCATTTTCACAGTTTGTTCCCAAATTGCTAAGAAGTCTTCTGCGAAAAGACTGCAGCAGAGTACCACTCGACATTGGTCTTTAGCTTTTCTGGTGAATGGAGACCGAATGGGGGCAACTATAACTTAATACGTTTTTCTTACATATCGATGGACTTTGAAAAAGAAGTCGGCATGTATTTGGAGAGTCACCATCGTTGACCGAGAAGCGCTCGCAAGCGGTGCAGTTCTAAAAATTATTTAGGCACTTTTTTGGTTAATGCCCACCCCCTCCCCACTCCCTCATCTAGTCTGCGCTCAACCCGGCAATGACTTGAAGGGAGAGATTTTGCACAGATTTAAAACAAGTTGGAAAAACATATTTTCCGAATTATTCAAGTCAAGGGTCACAGGCTATAATTACTTCCAAATAAAAGGGATTTGCTGATCCTATGCTCCAATCATAGTCTGATGGGAACATTTGGGTTCGTAACATCGCGCGGATATACTGGTCTTGCCACGTCACCGTTCCCTCTACTCATTTCGTGTACTCTCTCACCGGTTAGCCAGTGCATCTTCTCCTCTCCCCTTAATCCCCTACCAATTTACACGCTCATCATGCACTCGCTGAAGAACCCTTGCTGTGATGTGCGAAAGCCAAATAAAACTAGCGCGCTCCGATTTATCAACACTACAATAGTACTACGATACCTGATAATTGGAGCACTGGAGCGATCCCTTCTTCCACGCGAACTTTTTGTCAACAGTCCCAGCAGGCTTGGGACTGTTGCAGTAGTCCTTGCTGAAAGAAAAGATATTTCAAGATGATTTTTTCCACTTTCAGCCCATCAACATCAGCAGCAACTAACTTGCACACGCAATATGAATCACCCTTGTCGTTCAAGCACTTGTTCTTGAGCCCGCCGTAGATGCTGCCTCGAAGACAACCCTGAAAGTGCATTATAATATTGAAATACATTGGTATACATATTGGCAACTGCGCAATTCACAGTATTTTTGTGTATAAAGGATTTTTTTTCAAGTAGAATATAGCATTTATTTTGAAAAAAAGAGGCCTGCTTCTTGAGTCCTTTTATAATTCCTAGCCCTTATCCAGCAATGCTGCAATACTCACAGTTCTCGAAATAAACACTTCTTTCTCATATTGGTCAAACTGCCGCATCGTATAGCAGAAATCTCCACAGCAAGGCTTGCTGAAATTCCATTTCAATTTTATCGACCAAAGAAGATAATCTTTCAAGTAGGTTGTTTGAGTGTCTTGACTAAGCGGATTTTATTCTCCTCTAACACTTTCCACATTATATTTGTGCAAACTATACACAGTAGATGCTTGCAAATGTTGAGTGGGTGAGATGATTTTTCTGTAAATAATTAAACTAACTTCTCTCTGCTATCATAACAACGAATTGCGTGCGAGGAGTGAACAAGGAAGAAAAAGAGAAGGAGGCGCATGCTCGATCGAAATGAGAAGCGATAGATGAGCATTAAATGGAGCGGTGCGCGTGTAGTTTCAATCCGTTTCGATCCCTCCCGTTCAATTATAGCGATAATCTGCCGTTCAGTTTTTTTCAATACTGGCAAGGGAAGTATTGAAATTGAACGATGGATTAAATAAGGATGATTCATTTACAGTGTTCGAGTATAATATAGTGAATACTTTCGGAAAAACACATTTCGTACGTTCTGAAATAGACCTTAAACTATCGTGAGATGAAAAACACTCATTTAGCAAAGTAATGTACCAAGAATAATGCAGAATTTTGAAAATTTATCAGCACTTCGCAACATGCGTACTAGAGGAAGAATGGAGAATTACATTTGCCGGGTTACCAAGAAAAAATACAGCAAGAGATTTTAAACGCATTGAGCTCTAACACTAGTCTTATTCTATTGGGTATAATGCTTCGGAAAAAAGTCATGAGAAGTGGATCACGTACGATAACCCTGTGAGGAGACTGCAATGGGTGGATGCAGATGAGAAGCCCACGCCCGTCCCGAAGAAGGAAGAGCACGGAAAGAAGGAACTCCTCTGCTTCTTCTTCTCAGTGCTCGGTCCCATCTACTGGGAGATCCTCACCCCTGGCACCAGCATCAATGCCGACCTCTTCTCTGAACAACTGGAAGATGTCGCGATCAGAGTCCCTCCCAGACTCCTGAACCAGGGCAAAATTCTTCTTCTGATGGACAATGCTCGCCCACATCGAGCGAAGATGACCCAGAAGAAAATGGACGAGCTGGAGATCGAGAGGATTCCCCATCCACCGTATTCCCCGGATCTCTCCTCATGCGACTACCACTGCTTCCGCTCTCTCTCTGACTTCTGCAAAGGAAAGAAGTTCAAGAATCGAGATGACGTTGTGAGGGCTTTCGTGAACTGGGCGGTCTCGAAGAAACCCGCATTCTGGAAGAGAGGAATCGAGACCCTGCCCAATCGCTGGAGGGAGGTAGTGAGAAAGAAGGGGGCATACATTGGTCACTGAGAATTGTAAAGCATTGAATACAAAATAAAAAAAATAAAATTATACGAACTTTCCGGACAATATTTTGAAGTCTCAATGAATAAGAAACTTGATTTTTAGACCATTTTTTAATATTTTTTTTCATATATGTCTAAGGTTTGACACACATAGGCACACAATGAAGAAATCGAAGAAATCATTTTTCGATGAAATGTATCAGGTTGTCTCAAAAGTTTCTTTCTTTTTTCATTCATGGACATTATGCCTCATATAATTCTTCAAAGCTGACCAATCAACTTGTGGATTTTTGCAATTTATGTGGGCATAAATACTCTTTATAACGAAGATTATGTTAGGTCATACTGATCGGCAAGACTGGCACAATTGAACATCAAACCCAGCCGATTCGAAAAAAATTCTCGGATATTTAAATGTTCAGAGTTCATTGCAGAATAGTAATGTGTGCCAATTTGAACTACGATTGTAAAGTACGATGTAGAGGGATATTAATGAGCGCGGTTCAATCATTTTGCTACGTGATACGTACTTTAGGCGATCATCGAATCTGCACATCGCACAATCCTGCAATTTTCATTTTCAAATTCACAAGCGCTGTGCTTTAGCCCGGCAACCTAAGGGGCAGATTGAAAGCTATTTTCGAAGTACACTAACTGATTAGTATAATATGCAAACTAGAAGGTGATGCCTCAATCTATTTCTGAGCGGTGCTCTTCCAAATCCTAGTTCGGATATTAATGAATCAAAATTAGCACATTTTTATTTCTTCTGTTTCCTAAAGCGGTTGAAAGCCGGGTTTGAGGGTATTATTTTTATAATCAGTCCTCGCTCTATCACTGATTTACTGCGCTGAGTCTTTAGGCTATTAGTATGCTAGAGATATGCTCAAACAAAACATAGTGAAAATCGGCGTTTGTTGACTGTTCAAGGAATTTGTTATTTTCCTCTTTTCGAATGTAATCAGGAAGCGATTTACACAGAATGCAGAAATGTACTAGAAATACCCTAACTCATGCTACGAATAAAACCAGGGCTGTCGAAGTTTACAAGAAGAAACTTGGATAATCATAAGGAAAGAAACTTTTGAGACAACCTAATATTTATACAAATTACGAAATTTAATTAAATAATCCGGCAGAATTCAAATATAAATTGATCAAATATGAGAAACGAGCATTGCATCGTACAGAAGTCAGAGAAACATCATAAATTTTCCAAAATTTCGTTGATTCTCGATTTGTGAACAATCTCCAATGTTGCACTGCCATCTGTAATAATTAATTACAATCTAATACAAACCGATACTGTATCACACAAAATAATTAAAGCGCACGGCAAATGTAGTAATCATCCGTAATTTCATCGTCTTCATCTTTATCCAGCATGTAGCAACTAATAGTTGAGGCTTTGAACCACACCTTTTTATCAGTCCGAATTAGTTCCTGAATGAAAAGATTTTTTAAAAAAAGAGAAGCATATCCCAAATCAAAACAAACCCTCTTAAGTATCTTTCTGCTCTCTTTTTTTTTTTTTTTTTTCTTTCTGCCAGCTGCACGATGATTTCGGCCCAATTTCCGTCGTGAATTCCAAATAAGTAGTTACTTTTGGGCGCAACTCTTTCATCAAGATTTTGAGTAATGCTAATCGATTGGCATTTTTGCGCGACTTGATGTAAGAACACTTCTGAAACACGAAAATGTAGAAAATGTATGGTACGAAGCACTAAATCCAAAATGACACTGGTATATCCGGCCTCTCGCGAGAGAATCGGGACACATGGTCATTTTCAGTTGAAATTCACATTTTCGGAAATCTTGATTATTCTGTTTCCATTTATCTTGACGACTAAACCTGAAACTATGCTGCCGCAGCATGCTGCTGAAAACTTGCGACTTAGGCCACTGATTATTTATGTTTCCGCATGTAAAAGTTTTTTGCTCTCAAAAATGCTTCTAAGATCAACTGAAGGAATGCGCAAGAGTTGTTCATTTTTCATTTTTAGAATCGCTGCAGCAGGTGCCCGGATAACAGGGGGGTGAGGGTCGATCGTACGTCTCTGAAAGGCTCGTTTCACTGGGAATGAACCGTGCTGCCCGTTATGACATAGGTGATAGTTTGGTTTGCGGCCAATAATTCCTGTTCGAATTGTCAATAAAAAAACCTCTCAGCCGGGCACCAACTCATTGTCCCGATTCTCTCGTGAGAGGCCAGCATGATAGACCAGCAGATACGAAACGTTGTTTGAAACAATTAATTTTGTTTTCTGGGTAACCATCTCATATGAGGATATACCAATTATGTTTAGGCAATCGCACAATTATATGAAAAGGAAGGACAATAAATTAACTACTAAATGCTTTTTAGTGCCCTACATTTATTTACTAAGGAATCATATTTTGGCAAGTGTGATTACTTACTGGGGCAGTAGCCATGTGCTTGACTCTTGAACCATATTGAAGAGCAAAAATACCAACACGTGAATACAAGCGTAGTTTGAATAATTTCACCATTACACCAAAAACACACATTTTAAGCGTTAATTGATGCTTCTAAAATATACTGATGTTTCGGAAAATAAACGAAACAAATTACTTTCACAGTGAAAACGAGCGAATTGGCAATCAGAATGCTAGCCATTCTTTCCGCTGCATATGAGTCCACATGAGATTTAAGGATTCGCGAACTCTGAATTTATTCGTTAATATAGTATATACCAGGACAAATCCATCCCCGCCCGATCACATTACGAAATCTATATTATGACTATTCATAAAAATTGTTTCGTCACAGTTGCTAAATATATTATGTTAACACGGTATATCTAGGGATAGTAATTAAATACATATATCAAAGTAATTATAAATCATAAATTACCAGTCTGAGTTTGAGAACTGCCTCCGGCACTTGATCGATGATCTTCCACATCAGCTCACAAGGAAGGCTCTCGAGACGTGACAATCGATTCGTATCGTTGAGTGAGATTAGGTGGAAAGCATTGGATAAAGGATCCATTGTGCACTAAACATGCAGTTTTAATAAACGCGACTAATGAATTACGCCAAAATATAGTAACAATGACAACAGTTGTCACATTACAGGCCTCACACAACGTGTAGGTGTGCATGGAGTGAAAGTGAGAAAGACGCGCTGCCCCGTATTTATGATGAGATGGGAGAAGCACTCCCAGTAGGCTCATTCCTTAAAACATATTGTGTGGAAGTGATTTGAATGCTAAATAATCCAAACCAGAGAGATTCGAGGTGAACTTATGCACAATTTATTTTGCAAGTATAACAACACATGCATCACACAGGCAGGACTGCATATGCTCAATCGATGAGAATATAAATTAAATCATCAAATTGGGAGAATATAAGATCGTGCACTAATTATCACTGTGACACCATTATAATCCTTCATCAGCAACTCATTCATACATATAACAATGAAAAGGCCGTGATATGGTAATTAAAAGAACTAATTGTCACATCTTCCACACTTTCCCTCTAGACGACACATTGCATCTTCTGGGGGTGCTCAATAATTCACACATGCGTGGGAGGGATGGCATATAGTACCCCCACGTTTATCTTCATTCACTTCAACATTTCTGAAAATTCCATTCAATATTTCAATCGATCGATATTTGTGTAAAATATAACGTATTTCTCTTCACTTTATTACATTTTGGCGTTTCGCCGACACATGTAATGGATTCTTTTAGTGTCCATCCGGAATCAGTACTCCAACTAAGAGCCGTAAACGATTCATTATTCTCTAATTTCACTCCCACCCCATGAACTTTATTTTCAACAGGGATAGCGATTGAAAAAAACGATCATTTTCGGCCGAGTGTTCCGAAAGGAGCGGTGTGAAATTAATTTGTCTGTTGAAAATAAATTTCAAACGCTCCAGACGAAGTTAAAAGGGCGAAACTCTCACCAGGGTTCTTGAATTTTTCTGTCAAACCACTTATTATAAAGCGCTGGCCGAGCTGCACCTGCGGTGAAAATTTGTCTATATTTTTGAGAAAAGTGACTCAGAGTGTACCACTTAAAAATGAGTGTTAGGAAATAGGTTTTTATAGATCGATAGAACTCAAACAATGAGTTGGGGGCACTCAGAGGTCATTTTTCTCTATCTTTCACCGTATCTTAGAAAACAGTTATCAAAGTGCGTGATGCCGATATCCGACCCTACGTAGGGAGCTCCAAAATGATACGTGTACAGTGAGACTTCGGGGGTCACTCAGGCATGCCTCAGGGTGGCCAAAGCCGTTTGGAACTCATTTCACTATTCCCATGCTCAGCTCGATTCTCTCATGAGATGCGTGATATATCTCTTATCGGCAGTGGTGTTTTTGCCATTCCCGTTTGTTCATTCCTCATCTACTATGAAATAATTTCTCGATATCAGACCTCTCGTCTTCTCAATTCGTGGACCTTCTCGCAGCCCAACGATTGACAAACCCCATTTTGGAAATCGCCCACTTTTACGGATTTCAGGTTTTCATGCGTATTTATAGAAAATGATATCAGACAGGAAATTCAGAACAATTTCCACGTGCATTTGCGGATTCCTATGAAAGTAGTGAAATTATTTAAACTGCGACTGATCGTTCGCCAATATCAATTCGTTCTCCAACAGTGGACAAAAAAATTATATACCTGGGCACCTCGACTCATGGTACACGATCGATCTTATCTCCGTATTAAGAGTGACATTTCAGTGTTATGAACTCAGAATAGGAGAAAATGAAATTCTAAACGGAATTCTAACAATCCTAAAAGAGAGTTTGGACAAATCCTAAAAACCGTTTGCTTCTCCTCTTTCGATTTCTCTAATGCAAATAGCCTGCCTGTGTTGAATGTCATTACTGAGTTCCTGGGCGAATCTCGTATACCTGACGTTCAATTTTCTGGCAATTGCATAACGAACGACCAAGCGTATGTTATTTTAATACGAATTACAATGTAATGACTCAGCTGCAGGAACTTTGTACTCAATATAATGCGCCATCATAATGCTAAGTGCATGTTTATTGAAATATCTCGAACTAGATTGTCCGATCCAGGCGAGCTTTAGATAGTTGTTGTATATTATTAATATGTAGAAAAAAGACAAGATGTCTGTCTGTCTGTTCGTCTGTTTGTTTGTCTGTTTGTTTGTGCGTCGGTCACGCTCCCGTCTTTCGCTCATAACTCGCTTCAAACTCATCGTAGACCTACAACTAGGGTACCAATCGACTCCACTCGGCGAGCGCTTTCTATTACATCATCGATTGCATCATCATTACGTCATGATGATGCAATAATGCAATATCTCGGCTCCCAGGCATCATCCAGACCTCGGACCTTGACCATTAGAACGCCCATGGCGAGTACTTTCAAAAGTTGGTATTACGTCATCATTACGCAACATGATGCAATAATAGTTTTTGGCCATAAATCGCTTAAAAATGGTCGTAGAAACCTCGGACCTTGACCATTCGACTGCTCAGAGTGAGCTCTTTCAAAATTTGGCATTGCATCATCATTATGCAACATGATGAAATAATCGCTTTTGGGCCATAAATCGCTTCAAAGTGGTCGCCCAGACCCCGGACCTTGACCATTCGACTCCCCAGAGTCAGTTATTTCAAGATTTCGAATTACGTCATCATTATGCAACATGATGCAATATTCGTTTTTGTCCATAAATCGCTTCAAAGTGGTCACCCAGACCCCGGACCTGGACCACCATTCTTACTCCCATGGCCTCTACTTTTAATATTGGCCTTACATCATCACTATTCAATTTTACGTAATTCTCGTTTTTTCGGCAATAACTCGCATTATTAGTATCGCTAACACCCAGAGATTCATTTTCCTAGGTAAACAGCGTTCAGTTATCACTAGAGTGTCGAAAACAAATATTTATCGACTATCGACTAGTTGCGAATGACTGTTATCGACTAGTTGTTTACCATCGACTATCATTTGCGATATCACTCCAGCTAATCGACTAGTCGATAAGCGGTCTAACAGTGAAATGTTCGGACGAAAACAGATCTGTTGAGAGAGCGTAGTGTGATATGTTTCAAGTGAATTATTAAATATTTGATTGCAATCACTTCGTAAACAACTAGTCGATTCGTTATCGACTAGTTGTTTTCGAATAATGATTCAAATGATGATTCAAATAGCTTTCGACTGGATCAAAGCAACTAGTCGATTAAAAATGAATCAACTAGTCGTTTGTTTTCGACACTCTAGTTATCAACAATTTAGGATATAGCACTGCTGCGAGGCCTCACGAGCCTTTTACAACGTTTTAAGCAGACTCTCACTAGTCGCTTACAATTATATTTTCATGCATGAAACTGTACCAAACGTGGTTGACTGAGATTCCTTGAGCAATTTATTCAAAAATGCTTCCCAACCTGCTCTCACTCCCCGCAGCGTGAGCGTTGTGAATGGCTCGTGAGGCCGAGGGCGATCCGAGGGCGATTTTTCTGATCGCCCGAGGCCTCACGAGCCTTTTACAACGTTTTAAGCATGCTCTCACCAGTCGTGGACAACATTTATCCTTATCACACAACCCCGCGAACCACGTAGCGACCGAAGGTAGCGACCGAAGTTTACAAAATGAATTTAGCTGACTTTTTCCTACGAGTGGCGCAACAATGCCAGGAATTGATACTTGTTCAAAATAATATAGACGATGATGATTATCAAGATGGGGACGACGAAAATTTCGTATTTGGAATGCAAAATGACAACTGGATTGACGTCATTAAAAATGTGTTTATGCAAAATGTTAAAACGCTGGAGATCGCTGACTATTCTTACTCGAATTTCCTACCAGAAAAGCATCGCTCCACATTGAAAAAGGTTAGTAAAGTTTAAAAGTAACCATAATTTACTATTTTTAGGAACTTTTTGCCTCGGGAAAACCAATTTGGTTTAAAGCAATTGCCGATGATTTCAAAGGGGAACACGAACCTTGTAATTACGAAACAGACACATTCGTTGTGAAACGTGGGTTAATTCTAAAAGTTCTGCACAATTGCCAAAAGTTCAGATGACAAAGAACGTCTGAAAATAGTTCACAAGTCGAGGATTGGAAAGAAACATTATAAAACTGGAATATTTTAAGCTGCTTGAGTCAAGCATACCATCCATTTGAGGCACTAACGAAACTAGATATGTGTACATCCACATAATTACTATCATAATACCTCCTTTTTCTCATCCTCTTTTCTACCAAAAAAAATTATCAGAGGAATTCTGAGAGAATTGAGATATTCCTTGCAATGTCCGTACAAGGAAAACTTAAGCTATGCTGAAAAAGTGTCCCTAGGGGTACTTTTTCAGGTAGATCACGAAAATCGACCTTAGGAAGTCGTATCTCTGACCCCTCATTCCCTGTGGCGCACCTCAACGGCGAGGTCGGTTTTTTCTTCTTTTTTTTTTGAACGGCTCATCCAAACCCCGTACATATATAGTAATTCTGAAAGATCTCAACGAGATAAGAATTTCTCCTGTTGGAAGTTAAGTGCTAGCTCTTCTGCGAAAAAAGTTATGGTCATTTGAATGTTAAAAATTGATGCCATGGTGCTCGATAACAATCCAGTTTAACTTTCAATCGATTCCTCGTGCAATTTTACCCCTGGGCACAAATTTAAATGAAAATCGAAGGTCTGGTATTCGACGAAATTTTCGAAAGAATGTGGCCAAGTCGAGTTTTTTGGCCGAAAATTTCGATTTTTTGCGCCTACAAATTTCCATTCACGTTTTGGTGAGGAGACATGTACAAATTCGTTTTCTACGGGTCAAAATACTGCAGAAAAAATTTAACGCGACTTATTCTGAGATTTTCAATTTTTGGCTCAAAAACAGTGATTTTTCGATGATCGAAAATCTCAGAAAAAGCTAAAAATTGAAAATCTCAGAATAAGTCGCGTTAAATTTTTTCTGCAGTATTTTGACCCGTAGAAAACGAATTTGTACATGTCTCCTCACCAAAACGTGAATGGAAATTTGTAGGCGCAAAAAATCGAAATTTTCGGCCAAAAAAACTCGACTTGGCCACATTCTTTCGAAAATTTCGTCGAATACCAGTCCTTCGATTTTCATTTAAATTTGTGCCCAGGGGTAAAATTGCACGAGGAATCGATTGAAAGTTAAACTGGATTGTTATCGAGCACCAGTTTTCCATGTCATCAATTTTTAACATTCAAATGACCATAACTTTTTTCACAGAAGAGCTAGCACTTAACTTCCAACAGGAGAAATTATTATCTCGTTGAGATCTTTCAGAATTACTATATATGTACGGGGTTTGGATGAGCCGTTCAAAATATAGAAAAACCGACCTCGCCGTTGAGGCGCGCCACAGGGAATGAGGGGTCAGATATACGACTTCCTAAGGTCGATTTTCGTGATCTACCTGAAAAAGTACCCCGAGGGACACTTTTTCAGCATAGGTTAAGTTTTCCTTGTACGGACGTATCTCGGTTCTCTCAGATTTCCTCTGTTATATACACTATTTTTCCGAGCACATATGCATACATTGATGTAATTGTTTAATGTGTTCGTTGCAATTTATTTCCTTAAGTGGGCATGAAATCGATTGGTTTCACGACGAGGCGGCGAAGCCCATTCCCTTTTCTTTGCCATTACATTGGTGGCCACATTTTTCCTATCTCCATCACATGGAACTCACGCAAAGATGATAACTGATCATCTGATTACTAATATATCATAAGAATCACCCTCTACTGTTAAAAATTGGGGTAATTATGAGATGAAACACTGAAATCGAAAACTTTTTATCATACTTCGCCGACGCCGCGTACAAATAATTCAAGGCTGTAGAGAAGCGGCGAAGCCCATTCTCTTGTTGCCCACGTCGTAGATGTTGCAGTACTGACGAATGAAAGGGTCGCCAAGAGTCCATGAGGGACCTGAAACGACGGCTATTGAAAGCCCTAACTTAGCAATTAAATTCTATAACACGTGTATCACGAGTCAGTGAATGAAAAACTGGCCCCTCGGAACATTTTCAAAATGTGTGCTACAAATTTTATCCATATTATGGTACTAAAATTAAATTCTATAAACTATATCATGCTCCCTCACTGGCCAGAAAAAAATGCGGAGAACATGCTAAATGTGGAGCGGCACTCGGCAGATTGTTCATCTCTAACAAGTTTCATGACGACAATTCGCTTACCGAATCCTCCGCCGTAGAAGGGAATCATAGCCAGGACGCACTTCGTCTTCGTTTGCTGAATGATCAATATTTGATTGAGTTTTTATGTCAAGTGATACTGGTTTGATCAGATTATCATAGTTGATCGAGTAGGTTGTTGAACCGATGACCAGATCCAGAGAGGGGATCTTCGAGTCGCACGGAAGCATGTAGTGCCCGTAGTCGTCGTCGTACTATATGTATGTATTATTGTTCGTTATTTTTTATTCCGGTTCGATTATCTTGAAAGTCCTAAAAACCGCACGTTGGATGTCTAATGCGTAAACTAAACCAAAATGTTGCGATGGGTGCCATGAAGCGATCAAACGTCAGATGATCTTCCGATTGGAAAAATATGTCAACAGTAAATTTACCGGAGCATGTCCCAATCTTCGTTACAACATCTTCCGGGGCGGCAATATTCGACGTTCCCGTGTCTGATACTACCTTCAATCGTTCATATTTTTCAGAATTTTAAAATTCGTTATGAGAGACTTTTTCAGTCAGTGAACATATTTGTGAAGACCCTTGGCAAAGTGCGAAAAATCGAAATCGCCCATAATGTGCCTACATGTAGTACTCGACGAGCATAGCTCGGGTGCCCCATCCCGAGTGTTCTAGATCACTCTCTGCGAAAAATCTTAACAGTGAAATTTCGCATTTCGCCATTTCGAAACCGATTTGAATGGTTGATGTCTCAAAAAATTGATAATATTCCATGGATTATATGCAACAAATTCTAGTGATTGGGCATCAACTAGTGAAGAAACATCGAAAAAATTTTTTTTAAATTTTTCATTTATTCAGATGGGTGGATAGCCACCATTTTTATAGTTTTATTATCTCGAGCTTTATGCATACTATTAGTAGAAAAAGTTTTTAAAAAATGAAAAATACAGTTTTTGAGATATTGAAATAAAATCATTTCGTGATCACGTCAACCTACTTTACTCGAGTGATGAGAGAGTGTACAGAATGAAGAGGCCATTACACGAATTTAGTTCACGATTGTCAGGGTACGGTATAAGGATTACTGTATGTTGCATAAATTCATCCACCCTTTCCGGCCTCTATTGTGCCACTACGGATTGATTTGCACTATTTGATGTGTCAACAATATCGGTGTTACAGTAGTTCAAAATACGGTAGCCGACAAATGATAGCTGACGCACTGGATAGTGTGACTCATGTAACCTTAGGAAAATCCAGCATCACCCTTCACCTCAACACAATTCGTGTAATCGCCTCTTCATTCTGCACACTCTCTCATCACTCGAGTACGGTAGTTTGACGTGATCACGAAATGATTTTATTTCAATATCTCTAAAACTGTATTTTTCATTTTTTTTTAAATTTTTCTACTAATAGTATGCATAAAGCTCGAGATAATAAAACAATAAAAATGGTGGCTACCCACCCATCTGAATAAATGAAAAAAAATTTAAAATTGTTTTTCGATGTTTCTTCACGAGTTGATGCCCCATCATTCTAGAATTTGTTGCATATAATCCATAGAATATTATCAATTTTTTGAGACATCAACCATTCAAATCGGTTTCGAAATGGCGAAATTCGAAATTTCACTGTTAAGATTTAAATGTGTCCCATTTCGCAGAGAGTGATCTAGAACACTCGGGATGGGGCACCCGAGCTATGCTCGTCGAGTACTACATGTATGTACATTATGGGCGATTTCGATTTTTCGCACTTTGCCAAGCACATGTTCACTGACACAAAAAGTCTCTCTTATATTTGTTATGATTTTTATCATTTTGAAGAGCTAAGGATGGGACAAGCCGATTAATCGCTACCCGCCCCCGACACTTATCTGTCTTTCATATTTGATTCATATATGCTCTCTAGGGATACACCATACCACTGGACAGATGTGTCTCACATCGATGTAAGATGCAGACAAATTCACCTGCCATCCCTTCGTGTTCAGGTAATCTCCCATGGAGACGGAGGAGAGCTTGAACTGGAAGTAGGTAGCCGAGGAGAGGGACTGGTAGGCGAGAACGGGACCGCAGTTGGTCGTGTCTATCTGATAATAAGGATTCATAATTTTAAAACATTTACATATCATAAATTCAATCATTCACCCAAAGATTTTCGAAAAGCAAGTGAACCATCACTCAATGCTGTCATCTTTCTCCTCACTACTTCGTAATTTGAGCAATTAATTTCCGCTTTCTTTTCATTTATATACGAAGAACTCACGGCTCCGTACGTGAACTGCCCTCCGGCGACGTTGTTACGCGCTCCATTGTGCTCGAGAAAGACGGTAAACAAGGGGAGCTGCACCAACTCTGGAATAGGTCAAACTCGCGTAGGCAAACACGTGAATAATGCTCGCAATAGATGATTCTTCCATTCAAATCTACGCAATGCAGTGATTCGGTGTCACTGACTCTGATCGATTGCTTCAATGAAGGGCGGCTTCACATTGTCGACCGCGATTGACTGAAATGACAGTAATTGCATTTTGATCGCACCGCAGTCTATGCAATCATCAGTTTCAAGATTTTAATGTACTCCGAAAGTTTTTATGATGATTTCAATATTTTTCTGAGCTTTGGTTCTCGCTACACAACAAGTAAACAACGGGACAAATCAGTAAACCCCAGTGCTCAGTAATCCCCGGCCCCCACCTGAAAGGCTAGTCCGAGAATTCCGTCCACGACGTCATACTGAAAGGTTGCCGCGATGAATGTTGCCTTAATTATTTCATTTTTGTTGTAAAATAAATAGACTTTACTTCTAATTAAAAATCATGAAAATACTGAAAACCTGTCCGAAGGTGCACTTGGGAACGGTGAGGGCTGAATCATCCACGTCGAACTAAATTTTCGATATACGTATACAGGCTAGAATTATTACCAGAAGAGTTTTGCGCCTACATAATATGCGTGAAAATGAGACATGAGACATACCCTGGCAGTATCCTGGCCGAGGAATCCCCAAGCGGAGCCAGTTACGTAGTTGATCTGCCACTGTTTTCCGTTCTTTGCGTAAGTTGATGAGGCTTTCGCATCAAACTTTCGCTTATTCTTGCATGGATTGTTGCTGAAATATCATATACTTCCCGCTAATTATTCGGTTTTTGTGTCCAGACAGTCGTCTCTTTTTTCATTGAAATTTCGCTCACACAGAGTCACCGGCGCAGGTAGCATCGGGGATCCAGAGATTGGCTGATCCTGTGTCGGGAATGACCTGAAACAACATCCATTAGGTAAACAAGGTGATCATTCACATAAATTTTCTGCGAATTCAAAAAAAAATCCCGCATGGTTGTTGAGGTGGTGAATGAGTTTAGTGCATAATCTAAATTACCCACAACGAATCGCTGTCCCGGAGTTCCAACAGTGATGTTGGCAACGTACTCGGCATCGTCGAAATCAGCAACCTTTAATTGCAAAATACTAATCAAGATGTTCTGTAGTACATTAATACACACCGCTTAGAGAATGTTGCGTAGTAGCGGATACATAAATCGTAGCATAGCCTACTCTCCGATTGTCATTCATTAGTTATTATCGACTTAGCTTACCACTTGCGGATATCCGTTGCTATCTCTATTCGCACGGAGGGCAGTCTTGGACGCTGCGTACTCCTTCCATCGACCTTCGCGCGTTAGAATTGTTCGAAGGGAGTCCTGACAAGTCCTTGTGAGAGCTTTTTTTTGCACAAATGTGGCGCAATCTGTCCAAAGAAGGAAAGCTTGCGGATAGTAAAAATGTAGTGTGGTACTATGTTGGGTTAAGATGATGAAAAAATACTGGTCCCAAAATAATAACACCGGTCCCGCTCGGACCCATATAAATACTGGTCCTCTCATAAATATACTGTTGAACAACTTAAAAGAGTAGACTCTGCAATGCTACGGAAAATGCGAACCTTTCGATGGAGTCGCATCTGATGATGAGCGATGGTGCAGCTAGCAGCAGCGAGTAGGAGCAGCACGGGAATCCTCATCGCTGTGATGACCTCCCTCTCCCTCCTCTCCCATTTATACCCGATTTACGCTGACAAGAATGACTAAATTTAATGGCAATAATGACTGAAGCTGGCATAACTTTCAAGACTCCACCCTGTTGCATGCGATTGGAAAATCGGAAATCGAGAGATCGCTGAGAAGAGATGGCGGGATGTGATGTCATCCCGGATGGAGTTTATTGTTGGGCGAGGCAAAGACACTTTTATCACTGCGATCTATCGCTTTCTGTCTTTAGAAAATCAAAAGTGTCGACGGACGAGGCCGAACAACACACGGATCGCATGATAAGAAATCACGGCACGTCTCAGCACACACACTATCTTGTCTCTACAGCTCGCAATAGTGTTCATAACGATGTTTCATTGTTTTTCTTCTGTGATAACATTAGTCGTCATAATAACATTCATGAAAGAAGCATCATCATCATCATCATCATCATCATCATTTTATCCACGACGAAGGTTTACAATATGGGTCTTTACAGACAAAACAAAGAAAACGATTGGGGTCATTTATCTTCCACGTTGCATAATCTTCTCTCCACGCTGGGCGGGGTCTGGATGATAGTCAGGTCTGGATGGAAGCCATGTAACAAATAGCATATACCACGTGTATCACGTGTCAGTGGACGTGGCCGGGAACATTTTCAAAAAAATTGTCCCCAAATTGATTCGCTTTATAGTGATTTCGATTTCGAGAGTCGGCTTTTAGAAAATTTCCGGTTTTGCACATGGTTATATGAAGAGAGCGTGGTGTACTTTCACGAACTCTAGAGGAAGAGCGCACTTGCGTTTGCCAAAGAAATGAACATCAACTTTCAGGTATGTGAGAAAGAAAAGGCCCATTCCGGTAGCTCCATATATGCATATGGTGACTGCTGATCCTCCGCTGGTTAATTCCATCAATAAATGCCCTTGTGAACAGGCTCGTAGCGAAGCCCGAGGGTGTATCGGCATCCTTTGAACTTTTATTAATTCCATTGTGTCTACGTAAATCTAATCGAATTTGCAGAATGGCCGTACCGACTGCATCTAGAGATTTCAATTAATCAAATGATACTGTACCGGACAAAAGTATTGCAACACAATGATATCGACTAATGGTTTGGAGCGATCAAAAGGTAATCCTCGCGAGAATATAGCCACATGACATATGTTGATACAAATACGAACATATATATTTCATATGCATTCTACCTACAGGTAGGGTTTCTTGCCAAGGTGTAGGAAAAGTGATTACAACAATGTGTGCAAAGTAGCGAAATCGGAGCTTTCCTTTCGCCGATTTTACAGTTCATCAACTCGTGCAATATTTAGTTGCCCACCACTGGTGGCGGATATATGAAGCACTGCACCCATGAACCTTCATGGTAAAAGTAACAAACACTTTACATATATGTATAGGGGGTCATGGTAAAAAATCGATAGCTAGGTCAATGGTAGGTCAAGATTAGTTATCGCACCCAATCGATCATATATCACCACCAGATACCGTATACCACTACCGTAACCCCCGATTCACGAACTCATGCAATCATAATCCTTCATGGCGTCCCCTATTCATATCTTAGTATGCTTTAGGCATGTGTAAATGGATAATCCCATTTGTCGGCTCCTCTGTTGAATGATTGATCCGTCAGAGGGACCGCGTCGAGGCCTCTCTCACCCTTCCTCTCTCTCTCTCTCTCTCTCTCTCTCTCTCTCTGTTTCTTTCTCTCTACTCTCGTTCTCTACTCTCGCTCTACAGCCATTCATGATGACAATAAATCGGTTCTGGAACAGCTCAGTGACAAGTAACAATGAACGGCAGGTGTCACTAATCTCCTCTGATGCCCCTCGATGTTTATGGCGTAGCCTCTTTCTATCACTATCGCTACGCAAGCCTCACCTGTCACTCATGCAAATCGAGACATAACGCAAGGGACGCGTTGCATCTCTTCCTTTAGAGTTCGTGAAACGACAGCACGCTCTCTTCATTCTACGCTCTTTCTTGACCTACCGAATGGTGATAGAGTGCATGGAATGAAGTGTGGCATCGTTTGCCCAACGATATTTCCCTCCTAGTTTTGTTTTTCGCGTGAGGATTGACAAATTGAAGAGGTTCCCGCGCCTGCCACTCTGTTACTCCCTTCCTCATTAGTTCGTTTTGCTGTTCAACTGTAATCGACTTTTCGACACTTCTTCGATATTTGGCCCACCCCCCCCCCCCTTCCCAATCATTTCTCATTCCCTCCCATCACAGAGGGGTTGCGAGACCGAAAATCAGGGAGAGATACCTAGAAATGAATGTAGTATTGGAGGAAGGGGGGGGGGGGGGGGCAAAAATCGACGAAGTGCCGACTTTTCTCCGTCAATCCGATTTGATTAGAATAATCGGCTTTTCAGACGCCTTGAAGACCAAGTAACAACAATGAACTCGATCGAGAACAATGGCGAAATCGAGCTCCTCTTCAGCAAACCCGGCAAAGTGAGTGAAGAAAGTGTGCATTTCTATATTTTTCATGAGCTGCCAAATGAGCTGGCATTTGGTAAATCTTCCATGGCTCATCAGCCATTCTAGTCTTTCTCATCCTTCTCTCCTTCAAAATATATGCTGCTATTTACAGAATGATGCTCGCATCATCAACAGAGAAGCAGATGAAAATGCTGTAAGTGATTGGTGATATAACTCTGAAACTGAAAAAAAGCGACCTCTCAGCTTTTGTAGAACATGTAACCAGCGTTGATCACTCACTATTTCACTTTGCTCTTCAGTACTTTCAAGTTATTCTACATCCATTACCGCGCTTTTACAGTATCCTCCTGTTGCTCACACAGTGGACACTGAGGGAACAGGCGATGCGGCAACTGATGGGGTTTGGACGATCTTTGATCTTTTCTAGTCTCTCCCTCTCCCTCGCTCTCCATTGTTTCAGTCTTCACATTGTCTTGGCAGGTTCAGTAGGATACCAATTAGTAGGAACATCGTGTTATCATCTTGATCGGAAAGAAATGGAAGAAGTGGATCAGTGGATAAGGGGGGAAGGGGGAGGAGGTGGTCTGCATTTCAGAGTACTGTACTTTGAATCATTCGAAATAATTTTCACTCAAATGTCCGCCAAACAGGACAAACTTGATTCCTACCGCCGGAGACCCCCTTCATCCGAAATGGTCGATTCTCTCGCGATTCCCCTGATATTATGATCTTTTTAGAACAGTGAGATGGGCAACACCAGAGGCGATAGTCCTGCGGAAACATCAGTACATCTACTGGATAAACAAATAGGAGCTTGTGCGGAGGTTAGTGTACCGTGCGTTCGCCTTAATCGAACACAATTCGTATTTAGGCGCTCGGACTCGACGCAGCTCTTTTAACGATTTCGATCAATGAGGCGCTCGAAGCGGATAGGTATTACACTTTATTTTTTTCTTTATCCAGTGTGCACCATTTCCTTCTCAATCTCTATTGCGTGCTCCTGTACTCCCTGTACCTGGCATCACTCATGAGAAACAGCTCGCCAGAATCGTCAAAAAGGTGCGAACTGTGATGAACGATTAGTGTTATATCAGTGCATTCGCCTAGCGTAGTCGATTCATAACGACTAAAATCGCTAGAGGTGGCTGTAGTTTTACTTTTTATCACATGTCTTCTGAGAGATTGCATGAAATCCAGACACCACCTTTACAAAATGTTGAAAATGCTTTAATCTCAAAGCCACTTTGGTGGTAGATGCCCCTAAGGTCACATAACTTTTTGTCAAGACGGAATTCCGGAAATCTCAAAACTGCCTAAAATGCGGCTCCGGCCATTTTAAAAATTGAAAAATTCGTAATTTCTTTACAAATTGAGTAAAAAGGTCGTACAAAAAAGCAAAATGTTCAGCACGTCGAGACCAACAACTTCTTGTTGATCACTTTTACGAATGAAAAAGACTAATATATGAAAATGCGAAAAATCGAAAAAAAATAATTATTTTTGACCTGACAATTCAATGCCTTGGAAAATAATGTTCCACATCCTGTTGATATTTCTACGGATTCTGAATCTACGTACCTTCTTACCCTAATGAACTTATTTTCAGGAAATTGTATGATGGTATATTTGCTTTGTTATCGCCTCAAACATGCTGAAACTCGTGTTTTCAAGCAAAATCTAAAATTGCACGGTCTTATATTTAAGCGATTATCGCTCGGGGATATTATTTCTTTCAGTTTTCAGTGTCTACTGACCTATTTTTACAAATTTCCATTGAAAAATCCGAAGATTTCAATACTTCACAAAATCACATTTTTCACCAAATTTCTCAAATTTTATGATTTTGTGAAGTATTGAAATCTTCTGATTTTTCAATGGAAATTTGTAAAAATAGGTCAGTAGACACTGAAAACTGAAAGAAATGATATCCCCGAGCGATAATCGTTTAAATATAAGACAGTGAAATTTTAGACTTGAAAACACGAGTTTCAGCATGTTTGAGGCGATAAAAAAGCAAATATACCATCATAAAATTTCCTGAAAATAAGTTCATTAAGGTAAGAAGGTACGTAGATTCAAAATCCGTAGAGATCTCAACAGGAAGTGGAACATTATTTTCCAGGGCATTCAATTATCAGGTCAAAAATAATTATTTTTTCGATTTTTCGCATTTTCATATATTAGTCTTTTCGGTCGTAAAAATGATCAACAAGAAAGTTGTTGGTCTCCACGAGCTGAACATTTTGCTTTTTTGTACGACCTTTTTACTCAACTTGTAAAGAAATTACGAATTTTTCAATTTTCAAAATGGTCGGAGCCGCATTTTAGGCAGTTTTGAGATTTCCGGAATTCCGTCTTCACAAAAAGTTATGTGACCTTAGGGGCATCTACCACCAAAGTGGCTTTGAGATTAAAGCATTTTGAACATTTTGTAAAAGGCCACCTGCGATCTCTCAGAAGACACGTGCTATCCTTTAGTATATTCAAAAAAAGTTCTCAAGCGAAGTTTTATAGTGTTATAACTTATAAGCGGCCGAAATACAAATATAATTTGCAAATGGTGTAAAATGCTAAATATCAGGTTGGTGCAAAAGTTTCTCCCTTTTTTCAGAAATTTACATTTTTGCTTCCCCTGACCTCCATTGTTGATCAATCCTCATATGGTCTTTTGCAATATAAGGGTACATGAATACTCTTTATAACAAGCCGTGTACCAGTTCTCCATAATTAACAGTATCGATACAGCAATCTGTCCAATTTCGTAAAATTGCATTTCAAACTGAATTTTTATAAGGTCATCGCTAAGTGGAGAAAAGAGATAGGGGTTAGTCATGCATACCAGTGTAAAGTATGCTATCTGGGCATGCTCGTGAATGTAATTCAGTATCAATGTGCCGTCATACCAAGTTGAGATGAGCGTATAATTAGATATTTCCGCGAGATTAGTTTCTGCAGAATTACATATCATAGCCCGAATGTTTAGCCATTGTCTCGAAAAGTCATATTGTTGAGGACAATGAAGTTCTCGCTAGCCTTAATATTACCCTTAAACGTGAGGTGGCTACAGCTATCCATTTGTGAACAGCAGCATGATACAGCAAAATTTCAACGAAATCAGCACTTTTTCTAATTCCAAGCTTCCAACGCCTTTTGAAAGTCGGATATTGTGTGATATTCTGAAAGAGCAACATGAGTGGTATTATTCATCAAGTGGGCAGAATCAATTGCTAGATCTTATTGAAATGATAGGGTCCAGAAAAATAACCTAATAATCGTCATATTTCGAAATTTTGACTTTTTCATTATTTATTCCCGTGATGTGCTTTCCAGAATTGAATTGATCCTGCACGTATAATGTACCTATATGCCCACAACTAATGTTAAATGGAAATTAGAGTAAGATGGCTAGAGAAAGATTAAAAAAATATATTAGGGAGAAACTTTTGCACCAACCTAATACTTGCAATTATGCTGGGGCTAAAAAACTCCCAGACAATTCATGAGAGCTAAAAAAAAAACTTCTAGACACTTTTGTTTTTCTGTTCCTCTGGGGATGCGATTTTAGGCTAACACACTGATGTTCTTTACAGGAAACCATCGAGCGCACCAATCAAGAGGAAGACGACTTATTTCAAGTCTCTGATGAAGAAGACGAACCAATGATCAAGGAGGAGCCGGAAGAAGAAATGGATACAGTCGAAGCACGTGCTGACGAGCCCGACGTAGTCGTTGAGGCGGATTCTGCCGACGACACAGTGGCAGCCATTGAGGATAACTCAGCGAATGTACCCCAAGTCGCTCGAAAGAGAGAATATTCCTCGAAGCACTCTCACATCAAGCGCCTTCGAAATGGCAAATATAAGTGCGACAAGTGTCCCAAGGAATTCACGACGAGGAACAGCGTAGTTGTGCATAAGGTGTCACACTCAGGTAATCTTATGATCGCATTGTCCCCGGAAACACTCCGATCCCAATTGCACAACAGGAACACAATCGAAAGGAACACAAATAGGAATACAAAAAATACAAAATCGGGAATATTGAAATTGTCATACCATTGAAGATACCGAAGGTGCCAGAAGGCTTTTCAAATGCATGGAATGTAACGAACGTTTCTCCACTGGCGGACTCCTTAGAAAGCATAGGCATCATCATTTGGGTGAGATTACTTTAATAAAATTGATATATTTACCGGTAGTGGCGGGTCTTACTGGTGATAATCAGTTGAGATTATACAGGAAGATTAATCAACCCAAAACGCTTTAACGATGTCGAAGTACAGGGTGCGCCAAAATTAAGTGGACTGATTTCATCATTATTATTATGTGATGCCTAATCGATATGCGCGACCCCTATAGCATCTTCATGATGAGTGACCATTTGTCTCTCACTATTCAAAGTTTCAAGTCAGTTAATCAAGTATTCTAGTAAAGACGATGTATATCTTACATGTTGGCGAAATCAGAACGACTACCGAGAGGCACCGAGTAAATTTCGATTTTTGATTCATTGCGAATGCGCAAATTTAGAATCTGTTATTGTGCTCATTATTTTTTATCATCATCCATTTTCCGGAATCGACCTAGATATGTCCGGTAAATTATGGCTAGAAATCGATAAATCGAAAGCAAACAAGGTCAAAATATCGTATTCGCATCGAAATGTTGTTTTTTTGAGATTGGGGGGGGGGGTTCTGGCATACTGAGTAAGATGTAAGATGAGCATATCCATTTTGCTTCACCCAAATGAGTCATCGAGTGAGTTTTGCAATGCGATTTCTGGGTAAATCTTCTGTCGCATGTATCGCACTTGAAAGGCATTCTGATTTCCTCGTCATCTGCAAGATTTCAAAATTATATTGAGTGTTGTTATTATTCGCAATACGACGGAATCCTGTTTACAAAAAGTTCGAGACGCTACAGGGCACTAGGTCGGATGATCACCGTCGGATGGTAACCTACTGGTTGATATCCAAAAACTGGACCCTTCTTGAGAACTTTCACAATAGGTTCATAACGTTTCAAAAATGATTCTGTGAAAGTTCTACAGAAGAGTTCATGTTTTAGTTGGTTACCACCCGAAGGTGATAATCCGACCTAGTGCCCGCTATAGCACAGTCTCCCCACTCTGCTTACTGCCTTGCCGATCGATGGTGTTCAAATGTGTTCAAACAGTTGTCTGCTCTAATCACACTTGAACTATCTCTCTAACGAATCGGCTAAATGGATGTTCTTTTCATTTTTCAGTAGTGAATCACTGTACTTTTACAAAGGTGTGTTTGAGGCATAATAATATCGATGAAGACTCTCTAAAACATATTAAACTGACTCGAATGTGTCAAAATGTGTCGGTTGAGATCTCCTGAAGAAAGGAATCGGTTGCCACATTCGCTGCACTTGTGCGGCCGTCTCGCCTCTACGACATCTTCAAGATTATTTAAATTATGAGATCATTCTAATAATTGGACAATTCTTAGTCGTCATGACATCTGGCGTGAACGAACAATCGTCAAGCAAAATGGATATGCTCATCTTACTCAGTATGCCAGAACCCCCCCCCCCAATCTCAGTTTCACATATCATTTTTCCCGTGTCATTAGTTGTCGGATTCTTACGAAAATGGCTCAAATATTAATTTCGTTATGCAATGTCAGAAAAAAACTTTTTTTGTTCTCTGATTTTGAATGTGTTGTATCCAATTACGACTACATATTTCATTTCAGTGTTTCTGGATTACATAGACCGCAAACATTTAGGTGAATAAATGGGTAACGTTGCAAGGTGATTTCATTCAATATTTTAAAATGGAGGGTATTTTATAAAGTACCTTCGTGAATCAATTTGTGATGTCTCAGCACTGAGGATGTAGCGTAGTATTGGCCGCACACATCGCACTTATTCTTTCTCTTTCTCGGCTTTCCTGCAAATGGAGTACTTGTATGCCAATTAAAATATTGGTTACTATTTTAGCATGCTTATTTTAGCAGTATTGTGTGCTTTGCAAAACACGATCTAATGGAAAGTTACTCAAAAAATCTAGATTCACATAGTTATTCTAGAACCTTGATAATACAGGGTGCGCCAAAATTACGTGGACTGATGTCTTCATGATTCGCGCCTTTGGCCTGGGGGACTTGAGCGATCTGGTTCAAGACATAGCTAATCCACAATATAGGTAATTTTAACCTATTTTAATGGGGGCCACCTTTTGCTTTGAAACAGATTATCAACATTAGGGCTCTATAGTAACATGAAATATAATTTTGTGGGGCCTCCTTTCGCTCTCACACAAGCCTCGAGTTTCTTCCCATATCCAACTGTCAATTCCCGCTGAAAATGTTCATCGATTTTTATCATGCTACAACACACCCAAACACTGAAGTCGAGGGTTTGGGATAGGCGGAGTTCGGAGGGCAATAGGTTTGAGTGATTAATCAAGTACATGGGTGTCCAGACAACACATTTTCTTGTTAATGATAACAGAATCTTGCTGAAAATTCTAGTGGCCCAGATCGAAGTGGGAATGGGCCCAGAGTAGAAGCGCGTCTCCGAGGATGTGAAATCGGAACGACCTCCGAGATGCACCTAGTAAATTTCGATTTTTGGGTCATTGCGAATACATAAATTTAGAAGCTGTGATTGTGCTCATAATTTTTATGTTCGATTTGTCGGAATCACCCCCTGAAGACCCTGATATGCTCGGTTAATTATGACTAGAAATCGATAAATGAAATAAACAACATTTCGATGCGAATACGATATTTTGACCTTGTTTGCTTTCGATTTATCGATTTCTAGCCATAATTTACCGGACATATCTAGGTCGATTCCGGAAAATGGATGATGATAAAAAATAATGAGCACAATAACAGATTCTAAATTTGCGCATTCGCAATGAATCAAAAATCGAAATTTACTCGGTGCCTCTCGGTAGTCGTTCTGATTTCGCCAACATGTAAGATATACATCGTCTTTACTAGAATACTTGATTAACAGACTTGAAACTTTGAATAGTGAGAGACAAATGGTCACTCATCATGAAGATGCTATAGGGGTCGCGCATATCGATTAGGCATCACATAATAATAATGATGAAATCAGTCCACTTAATTTTGGCGCACCCTGTACTTCGACATCGTTAAAGCGTTTTGGGTTGATTAATCTTCCTGTATAATCTCAACTGATTATCACCAGTAAGACCCGCCACTACCGGTAAATATATCAATTTTATTAAAGTAATCTCACCCAAATGATGATGCCTATGCTTTCTAAGGAGTTCGCCAGTGGAGAAACGTTCGTTACATTCCATGCATCAATGGTATGACAATTTCAATATTCCCGATTTTGTATTTTTTGTATTCCTATTTGTGTTCCTTTCGATTGTGTTCCTGTTGTGCAATTGGGATCGGAGTGTTTCCGGGGACAATGCGATCATAAGATTACCTGAGTGTGACACCTTATGCACAACTACGCTGTTCCTCGTCGTGAATTCCTTGGGACACTTGTCGCACTTATATTTGCCATTTCGAAGGCGCTTGATGTGAGAGTGCTTCGAGGAATATTCTCTCTTTCGAGCGACTTGGGGTACATTCGCTGAGTTATCCTCAATGGCTGCCACTGTGTCGTCGGCAGAATCCGCCTCAACGACTACGTCGGGCTCGTCAGCACGTGCTTCGACTGTATCCATTTCTTCTTCCGGCTCCTCCTTGATCATTGGTTCGTCTTCTTCATCAGAGACTTGAAATAAGTCGTCTTCCTCTTGATTGGTGCGCTCGATGGTTTCCTGTAAAGAACATCAGTGTGTTAGCCTAAAATCGCATCCCCAGAGGAACAGAAAAACAAAAGTGTCTAGAAGTTTTTTTTTAGCTCTCATGAATTGTCTGGGAGTTTTTTAGCCCCAGCATAATTGCAAGTATTAGGTTGGTGCAAAAGTTTCTCTCTAATATATTTTTTTAATCTTTCTCTAGCCATCTTACTCTAATTTCCATTTAACATTAGTTGTGGGCATATAGGTACATTATACGTGCAGGATCAATTCAATTCTGGAAAGCACATTACGGGAATAAATAATGAAAAAGTCAAAATTTCGAAATATGACGATTATTAGGTTATTTTTCTGGACCCTATCATTTCAATAAGATCTAGCAATTGATTCTGCCCACTTGATGAATAATACCACTCATGTTGCTCTTTCAGAATATCACACAATATCCGACTTTCAAAAGGCGTTGGAAGCTTGGAATTAGAAAAAGTGCTGATTTCGTTGAAATTTTGCTGTATCATGCTGCTGTTCACAAATGGATAGCTGTAGCCACCTCACGTTTAAGGGTAATATTAAGGCTAGCGAGAACTTCATTGTCCTCAACAATATGACTTTTCGAGACAATGGCTAAACATTCGGGCTATGATATGTAATTCTGCAGAAACTAATCTCGCGGAAATATCTAATTATACGCTCATCTCAACTTGGTATGACGGCACATTGATACTGAATTACATTCACGAGCATGCCCAGATAGCATACTTTACACTGGTATGCATGACTAACCCCTATCTCTTTTCTCCACTTAGCGATGACCTTATAAAAATTCAGTTTGAAATGCAATTTTACGAAATTGGACAGATTGCTGTATCGATACTGTTAATTATGGAGAACTGGTACACGGCTTGTTATAAAGAGTATTCATGTACCCTTATATTGCAAAAGACCATATGAGGATTGATCAACAATGGAGGTCAGGGAAAGCAAAAATGTAAATTTCTGAAAAAAGGGAGAAACTTTTGCACCAACCTGATATTTAGCATTTTACACCATTTGCAAATTATATTTGTATTTCGGCCGAGAGTCCATGCTAAATATAATAAACGAGAAGGAAGTGTGCAACATTTCGATTACGACATATGTCCCGGATTTATCGGACCCTAGTGAGTGTTACATCAAAATGTATTATTGCATGTGCTAATATTTTATTAGCACTTCACATCAATAAATTCCAGTCGTGAAATCTTTCAGGCGGCTTCTTGAAAACTCTTGCACAACGCTGCAAGTATCTGGAGATTGCTCATATGCAAGATAATCGTTTCGAGGATGAATTAGATGATGATGATGATGATGATGAAGGGCACGAATACGCCTTTGGAATTGAGGACGGGCAATGGGTTTATGCCATAAACGAGGCATTCTCGGAAAAGCTGAGCACTCTAATGATTCGTGATCTCACTGATACCAGTTTCCTTACAAAGGAATGTCGCTCAAAAATGGTAAGACATGTACAAAATTGAATTCTCATTTGGAATTATGATAGGCTATGCAGAATTTCGATATCACAATCCTCCTCCTCCTCAAATTTCACAATATGCGATTGGGAGTATTGCGATACCGCAATGCTGCTCCAAACCGCCAACCCTATTAGGAAAGTCATCGCCTATATATACCACGCAAAATGAAGATATATGTAACTGTGTAATGTATTCCTAAACCGCACATCGTTTCTCTTCAGAGTCGTAATTATTCCCAGAAATGGAAGGAACATGAGAAGGAGGTGATTTACTATTGCAACACGGATGAATATCTTCTCGGAGGTTTGTAATTGCATAGGGTATAGTCGCATATGTTTAGAACAAGTAGTACGTTTACTGCAGCTCCACTTGCGCTCAACTCGATTTACAACTTGAAATCTAGTTAATAAATCGTACTAGTCGAACAAAATGGGACGTACACAAAACATAACTTGTAACTACACCCGAATGCCACTCAATTTTCCTTTCAGATGGTACGAAGACACTTCAAATCATCAACACATCGAAGTCGATGAGAAATTCTGAAGATGCCAATGATTGACCTCTCTCAATAACAATGATTATACTTTTCACCACTTGAATAATATCTCATTATTTTCATTTGCTATTCCCATACAAACTATTTTATTATCACAAACACAATATTTGATAAATTAGTCTTGTCGATCTACATGGGTTGTTCATTGAAAAAATATATTTCTAATAAATATTAATTGACCGTCTCTCCCATTTCCTATTTTACATACGCTGTTTTTGTTCTCAATATTTCCGACCAAATCTCCAAGTTAAGGCCAAAAACCTGTATGACTTCGTCTCTGTTTCAAGCCTTCTCATCAACAGCAAATAATGTCAATACAACGGTTCAATACAACAGTTCAATTGTCATCCATTTATCGGATCATACTACGAAAAAAGCAAGCTTGAAGAAAATTACTCCTAGTGAGTATTTGTTCTTGTAGAAAGTCACGATGTGTCGAACTCGGCCTTCTCGTCCTATGCTTCGTTGGAGCCCTTGTTCATCTGCAGTCATAAGCTTGATTAATAATTATTAATTCAATTATACATTGGACCTGTATGTTTTCCTAACGTGACAGAGGTTTTGAGAGTATTGGGAGACTTGTTTACCCGCAAAAAAAACCCAGATGTCCATTAATAGGCAATCCACAGAAGCTAAAATATAGACTTGTTTCGATGGAAAACACCACAGTTCGCAGACTTCCGTTTTTAATGACCAAATCAATTATCAATTCGAATACCCACACCCCAACTTCATTTATTGGTTGCTCACTCACACGAGCCTCCTTTATGGCCATCTTCCTGATCTTCCATTCCTTTTCATCGTTGTCTCTAGCGAATTTTTCGAGTTCAGTGCCTGAACAAAATTTTTCATTTAAATATATTGATCAAACGGTTCGTTTATAGTGGGAAACACTAAGGGACTTCGGAAGACTACCAATACGGCAAAAGTCGTGCTTGTATTCGTGAATTGATATATCAAAGACAGCGTGACGTCATAGTTCTCATCCGACCCGGTGCCTATTGTTTCTCGGTGCCTATCTACGGCTCACGAAGAGCAATCGGGAGGAAGACGGGGCAGACGATCATCGGTCGTCGAGAATGGCAATTGCGCCGTTGTTCTCCTGAAACTAATACCGTAACCCGAAGCTACCGTAGCCAAAAGCACCGTAACAGCATGCAATAACCCTTCATACCTTGCCATCAACATTTGTGGCCGAGTAGATTGTTATACATATGTCCCAGTTGTTGACGTAGCCGGCCTGGACCATCTGCAGATGATGAAAATGTCACTAGTTTCTGGCACCTAATCCTGGAACCAGTTCATGGCACCGGATACTGGTACCATTTCCTGGTTCCGGATCCTATCACCCACCGTGCTCGATCTGAAGACCATCCCGACTTGCATGGACTCCATCGCGTGGACGAGCACATCGAGGCCGATGTAGCAGGAGAATGAGTCACGTTTTACGCAGGAGCTACAATTAGTTGTGTTCCACGGTGCCAAGGCCAGTACCAGGCCCGGAACCAGAAACTGGAACCAGGACCCATCGCTTACCCTTCAAGTCCAGCGCAGGGATCGGAGCAGACTGTAGACATAATCAGGACGTCATCGTCCATGCAAAGCTTGGGCTTGCAGAGCTGGAATTTCATGGTTCTCATGTGGATACTGTAGGATTACTGTATGCTGAGATACGGTACAACAACGAACGCCTCTGAAGTCGCTGCGCGTGAAGGCGGCCGGACTGAGACCACCGTGCGCGCAGAAGTACACATTATCTGCAAGAGATCAAAGATCAAAGATCATCCATGTTAAACCTTACCAACTATAGCGGCGAGGGAGAGATAGGCGAAGGTGTCGTTGGTGGTTTGGTAGAGCACGTAGGCGGTCTCCTGCAAGGTCAGAGATCAAAGATCAAATGAAAATAGTGAACGCACCTCCGAGTATCTGACCAGAAACTCGCGATAGAATCCACAATCTTTGTTCACGTCAATGAACTCGCGAGTTCCTCGAAGAAGGAAGATCTGCGTAAAGATTGTAAAATGTAGGGCTTTTCAAGAAACCATATTGTCGATCAGTCGGATAGCGAGTGTAATGAAAAGAGTGAAGACCAGCTTCCTGTCCTTACATTGTCCGGGAAGAGCATCTTGATGCAGAAGAGGCCCATCAGGGTCTCGATCGACTGACGACCCCTGCGAAATGGGCGGAGTCAAAGGGTACAGTAGGCTACCGTATTCACCTCTTTCCCACATAGTTTCCCAGGAAGATGTACTTGGCGAGCTCCCAGCCCGGCTTGCCGTCCTTCGTAAGCACGTCGAAGATGCGATCCAGATCATACAGCTAAAACAGTATGATAAAGTAGTCAATCTTACCCATACTATATTACAATATCCTACAGTATACCTGTCCATTGAGGTCTCCAACGATGCGTATAGGCCAGGAGAGATCCTCGATGAGCATGGGCTCACGATCGAGATACTCCTGCACCTTCTGCAGCACCCACATCACGTCATCCGGCTCGAATGCGATCTGCAAACGGGGACAACGTAGGATACTGTAGGTACAGTAGTAGCTTGCCCGTCCCCGAAGCATACAGTAGCATAGTATGTCGTTTAGCATATCATAACTACCATAACCTACAGTATGCTCACTCTAGCTCCGATGATTGTATCCCGATGGCAGACTTGGGCGAGAATGCCCTCGCACTTCTTCTTCTCCTCGGGACTCAGAATGCACTCCTTGAGACGCTGCGGGACCTGCTCCAGATACTGTAGGATACTGTAGGATACTGTAGGATACAGTAATTCACCTCATCGTCAATCACCCAGTCGGGGTCATCCAGATACTCGAGACCCGGCGGCCACTTGGGCACCTAAAAGGCATACGTTAGATGGGGTACTGGGTACTGTAGGTAGGGTACTGTAGAGGGTGATACTGATTTGGTTATGTGTATGTATGTCTACTGTAGGCGGGCATACGGTAGATGCGTTTTGTAGATGGTGTACTATAGGTAGGAATACGGTAGGTACCTGCTCAGTTGCGAGCGGGCCGGTTCCCTCCTAGTTGCCGACTCGTGTCGCCGCCTGACACGCGCCAGTCTGACTCACGCCCGTGTCATCAGGTGAGGGAGCACTGCAGTTAGCGATTAGGACTTCGGATGCGGTAAAGGAAGAGAGTACGGTAGAAGAACATGGCTACGGTATGGAACTAAACACGAAAGTGGTAATAGAAATGGGTACGGTATTCACGGAGGTAGTGTACGATAGGGAGAGATCAACTGTATGTTAAGGGATTATGGTAGGATCAGTATGGTGCTTCAATCAGGCAGATTTTCGTCGATGGATGGCGTACCCTGTAGCCGCAGTAACGCTCAACACGGATCCCATCTAGAAATAGTAGAAAATACGGTAACAATATAGGTAGGAGGATACGGTGACAGGATCCAAGTTCATAGACAGAAATTCGATATCATGGAGGGGTACCGACCGTTTGGAGAAGAGCGAAGGGAAGGAAGGCTGAGTCGACTAGTCGAGAAGGGAGAGAAGGGAAGGAATGAATGGACAACAACGGAAATCTCACGTATCGTCTTTAATTGAATTTGCAAAACAACACTTTCGAATAAATTATGTGGAATAACACGTTCTCTCTCCTTTTTTCATTAATTCTGTGACCACTACGTTCTTGTCCCTCCAACAGTAGGATAAAATGTGTTGGCACTTTCAAGGGAACCTCAAAATTCGGACCCTCAATCGGTGAAATTCACCGTCAATACTGTCAAAGGAACCCGATGGGTGTCCCAAATCCGAAAAGTTCCGATATTTGTTTCCTAAGACCCTAAGCTGACCTTAGGGTTCACCACGTGAAATCCTCGAGTGCAATTTGCAGAATAGTCGCCATTGTCGAGTGAAATGGAAGTAAGTGAGTCGTAGCGCAGCAGGTTGCACTCTAGCTTTGCATTTTGCAAGTCGTGGGTTGGATGAGCAGTTCAAAAGATACAAAAACCGACCACCAAGGTTCAGTGCGACACACGAAATGAGGAGTCACAGAGACGGCTTCCTAAGGTCGACTTTCGTGATCTACGTGAAAAAGCACTCCTAGGGACAAATTTCCAGCGTAGGCTAGTTTTTGCTTGTACGGAAACTATACGGAATATCTCAATTCTCTCTAAATTCCTCTGATTAATATTATAATTTCCATTCAAAAGATCGCACCTAACACGGATCTCCTGTAATAATGCAGGAATGGATGCGACAGAAAAATATTTTGGGTAATGGATTTCGCTGAAAACATAAGGACTGACCAAAGTGAGGGTGGCGAACACGCCTATCAACTTTGTTTTTCAAAATTTGAATATTCTGACCTACAACTTTGGAAGGCTGTATCTCCGTCAATTGTTGACTAACAGCGAACGCATTTTTTTTAATCGATGAGTATTCAGTACCCTACAAATCAGTTCTCTTGAGCTAAGTGCAGAAATTACGTCTTCACATTGTTTTGCTAAAAAAAAATGATTTAACGGTCGTGATCTACCTTTCACGATGAAAAACTCTCGATTTTTACCTTTGATTTGGTTTTCCCACCCCATATTTAGGGTACGTACATAGTTCACTGCTCATAACGGGGCTTATCATATCGCCGCTCAGTAGGCAGAATGAGAACAGTTCAATTTGTTGAATGAAACACTTTTCGGCGTGTATCTCACTTCCGGAATATGCAAATTTGCAAAGTATGACTACTAATTGATAGCTCTAGAGCAGGTCTTCAAGAATGACTAAGAGGGCCAAGATGTCAAAGTTGCCCGTTTTCGAGATACCGCGTAAAAACGAATTTAGTAGAACACCATTGCAGATGAGAGGACTCGCTCCACTGTAAATCGGTGACAGATCTTTTCACGCCGTATCTCGAAAACGGGCAACTTTGACATCTTGGCCATATTAGTCACTCTTGAAGATCTGCTCTAGAGCTATCGATTAGTAGTCATACTTTGCAAATTTGCATATTTCATAAGTGAGATACACGTAGAAAAGTGTTTCATTCAAAAAATTGCCTACTTCTTTCTCGTTCTCATTCTGCCTACTGAGCGGCGATATGATAAGCCCCGTGTTATGAGCAATGAACTATCCACGTACCCTAATTCTGGGGTGGGGAATCCGAATCAAATATAAAAATCGAGAGTTTTTCATCGTGAAAGGTAGATCACGACCGTTAAATCATTTTTTTGAGGAAAACAATGTGAAGACGTAATTTCTGCACTTAGCTCAAGATAACTGATTTGTAGGGTACTGAATACACATCGATTGGAAAAAATACGGTCGCTGTTAGTCAACAATTGACGGAGATACAGCCTTCCAAAGTGGTAGGTCAGAATATTCAAATTTTGAAAAACAAAGTTGATAGGCGTGTTCGCCACCCTCACTTTGGTCAGTCCTTATGTTTTCAGCGAAATCCATTACCCAAAATATTTTTCTGTCGCAACGGGGTCTCATTTTCCTGAATTTTTACAGGAGATCCGTGCTAAACAATTTATGTTATCACGGTAGATCAGAGCATCCCTCAGCCCCCCTTCGTAATGCATAGTGTGCCAACCGTATTCACGTGTAGTGTAAGAACGCGTCGTGGTGCGGCGCATGCGTACTATGGGTAACGGTTCAATTTGACGTGACATTTTCCCAAAATAAGTAAACTCTGTCTATTGGTTTACTTCATGAATCGATAACATTATGTTTGGCTATTTTGAGGATTTTTGAGAACAAAATTGCTGGTTAAAAGAAGCAAATACTTATATCTCGAACGTTCGCATGCTTAGCTTGCTATTCATTCACTTTTTATTATTTGCATGATATGTCTTCCGTGCACATACTCGCACCATATTCGACTCAGTCTAATTTACCTTTCATCGATTTTTGTAATTGCAGTGCATTGTCATGCTTATATTTACCGTTGTACAAGAACAAACATTCTAGCTTTCATCACAAAGACAAAATGGAGAACGAGTGCAAGATTGAAGAGGAGGAGAGAGAAATAAAGCGACGGAAGATGGATGCTTTATTTTCGTGAGTTTAAAAAAGATAAATAATTTGCTTAAAAGGATAAATAATTAGTTTAAATATTAGGTTGGTGCATAAGTTTCTTTCTTTTTTATTTTTCAAATTTCTGTTGGCGTGCCTAGACTCTCATGATTTTCTGAATACCATGTGTTATGGCCATGACGCTAGATTACTTCCATACATTTGCTTTGGATCTAAGCATCATCGTGAGAAGTTGATAAGTCTCAGAAAATTAACATCGGAAAACGGCAATTTTGAGCATTATGGGATGAATCCAGGTTATCGAATACTTGTGGGATTCTGATTATACCCAATTGAGGAAGACTTGGACAGGAGATCTTTGTTCTACTAAGCACAAAAAATCCGGATTCGAACGTGTGTGGGAGACAGGAGAATCGAAAAAGTGTTGATTTCAGCGGATGAATCAGAACACGATTATTTCGAAATCTGCAGTTCTTCAACGGGAAGACCTATCCTTTCCTAAATTTGTTAGCATCCTTATAGGGGAAAGTACTTCACAACCCATCGAAATTGAGCATTCATCAATGCTGCGTAAGGAAGTTGCGCTCAGCAATTTGTGATCTATGATTTTCAAAGGCAGTAGTTCTGTAATTGGACCAACATTTCTAGTAGGTTTTCCAAGGCAGGTTTGGCGGGCTATGTCGTATGACATACCCCGTCAAAGTACTTTGTAATAATGTGCTAAATATAGCCTTTGCGCAATTCCCCTCGGAGCCTAGAGCAATTGAAAAGTCGGATTGCTCGACATGGTCCGATTACTTCCGAACTAAAATCTTATATTCTAATTGATCGAATCAACCCAATATAGTATTCGCTATAGTGTGCACCCATGTCCGTATCAACAGCAAAAACAATTATTTGATTGGCTCATTGCGACCACCTGGGGAGGTCAGAATGTTGTTGCATGAAAAAAGAAAGAAACTTTTGCACCAACTTAATAACTACACCATCAGGACTGTTCGTAACATTTTGTCGTCACTTGATTTGCTACCGACGGAGATAGTTTTTATGATAATTGAATACACGCCAGAATCAGTGAAGAAGCTGAGATCCGTCAGTTTTTTTTATCATAATAATATTTTTTTTTGCACGTCCTTGGGTTGCATGGTCACATTGAATAAAAAGGATGATTCACATATTATGAATCATAATAATTGTCGTCGCCAGACAATACAAAGTTCTTGCTCAATCTTATACGTAATATTCCTTAATCAACAAACCCTTTCAGGTCAGTCGCAGATTGAAATCACAAGTAGACAAATACGCTCTCCAACCAACGACCTATAATCTTGTCGAGAATATGCAAACTTATCATCCTGTTCTTAAAAGCCAAAATGAACTACTACAGCGTCTAGTAAAGGCCCGACCTCCTATGACTATGATCTTTATTTACAAACGCTTTTGGGATCTATTCGAGTTACGAATTGTACTCCGCAAACCGAAGAACGGTTTTTTATCAAGACTAAAACGTCCCAAACCAGGGAATGAATATTACTGTGTAGTGAGTTTTTAAAATATACATTTTAGAATGCTAATGCAATATTCAGAAGCCTGTCGATTGGTATACATTGCATTATGATTTGGTGGATATTGATCTACGTGATCATGAGAGACAGCATGGGTGGCCGTGTTGGAAATGTGTGCACGATGGACTATGATACTCCAGAATTTTCATTTTTCGAAAGATTAATGAATGGAGTGCATATAGTAGATGGTCTGAGCATAAACATCGTAGACTTAACTGATGAAAAATTGTAAGTCTATTGTAACCATTGCGCTTCAACAACTTCATTTGAAGTATATCTCTATTGGGTTTCATCAAAGATCACAACGTTAATAATCTATGCCTTTGTGTTGACGAAGTAACCACATCTTACCCAGGTATTTTTCCCGATATAATGCACGAACGGAAGTAAAACTTCCAGAATCACTTTTTTGTTTTATTCGTCCACTTTTTCAGTTCAATGCATGCTTCAATTGTCCTCCATCGTTCATTCGCTCTCCATTCATCAGACGGATTTTGCAATTTATGAGGAAGAACAAACGTATTTCTTTGGAATGACCCACTTCAATTGGGCCCCCTTTTTCATAGAAATGCTATCACGGAAATGCGACAAATTGTCCATTACGAATTGCGGATATTTCGAATATATAGATAGGCAAAGTACGGATATGCTTAGAGAAGTAAGCTTTGCTTACAGTATTATTAACTTTAAAAAAAAACTTTGAGCGCATACCAAAGCTCGACAAGAAGATCTGGTTCCAAATATCATGCGATTGTTATGATGAAGATGTGTACTACAAGGAAAATGAGTACACGGTTCAAGGTAACGTTAAAAAGTGATTTACTAGCTTTCTTTTTACCTGAAATATTTCAGTTGTTGAACAAAACGATTTAACACTCTTACGCATCCAACACGAGTCGAGATTGAACGAGCCAGATTGGGAATGAATAAATGCACTATCGGAGGTCTCACAGAATGCCCCCCTCCTCTCCCCACCAGCGAAAGTTCCAAATTTCCTCTGAAATGCATTGTGTTAGTAATCACGCTCGAAATTAATATTGCTGCTCCTCTTGAATAAAGTTGCTGTGTATTTATTATCTTTGTTCAGTTGGTGGCCTTAATGTGGTTGGAACCATTAGTATATTTATCACGTGTATCACGAGTCAGTGGAGGAAAAATAGACTCCTCGGGAACAATTTCCAAAAGTTTGTCCAGTCTGCTCCATATAATTATGGGAGAACATCATAGACACGATAAATTGAAATTTCATGGCCTTTGGTCACAGAGCCGTCATTTAGGAAATTTACGTATGTATTTCAACGTATTTCAACGTAAGTCTACAGTAAATATTATAACGAGAGAGCAGAACGAGTTCCCACAAGGCTATCTCAATAATTCGCACTAAAGTGAGTATAACGGGGCGTCATGTGGTGAGAGTGGAAATCATCATTACACATGTATATTTCCCCGCCCAATCCGTTATAGCGACTTGGAAAAATTAGTCATTGGCCATACTCCTATCCGAAATTATGAAGTTACAAAAATCGGGAAAAAAAAATTGAAATTGTATTGGGTATATTATTTCAGCATTATCTACTTGTTTCCTTGTTTTAGCAGCCCGAGATGTCTGATGCATCAATCCTTCATCTTCCTCGCGAACTTATGTGGCAGATTATTGAATACGCACCGGAAATTATTCTGAATCTCAGAGCGGTAAATTTGAATATCACACGTCTTCTGATAGAACACAGGCGTAGTGTTACAAAATATTCAAAGTGCTCCGATCTCGACAGAATTTTGAAAAATGATTCATCTCAGGATTTATAGTTTTTTTACGAAAAGTCTGGAGCCGTTAAGTAAAAAAATGCCTAAATTCCGGCTCTGAGAACTTCAAAAGTTCTGTAATCGATAACTTGGTTCAAAATTATCGTAGAAGGTCGCTCAACAAACAAAAATGATCGGTGCAGCGAGCTCTACAACTTTTATGTTAAAGATATCGTGGGGTGGCTTCGAAATCACATGGAAAACTACGAAAAACCGAAAATGTGTGTACAAATATTAGCCGTCCTGAAAAATATTGTGCCTTTTTTCAAGTTGGTTTATTGCATTTTCGAATTCCCCAGATCATTTCACATCGGATAACTTCATTTCAGAATTTTAAAATTTAATCCCGGGCATTAATAGCTTTCAGAAGAACAAAACCAGCCGATTTTTCGTAATTTTCGAAAAATCAACGATTAATAAATCCCGAGTTCTTGCTTCCAAACTGGAACACTCGGGCAAAAATATCGTTTCGGGGTCAGTACAATAAGTTTTGAGGTTTGTAAATGTTTTGAACAACATTTTTTTCTATCGTTTTTTTCGACACTTTTCAAGGGTTCGAGGAAATAGTGGCCTTTTTCATCCCGAAATTTTTTTAACTTGAATTTGCGTGTAAGCCTCAAAATTGATTTTACTGACCCTGAAATGATATTTTAGCCCGAGAGTTCAAGTTTGGAAGCAAGAATTCGGGATTTATTAATCTTTGATTTTTCGAAATTTACAAAAAAATTCCTGTTTTTGTTCTTCTGAAAGCTATAAATGCCCGGGATTAAATTTTAAAATTCTGAAATTAAGATATCCGATGTAAAATGATCTGGGGAATTCGAAAATGAAATAAACCAACTTGAAAAAGGCAAAATATTTTTCACGGCGGCTACTAATTTTACACCCATTTTCGATTTTTCGTATTTTTACATGTGATTTCGAGGCCACTCGACGATGTCCTTAACATACAAGTTGTAGAGTTCGCTGCACCGATCATTTCTGTTTTTTGAGCGACCTTCTACGATAATTTTTAGCCAAGTTATCGATTACAGATCTTTTGAAGTTCTCAGAGCCGGAATTTGGGCATTTTTTTAATTTACGGCTCCAGACTTTTCACGAAAAACTGTAAATCCTGAGATGAATCATTGGTTATGTCGAGAGGTAGAGACATTATGTCGAGATCGGAGCACTTTGAATATTTTGTAACACTAGGTCTTAGATTCCTGCAATCTCTCAGAAAACGCGTGATATGCATTAATGTAAATATTTAATTAATCCAGAGTGCGAACATTCTAAAATGCCACGTGGATGCTTACGCAAAGCAACGATTGACTGTCCCATTTGCGCAGTCTATTGACTTCTATCGAGATAAGGCGAGAATTTGTCGGCAAATATTAAAACTTCTATTCTTTCTTTTTTTCTGTAACGTGCCCCTTGAAAGACTGCTTCCGACTAGTGCCACCATTTTCACGTCATACATCCATTTAATTCAGGACACTGACTCTCAGAATGTTCGTCCCCACATCCAGATCAAAGTTGTTCAAACTACGATTGAAAATGCGCGAATCTCTTCCGATTTTGGAGCAGTGGCTGCAGAAATGCGCCGAGTCTAGCACACATAGGGTTAAATGTTATCATAAGCAAGTGGATGGGACTCTTTCGGAGAGCCATCACACACTTCTCGAAGGGCTCAAAGACTCAATAGGGCAAACTTTGGGAATATGTTCGTATGCAAATCATAATGCCGGTGAAATAATGTCCACACATACGCTGAACATTTTATGCGAATTTTTGGACAAATTTACTATTGAAGAATTCAATTTTTCAGACGACATTTTCACCGATGAATCCTGGTAAGTAGCTTTAGACAGCAAAATTCCGTTTATGCAGTTTCTTTATTGCAGCTTGTTCATACTTGACATAGTCAGTAACAATTCGGTTAATAAATTAGCGATTAAAGTGACAACTGCTGCATTAAATTATCCGCGTGAGCATACAATTTTTCTAAAATAAGTTTAGCAATTAATTTTAGGCGGTTTCTTGCTAAAACTGTCTCAGAAGTGCCAATCTCTTGCACTTGGACACCTAGGGAACTTGCAGCAACCCAGCAGTGATTTTTTTGGAATTCAACTCGATGATTGGAGTGACGTCATTCCCAAAATCTTCTCTGGCAAGCTCAATAGGCTCAACATTTGCGATTACTCGTTGCTGCAATATCTGGTTAAAAACAATCGTACAGTAATGGAGAAGGTACAATAATAACCTCAGAACATTTTCTCATTCTTCAATTATTTTCATAATCAATTAAGGAACTCACATTCTTGCAAAACAAAATTTGGCTCGAGGTTTTTTCATTGCCTGTCCTGGAATATTTATTTGGACTTCGTCAGAACTCGATATTCTCCGATATACTATCGGAGAATATCGAGTTTTCGGTGAGTTGCGCCCATCATTAGCGTTACACTATAGTGTATTTCTCATTCTGCTCCTCAAATAATGCTGCTTACAGAAATATACAATAATCTGAAAATAGTGCACAAATCGAGAGTCTACGAAGAATTCTAGTCAAAATATGAAGGAAAAGTGCCGTATCCTATTTCGATTCGGTTCATTTTTTTCTGATCTAAAATGTAAATTGCTATCAATATCATCAGATCATATCATATTTATCCTGACGTCAGGCACAATGGTCCTGCAGGAGGGTAACTTCGGTGTGGAGGGGATTGGGATCTTCGGTCTCAGAGCGTCGTTAGGTCAAGGGGTGGGATCTTCTTTGGCTTCTCTGGTCAACTGTAGGGACGATCGTGGCGGATCTCCGTTGCGCATTGAAGTAGATCATCCTGCCGCCGAACACCTGACTTGCGCCGGTTAGGAACTCACAACGCAGACTTGAGTGGGGCTTTTCTTGAGGGTAGATCACTCGAAACGATGGGAATCTGTCCGTGCTCCTCCTCTTGAAGTGTACCAAGTAGGCGATACTCTCCGGGTTGCCCAAGCTGACGGGAGAGGATTCCCCAAACTAGGTCGGAAAAGAGCGGAGTCAGGGACGACCGCCCATCACGAGCGATAGAATGGAGAATGGAGAATGGAGAATGGAGAATAGCTATCAAACAAACAATAAATAATATGATTATGATATATTTCTTTGATTTTCTTGCTTAGTTGTCTTGTGCATGTATGCGTATTGCAAAAAAAGGTAAAAGTAAGAGAGATGAGTAAACGACTTGTATAAGCTAGAGCGTATTCGGTTAGTACTCAATGAGATTATAAGAATCGGCGCCAGGTGAATGATGGTTCCCACTCGCACTCATTTATACCTCAATAGTTCATCTCTCAAAACATCGCTTCCCGGTGAACATGACCACTCCTTCCCGGTGAACATGACCACTGATAAAGTTTAGCTAACCAACTATGTGATTCAAAACTTAGTTATAACTTTTTTAAATTTTGTATCTGAACATGTCAATAGCGATTTACCCATTGACGTATCTCAATTTGATTCTCGGACATTTATTGAAAAAATTAAACAATGGATCAAACACACAAATTAAATAAAAAGATATTAAATGTTATTGTCGAGATCGAGCATTAACTTTCTTAACTTTCAAGAGCAATCTGCTCCATAATATCATAGTTATTAAAAGGTCTCTCCGATTTTCGACTTGTGGACGATCTTCAGCGACTTCTCGCCTACTGCAAGAAGGATTGTGGGGCACTAGGTAGGTTGATCACCGTCGGATTAACCTTCCGGATGATAACCAAAAAAAACTTTCGCGGAAACATTATTGACACTCGGAAGGTTATGATCAGACCTAGTGCCGATTTCTTTTTAAAAATCTGGCTAAAGAAACTCACGGAAAACGTGATAATCTTCCTTCTCGTAATTATGCACTTCATCTCTGGTAAAATCTCCCCAGATACCATTCACTTCAAACCATACATTCTTGTTTAAGCGAACATTTTTCACATATTTTTCCTACATTTTTCAATTTATAAAGCAAAATGCCATAAACATACATTTTCAAGGATTTTTCGACAGTCATGCGAGAGCAAGCGAGTTCCAGTAAAATGTTTGATCTTTAACTTGTTCAATTTTCCGGATAACATTTTTACGATGATTTCCGCCCAGTTTCCTCCTTCAATTTCGAAGAACGCATTCTTTCGTCCATAAGAATTATTTTCATCCATTGTTAAGGTAGAGCGATCAAAGTAGTGCGAAATTTGCAATGCATGGAAATTGTCGGCCATTTTTTGCGGGAAAGTCGCTAAAAGTGTGGTTGTTATGGAGTATGATTTGCATAGGGATTCAGTCAATTGCACGTTATGAACTCACTTGGCTTGGAAATGGTATGGCCCGAAAATGAAATTATTCCCTTGGCAACTCTCTTGGAAGAAAGTACGCGTTCTACAAACTCCCTGGAAGAGTAATCTTTTAATAACGCAAACATTCAACATACACCTTACACCGAATTGTCAGTGAACATCTTGTCGATACATACAAATTCATCGATAATATTTTTTCCTTCAAAAAAGCTTCGCATACTGTCTAATGTAGAAGAAGAGTGATCATCCGTATTGCAAAAAGCCAAAATACTCAGTCGTTTTTGGATGCAACTTTTGAGCTTTGCAATAAGATTCCGCAAAACATCATTGTCTTGCATTTCAAGTTGAAACCCCTGTGAAATGTACTATGACGATCAAAAAAATCTTTCGTATGTAATACCATAAGATTCTCGCTGGATTCATAGTACTTCTTGAACCATAGCTTAACGGTGTGGAGATTATCATTCAGATACAGTCGTAAGTAAAACAGCTTCATAACTGGCCTAGGAATTGCAACATAGACTTTCGCAATTGCCTGAATCGATAAAATTAGACAAAATTGCCGAATTTTCACTATGAATATAGCTCACATTTTCTCTTTGGAAACTGAAGCGCTCTATGATTTGGATAATCGAGTTTTGCAAAACATAACCGTCCACGTGTGATTTGATCATGTTAGAGGTCTAAATAATTTTGATGTTTTATATAAATTGTGCACATTGAATACCAGTCTGAGGTTGAGTATTTCCTCCGGTGCATATTCGAGTACCTCCCATACGAGTTCCCGTGGTAGATTATTGATCGATGGGCTTTTTTCATATTCCATTGCCGGATAAAGACAAAAACGTTAGCTGTTTTCTCAATAAAAATTAATTAATAAAAATGAGTTAGTGAGTTCAAAAAATATAATACACATCTCTTCAGCGACACCCGTGCCCGAGTGGATTGGGCATTCGAGTGACATATACTGAGAGAGATAGAGAGAGGTAGAGAAAGAAAGAGAAAGATAGCGAGCGCGCGTGTGCTCTTTCCCACCAGACTCCTTACATCTCTCGCTCTCCTGTGAATGATTATTATTGAAAACAAATAATCCAAAAAAGGGCCCAACTCTATGAACTTGCTCGAAAGGCATACCATACCTGCGACGTTCTGTTAAAGAGCGCGTTATTAATCAATCGCATCATTATCTTACTATTGTATGTTGAGAACAACAAGTCCCCATCTATCATTGCAATTATCAAAAAACATGTTGCTGAATCATTTTTTGTGATACAACGAGTACGAACAGAGTACACAACGTTTTAAAACTACAGTGAATTTGGTTAGTCAGAGGTTGGATCATCCCTATCGAATTTGAGCCAGATTAAACAAGGAAGCGAAAATCCCATCGACACCCCTTCATAAGCGCGACAGTTTACATCACGAAATATCGCTTCTGATGTATCTGCTAGTGTTCCTTCTTATCCCTTCTGCTCTGGCCGTGTCCTGTTACGACAGCACAACTAAGTTTGTTTTATCAAGTTTGTGTGCAGAACGAGGAGGTCATCTCCCATTTACCCTATCTTTGTCGTATTGCGCTTGCAAACATGATATGTTACTCAATACTAACCCTGCCAGATATTCCAGTCTGCTAATGCAATGTAGTATGCAATGCAGACCATATAGTATCTGAATAAGCGCTGGCCATCAACGAGCAGGCTCCAGAGATCAATCTTGCACAGCGAACATTGCAGAAGTTCGTGCTGTGGCGACTACTGCTACGCGTACCGGTCGAATTACGTGGACAACTCAACAATTAGGGAAACGGTGTGACTCATAATACTATTCATGTCACTGCAGCTTACACGCTTACTAGCCTCTGGACCTTAGTATTTATTGTTGTGTCAGGGATGCCTGCGAGGTTCCATCTTCCGTCCATTCATCGGTAAATGCCTAGAAGACAACGATGAGTCTTATTGCTTCTGCGAGTGAATATTTTCACAAGTTTACCTATATTATTCAACTGCTAAGTGTTAAATCTTACCATACAATTTAAATTTTAAAAACATGGCCAATAAAAACTTTACAGTACCGACTACTGCAATAGCCCCACTGCGAGATATCCCGAATGGAAGCATGGAACACTAAAGTGTGGACAAACAAAAGTGATCATTTTTAAATTTCAAAATACTTTCCTTTCATTGGCTTTAAAAATATATTAATATTAGCGACGGCTTATTACTCCGGCCTGCCGTGCCCTAATCCGAATCAATAATCCGAACCCTTCAGGGGTGCATCTCGTGCGAAGTACACCGTTCTCTCTCAGGGAGTCTTGCGACGCCCCGATGCGGAAGTTTCTTTGCCAAGTCCATCGAAATGTGAGAGATTGGAATTCAGCATCTTCAGAATTGAATTTGGAATTTTGAAATTCGACTTAACGATCTTCTATCCCATACCGACTTGCGTCTAGATGCTAAGCACGTCTAGTCTGAAGCCATTAATATTATTGATTTTCAGAGTCATGCAGACCCAGTCGTGTGTACGGTTTCAAATTTCGGAATACGATAACAAATTGTACTGCCTGTGCGATACGGTATATTTTTGAAATGACAAATTCCAAAAAAAACAATTATTGAAAGGGTAACAACTGCGATACAAAACTGATCAAGGCGCAGAAGCTCACGTCTAACAAGGTAGCTTTAAAAGCTTGTTGTTGCTACCAATTGAATAGTTGACGTTTTTATGCATTTCTAATTTTACAGGTGACATGTTTGATGGAGAGGAGCGGAAAGGAAACTTGTAAGGTAATATATTGTACAAATTATTGCACGTTTTAAAGTTTTTTTATTACATAGGATTTACAGGTACACACATTTACAGGGCGATTTCTGCTTCATTTCCCAGTGGTATGATTTGATGAGTGTGGAGAGAGGCTGCATCACGAACAATGAGACACTCTATGCAGGGCTCTATCAGGTATTGTAACCTAACTATTGGCGTAGCAAAAACCTAGCAATTGGTGATGTTTTAGCGCGAGCTAACTCGAGGACAAACAAATAATATCTCTGTGCATAAATTAATATTGTGTTCGACTGATTTGTCCGAGATTTCAATCACGCTAAGATTTCTGTAATCACATATATGCTAATTTGAACAACTAGCAAAATGTTGTTAAGCGCGATGTATTTATTTGCAGAGTGGCTATGCCAACTTCTTGGGTTATCAGTACATTTTGTGCGAGTCCGACAAGTGCAACAAGGATTGGAAGACGGCCGAAAAATCGGCCGATATCAAAGGTAGTGTGCATTTATCTGTTTTGGTTCATCGAAATGACACGTGTTAAAATCGAAAACAAATGTTTGTTTAATGTATAACAATATTTAAATAATTTTCTCAGAACCCTTGTGCCACACCACCACGATAACGACAACTATGAGTCCTTCTGAAATCCTCGAGGCTGATTTCCAGCGTCAATGGAACAACCTGATCTACAGTCTGAGGAATGCATTCAGTGACATAATGTGGCGTTTGCAGGGATGAATTGAGATCAGATTGACCATTGTTTTTACGTGAATTTTCAATGAATAACAAAGCGTTCTGGTGTTCTTCTGTAGTTGTGTTTCCTGTTTGTCTTCGCTTTCTCGCGATCTTGTAGTAATCAGGAAATGATCTTCATTCAAAATTGCGAGTTGCGCCCCATGCAAGGACACGTTGCAAAGTAGGTTTGTACCGCATGTCTGAGTGTTCGATATATGATATACCAGACATTTCGTGAAATCAATGAGTATCCCACATTACGAAACAATCAGGCGAAACTCCAAATATAATACTTTTAAAATAACACAATTGCTTACTCGTAAAGTATTTCTGCACACTACGTGCACACACTACGTTGAAGAGTACTGTCCAATACTCTCTTGAAGATACATTTTTTCAGATGATAAAATTTGTATTACATATTCGTAGATACATATGTGTTTCCTGAAAATCCGGTCTAGAAAATTAATTAACGTTACCCGTTCAAAAAAGTATGGTTTTGCTTATGAGAAAAGAATAGTAGCATAACACTTGATAAATGCGACGTTACACCCTACTAATTGAATCTTATCGTATGTGCGTAGTGCGTGCGAAAAGATGTAAACGAAAATTGAGTACAATAGTGAATCGGATTTATCGGACTATCGGGATCAAGTGAGGGAATCTGACAGAGTGAGTGCGGCCCATCATCGTGTTCTTCATTTCTTTTTACCAACACTTCCCTTTGCCCTGCTCATATTTTGTGGAGAGCTCACACTCAGGAGTATTTTAAAAATGGTGCTGAATCTGTTTTATTGTGATTAAAATATTAATAACAGAATAAAGTACGATTTAGTGCTACAATGTATTGGATTAGTCATCTATGGGGTTATCCCCAGCGAAGAGGATAGAGATTAAACGGGAAATGATAGTTTTCATCGACACCCCTTCATAAACCAGGCAAATCTATCGAAACTTCGATTCCCGATGTATCGTCTCATCTTTCTCCTTCTTCTACCTACTGCTCTGGGAGTATCCTGCTACGATAGCACAACTCAGTTTGTTTTTGGTAGTTGTATGGGGATTTCTTCGAGGGATATGTTTTCATTATATTAGCTCTCTCACCGGATATGCAGAAAGTAAATGAGGAGACCATTTCCCATGAAGCCAACCCTAGCCAACTTTGTGAGATATTATCTGGAGGGGCGCCCAAGTTAGAAGCATCCCTCTTTTATCCTTGGGTTCCTTCCTCTACGCTAAAGTGCTTTACAAGTGGGATTCAGAGCCGGATCCAGTTTGTAATTGACTTTAGCGTAGCGGACACCCACGGATAAAACAGGACTGGTTACAACTTGGGCGCCTCCAAATGAGTTCCATTGTGAGACTAGATCATTTCAGAAGCACATGTTGTGGGGACTACTGCTATGCATACCGGTCGAATTACCTAGACAACTCAACTATTAGAGAAACGGTTCGAATGTTTCATTTGTTCCTTTTACTGACGTGCTTACTCTGCTGATAATAATGCAGATGTTTTCAAGTGTGAATATTCTTTGTTTTCATAATGATTATTACTTATCTACGTCCTATGGTAAAGTTTTGAATCAGGGTTGTCTGCGAGGTGCACTATTCCGTCTATTCATCGGAAAATGTATGGAAGACCACCTTGAATCGTATTGCGTCTGCGAGTTAGCCGTTGTTATATTTATTTCAATAATATATATTATTATTACTACTACTATTACCTTTACATCACCTTTACATCATCAATGCACTTTACTTTACTTAACTCAATTTCCATTAATGTACTTCACAGTACGGACTACTGCAACGGCCCCACTGCGATATATCCCGAATGGAAGAGTGGCAAACTCAAGTGTGGAGATAATAAAGTATGTTCATTTTCAAATAAAAAATTCATTTTCAAATAAAAAATTCATTTTAGTATCAATCTTCACAATCTATTAATTGCAACAGAACAAAATGAGGAAAAATGAAAAACGTATCCTGAGTAATGATACCGAATTTGCTTTCAGTCCTGTTTTTACAGCAGCACATTTAATCTTCAGGGTTGTATCACGTGCGAAAGTCATTCTTACCCGGCGCTATTGCTACGCAGGAATGTGTATATGTCTTCGACAAGTCCATTGATACGTGGGAAATTATATTTCCCCCCAATTCATGAATTTCAATTTAGGATCTGTACAGACTAGATTATGTATACGAAAAAATTGCATGCAATCTACTGTAATAAGTAAAAGTATCTGAGATCATAAAAATTATTTCCAGATTTATGCAGTCTCAAACGTGCGCGCGTTTTCAGTTTACGGAATACGATGACAGAGTGACCTGCCTGTGCGATACGGTATACATTTTTTAAATAGTTTTAAAAATCGTCAATTGAAAGGGTAACAACTGCAACACAAAACTGATCAAGGCGCAGAAAATCAAATCGAACAAGGTATATGTCAAGGCTTTTTTTAGAGGACACCATTTGTTAAAAAAACGAGTAATTGGAGTTAGAGTTCAAGAAACAATACCACGGTCTCTTCATTCTAGTCACTCTCCTCTGGTTGCAGTTGCTGGGGGACCCGCAAACGACTTTACGGGGCACTGGTTACCAACTGGTTGCCTAGGCTCCATCCATTATAACTGGTTAGCAACTGGTCAAACAATAGCTAACAACTGGCTAACCAGTTAAAATAATGCTATCCGTTGCTGACAAGTGCCCTGACCAGTTGTACCCCAGCAACTGGTTGCGAGAAACCAGAGTTATGTCGAGATGTGAGAGAGTGTAGTTAATGGTTAGACCGAGGAGATCGTGGTCGTCTCTAGTACTCATTTCTATTAGAGTTTATTCAGGTGACATGCCTGATGGGAACGAGTGGAAAGGAAACTTGTAAGGTAATGATTTATGTTAGTAATTTATCTCCATAAGCTCCAAATATTCAGGGCGATTTATGCTTCATTACAAAGAACAAATATTCGACGAGTTTTAAAAGAGGCTGCATTACGAACAATGATACACTTTACCAGGGACTTTATCAGGTGTTGCCAGTTTCAGTAATTCAACTACCATAATTAACATAGAATTATTTGCATTATGCCATCTTACAATTCACTGTGAATACCCAATCATTACAGAAATGTATAGCACCCTATTGAAAGATATTTTTTCCAGAGTGGCTACACCAAATTCTCGAACTATCAGTACATTTTGTGCGAATCCGACAAGTGTAACAGGGATTGGAAGACGGCTGAAAATCCTGTTGTTATCAAAGGTAATGTCCATTTATCTATTCTGCTTCATCGAAATGATTGTCACGTCTTCAAGCCGGAAAGAACTATTTTTTTAATATATAAATATATGTATTAATTCTCTCAGAACCCGTGTGCCACACCACGACGACAACGACCACGATGAGTCCTTCTGAAATCCTCGAGGACGACTTCCAACGTAGATGGAACAACCTGATCTACAGTCTGACCAATGCGTTCAATGACATCATGTTTCGCTTGCGGTTATGAATTGAGATTATTGACAGATTGTTGTGTGTCAATAAATAAATAATGCTCCGATACTTTATGCATTTGTGATGTTGTCTTCAATGACAGGAAAACCAGGTTTCTATCGTCATTTTGATGACGACTTGGTCGGTGGATCGCTCCGAGCTTCCTCCTGATATACTATTACTCTGCATGACAGTGCTATACTAGCACCATATTTTATTGGGTCGGCAGCACTAGAGGGAATGGCAAGTGAGAGAGAGAATGGCGTCCATTGTGAGACTGATAAACAGCATTCCCATGCATAAACTATCAGAGATGGCTGACGATTCTAACGGTGATATCTCTCTCTCCGATCTTTCTTCTGATATCATTAGACTGGTCATTCCGATGGTTGGAGAAATATGTGAAGCCAAACTTGTGAGTTTTAATTATAATAAACATATTAAAATTTTAAATCTTGCGAAAAATATTTTTTTATAGATTTCGCGAAATTGGAATGCAACAATCGTCACATGGCTCGCTGAAAAATATCGGCCCATAGATGAAGTCTGGATTAAAATATCGCATAAACAGAAAAGCGTTGATCTTATTCTTCATGAAAATGATTCATCTCATTTTGAATTCGACAATATTATATGGAAGAAAAAAGCTGAAAGTATAGTAAAGGTTTGTTTATATTGAATATTGAATCGACGAGTATATTTGAAGCAGGTGCAACTCACAGCAGACATGAATACGATCATGATGAATAATTCACTGCAAGCTATTTTAAATCGTTGTTCGTACATTGACCGCCTTACGATATGGCTACCACATTATTCCATAAATTATTTCGCGCATGAAGATTTCATCAACTTTGTTAGCAACTGTTTTGAATCTATTCGAGTCGGCGAGCTTCGAGTAAATGGAATGCAGTGAGTTTTTTCTACTGTTTTTCATATTTTTACGCAGAAAAACATCACAAAATTCATAAATTTATTGACAATTAGACCCATCGTGGATGAACTAGCTCGCAACCTTAAGAGGTAAAAACCGTGTACATCAATGGAAAGAATGTGCAGAACTCTTTGTAATTTCAAAATTCTTTGTATTTCATGTTTTTATTTTGTGATAAATAATTGTTCATTGATAAAAGATTTTGTCTAAAACGAGATTTTATAACGTTGCTTTGCATAAATCATTATTATGTGAGAGATCGTCACTAGAAAGAGGAATAGTGATGTCAAATCGGCGCCTGCTCTCATCGGTTCACACGCTCTCTCGCTCTGTCATACCGGTGAGAGAACACGTGGGATGAGGAGGGTACATTCCTCCCTCGACAATACTAGTGATGAAACGAGGGCAAGGGAGTGAAAGATAGCGCGCAAGCGAGAGTGCATGGCGTTCATTCAGAGACTTTTAGGTCATATTATCTCATTATTATGCAAAGCAATACGTATCGAGAGCGAATGTGAAAAATGATAGAGTATGGCATAAAACCACAACTATTAGACAGCATTTCCATTCACACACAATCCCTGGAAATGGTTGATGGGTTGGCTGATGGAATATATTTCTCAGAGTCATCCAGGCATATACTCTATTGTAATGTTCAAATGGCGAGAATTTACAATACGCTATTTTTCAAGCTCCTCCTTAAATCCTCCTAAACTGATTAGTTTCGGATAGATTTATTCCATTGGCCACAATTACGATTTCAGCGATCGAATTTGTAATTAGCTCGTTTTATGTTTGTAAGCTCCGCCCCTTGGGGTGGAGCGGAATCATGAGAAATGCGCGGAATGGTTAATTTTCTTACAGTGAATAGCAATGCTTTAGTAGCACATAATATATATTTGGTCGGCATCACTAGAGGGAATGGCAAGTGAAAGAGAGAATGGCGTCCATTGTGAGACTGCATTGCCACTCATTAATTATAGCCAGATATGGCTGGCAGTTCCCTAACCGATATAACTCTATCCGATCTTCCTCCTGACATCATCAGAATGGTCATTCCAATGGTTGCAAATCCATATGGGTGCGAAATTAATCTTGTGAGTTACTATTATTCCCAGGGTTACTGTAATCATTAGTTGCAGATTTCGCGATCATGGAATGCAATTCATTTCGCGTATCTTTATCGACCGATTCAACACATAACTATCGTTGATTACCATAATTTTCAATTCGTATACATTACTGTTCATAAACAAGATTTAACCCATTTTGATTTCGTGGGATGGAGGGAATCTAACAGCAGCCGTTATGAAAATGTTAGTTTCTTCATGTTTTTTTGTTATTCTTTGGCGAAGGATAAGTTAAAGTGAAGTTAAATGTGAAGGTAAAGGCCCAGCCCGCCTTCGAGACTGGAATTCTGCAAGACCAGTCATAATTTGGACGGTTTTTGTCTGGAGTACCTACTTTTTGAAAGAGTGATCATATTTAATTGCGTGATCTAGTCACGACTATCGATTTCCCATAGGCGCGAAGAATAATCCTTATATATTTTAGTCGGCAAAAATGATCGCAAGGCTTGAAGACGTGATGAAGAACAATTCACTCAAACGAATAATTAATCGATGTTCACCAATTGGTTTCCTCGACATGATTCAATACACGGAAATTGCGCACGAAGTTGTGGTGAAATTCCAGAGCGAGTTTTTGGAATCAATTCGTTGGAAACTCCAAGGGAGTGAATCGAAGTGAGTCGTTGCATTTCTGAAAACAAGATCAATTCACAAATATTTTATTTGCCTTTCAGAATAATTTATTGCGATGACATCGCTGATTGATTTGTAAGGGTGAATGACAGGTAGTCGGCGGTTATCAGGAGCTACATTCCATTATTTGTCACTGTTAAGTACAAGTGTAACTATGATAAATTATTGTTCGTCATACATTGACACTGCTATATGATCATTTCAGTTTTAGAAAATCATCTTTCATCACTCATAAACAAGAAAAGATAGTTTTCATCACTCCACATAAAGAGAAGTAGTTACAAAGAAGGATATCCATCGACCATCCTGATGAGATGGTACAACTAGGAGGAACGACAATAAATCATGTGCTCAAGCGAAAGTGCCTGGAGTTCATTCACTGACTGTAAGGCAGCATTGCATATATTTTCAAAGATACATCGTACTTACACAACGCAAAATATTTTATCCATACTATTCGCTTCATCGTCCATCCGAAACAACATGAGGAACTATGTGAAATGGTGTGTTTTCATTACAATCGTTGTTAAATCCGTAATTCTGATTGTTTGAAGGTTTGAGAACAGTGAAAATCATTACTGACAAGTGCACGAAAACTTGAGCTCATCCAATGTCGATATCAAATTTTGTTAGTGATTGGCGTTTTTTCTTCTGAAAGATCAAAGAGCATGCTAGACTCGTGACGGCGTTCGCACTACAAATGAATTAGAAAGAAGGGAAGGGCGAGGAAGTGTGACCTAGCGAGCGACCCGTCGGACTACCGTACCCAGGGAGATGGGACACGGAGATACTACCGTAATCTACAACCTGGTCGAGTCGCCCATGTCTCGGATATTCACGTACATCGGCTCGTCCTTGATCGAAGAATTCCTGAAATAGCAAAAATTAGATGTCGATTGATTCACTCTATTTCTACTACCGTACTCCTCACCGTATCATGCTCCTGGCAGTCACATATTCTGCGGGACGCATCGTACCGAAATTTAACGCTTGATGGGATCACAGATTGTGACATCATTAAGAAATCGTGAATCAAATTTTGCATAAATTTGTTTGAGCAAAACGCAGTGTCTTATCCCTAGAGAAAGGTGACATTTTTTTAAAGGGGAACAAAGGCAAAATTCAAATTTTGAAGCTTTCACATGCACGGCATAGATATCCCCAACGATAAGAAGCTCCGAAATTTTCACATTGACATCTCCATTACGAACAGAGCTATCGGTATTTGGCGGGGAGCCAAATCAGGGAAAGCTCAGGCAACGAGCGAGAGAGCACGCGACTTGAAGAGAGTTCTCCCCTAATTTAAAAATATTTCAACCGGGTGCGCGTTTCCATTTACTCATCCTTTAACCGTCTCAATACCAGATCAACTTTCACCAAAGTCGCCCTTATGTAATATGGTCCCTGTTACTGCACTCGAGTTGTTCTAAGAAAATGAATTATTAATGATCAAAGATCAACTCACTCATAGACTCGATACTTCTCCTTGATCTGCGACTTGTACTGCTGCTCTTCCAATCCGAGGATGCGCAGGAAGTTCTGCAGCTCGGGAACCTCGAAGGTGTCCCACTGAAACAATTTAGCATTCAACTATATTGATTGTCCAATTATAAATTTAGAACTCGTCATTGGCGCTAGCTCACTCACCGACCCTTTGTATCAGTCGTGAAACTCAACAAATTCTCAACGATTGAGTTGTAAACGCCCCAAACCTCAACGGCGGCCCATTGCGATGCCCATGCATTGCTTGAGCATCCACTGTCGCTAATTATACGTATCATCACTATGGCAAATTAATCAGCAACATCTCAGCATTAAACTTATGGGTCAATATTTTCCCTAGAGATGTACGCTTTATTGCCCACGCCAGTTCACTTCATAATTTGAGCCCACCCTGAAACATATTTGTCAGCAAGTGAGTTAGAGAACGTGGAACAAATTTTAATATTTTTGAAAATAAAACATATTTAGAGTTCCCACCAGAATCTCTCCCGCGTCATTCTCCTGCAGCACGAAGCACTTCTCTCTGGGAGAATACCAGGAGAGAGCGGATTGGAGGGGACAGACAGAGTCGGGGACGCGGGCGAACTTCCCTTGAATATTGGCGATTATTAAGAGGAACTGGGATAATTACTCGGAATGTGAGTGTTGTGATAAAAACGTTTTGAGATTCTCTAGCGAAATATCATCAAAGTCTCACCGAAAGAAAACTGAGTCACGGGTGCGAGTGAACCTAGGGGCATAAATCCTAGACCACGGTTAGAGAAGTGACAAACTCGAGTTATTTTTCCTTTCCATTGAAAAGTTCAGGATCGGTAGCCTCTAGGGTTGACAAAAATAGTCCGACGCCGAGTCTCATACTCTGAGAGTCCGAATGATTGGGACTATGAGAGTCCGAGACTCTGACAGTCCCAACTTTGAATTATGTTTCATTGCGAGTAGAATATAGACGCTTAAGAAAACAATCAATACTATGAGAGGGCGCAGACAGTTAGACAGTTGACCTACGCCCTCTTCCCTCGATATCCCTCCTTCTTCCCTCGATATCCCCTCCTCCCGCCCAGTCTTGCTCCTCCCGGGGCAGTCTCTCTAATTGACAGCCGGTCCACTCTCCCTCCTCTTGACAGGGCATTTACCACGCGCCAGCTACAGTATACCTAGGGTAACATTCATACCTACAATTTAGCTACAGTATCCCGGCAATACAGTAACCCGCTACAGTAAACTGCCCCTACAGTAACCGCTACAGTATCCCGTATCAACAGTAACCCGCTACAGTAATCTACCCCCTACAGTAACCCATTACAGTACCACGCTATATACTCAATAAAGGATGAATCAACAGCAAATTGGACCGGAAGAATGGCTAGTGCTTTTAAACGGAACTCTGTTCAACGTAAACGGATTCAAGACGCTAAAACTGGTTGACGGCGTGCAAGGATATCTGTTTGATAGTATCGAGATGATAATTTATTACAAAAAAGACGACAGAGTTTACCCAAATTTTCAAAAATATTCATGGGAAAATTACTCAATTTACGTCCTCTTAATGTTTATTATTGTTCTAATGTCAGGGCATCGCTTAAGAAAGATGGCGCACAGACGGAGCATTTCCCGTCAAACACGTGAAGCAAATGACATGGAAATGGACTCCGAATGCGAAATGTACTCCCTCCCTTCACAAAACGCACCCCCCTCTCCCATCTGCTCAATCCCTAGGGGGTAGAGGGTGCTCCCCTCTATTTTTCAAATAGCGAGTCAACCGCCCGATTTCGTAATGCGCTCTCTCCCTTACCCCCTTCTCCCATCTACCCAAATCCCTAGGGGGTAGAGGGTGCTCCCCTCTATTTTTCAAATGGCGAGTCAACCTCATCCGATTGCGAAATGTGCATTCTTCCTTCTACCACCTACCCAAATCCCTAGGGGTAGGAAGGACTTCCCCTATGTTTTACTGACATTTTGAATTCATTATTCATTTACAATATTGAAGAAAATCATTTAGCATGGATTCCATTGCACTGAGTGGTATTCTTTCACGAGATCCCTTCACTAAACACGTATTTATTGGATGCTTTGCACGCAACGAATTGCCTCATACGTCAAAAAATAAAACACCATTTTGTTTTATTGTTAATACAGATAAACGCAATGAGCCAGGAACACACTGGTTTGCTGTTTATGTTCGACGAAACAGTGTATATGTTTTCGACAGTTTTGGCACCATACCAAGTGTAATCAGACGTTGGTGTCGCAGTTTAAATCGGAATGTTTATTACAATTCCACTTCACATCAGTCTTTCGACGAAGTTACTTGCGGCGGATACGCAGTCTACGTACTTTGCGAGCTCGCTCGTCGACGCCACTTCTGCACAATCTTTAAGCGTTTTCTCAAAACAAACTACGACGATGCATTCATTCGACGATAGCTATACCGTGTCCATAGGGTACATATACCTCTGTCCATGTGATTCTATAATAACTCATTATGTCATCCAAACTTGTTACGCACCTGCGGTTTCTCGAAGAGCTCTCGCAGAGCCCGTCTCTTATTCGTTTTGCTACTCCCGCTCAACTTTCTTGTGTTGTTGAAATACTGCTCAACCTGCATAAAATTGCATTGTCTGCCAAAGAGATACGTCAAATTACACGAGTTCTACCCATTATCAAACAGATTGCAAAAGTCCGCAGAGCAAATACTGCCAGAGATCAACTAGTGCAGTACGGTGGTAGTATTCTTCCTTTTATTATCCCAGCAGTCCTTTCTCTACTACTCTCGTCATCATGAATAACACTACAAAATATAAGCTTGTGCCCATGATTGCACTAAACAAGGACGAAGCTACTCTTGATCAAATGGAAGATCAACTTCTCAAAATTCTTAAACTACCCAACATGTCTAGTCAGGAAAAGCGCTCTACGAGGACTTACTTAAAGATAATTCGTGGTGAAAAAAGATATTTCTCAAAATTATTATTTAATTTTATTTCAAGTTAATTAATGTGAAAATAAAGCAAAATCAAAGAAAAAACATATAAAAATAAAAAGAGCAACGAATTATTCGCGTTCGTACAATGCGGGTTACGGTAGGATCCCAGGAGGGCGTGGTTTAGCCGATCCCGATGCTATCGATAGTAAAAAAATTATCAATGCCACTAAAACCAGTAAAATATATTTAGCCCGCTTGTCTCCGCTGTCGCGACTTCGAGTTTTCCTTTTTTCGTCCTTATTTGTTGTGTATATATGATTTATACAGTTGTAGCTTTGTCTACGCTTGCCCAGGCAATACAATCAGCACGTGCATGAACAGCAACAAACCTGTTTTACCCGTAAATTCTTGTAAATTTATGTGTTTTTTTGCTCATGCCGCGTTTACTGATAATTAGACCAGTGATTTGCTTTATTTATTCCTCGTAAGCATCACTTTCGACCTACCACAGTGCCGCAATGGTGACTATTCCTTTCATTTAAAGCACAGCTAGAGGTCGCGTGTTATTTTTATTAGTAAGCACACACTAATTTCAAGTATGTTCCACTTTTCTCGTTATTCCTCATCATGATTTTGTTTCGTGTCGTCATTGCATCTATTTACGCTCCTATTTATATCGTAAATTGAGGTGAAAGATGGCAACGAGAAACGGGCCGTCCACGCAAAGTGTTGATCGCGGCCAAACGGAAGGAACCGCCAGGTATATTTACTTTTCCTTTGATTATAATTTTTTCTGTCTGAATACATATCCTAGCTTTGTAACTTAAATATTGCTACTCGAGGAAATTGTTCCTCTCACTTAGGGCGAGCTCAGGTACGCATGTTTTGTAATCGCTCGATTCGTCGCTTGTTTACGCGCGCTTTCTCGCGCCCTCTAGTTTTCGCGAGCCAAACACTTCAAGAATTGTGTGCAGCTATTGTGCTTATATTTCCTAGGGGTGTAAACCTCGTTATCGATAATATCCTCTCAGGATGGCTACCGTACTGGGCGTTGAGTTGGATCCGGTGCGCCTCCCGTGGGAGCGACGACTACAGGTCAGCTATTCTTTCGATAATTAGTGATTCCATTCCCCCTCCCCGTTCAGATCATCGGCGTTCTCTACCACTTCTGGGCGACCTTCGTGACGTCTGCACTAATTCTACTCCTCTTCGGATGGATGGTGAGAAAAGTTATAGAAGCTACTTTTGAATTCCCTCTTGTGCATGATTCGCAACTGTAACCTCCACTTTTGAGCTCCTCAACGGCTACGCCCTCGTGGTCGCCAAGTGCGGCGTCTGGCTGTGGTGGGGATGGGACTCGTCGTGCATGGGTACGCTGACTATCGATCTTTTATCCATTCACCAGTTTAACGATACCGTCGTCTTTCCCTTTGACAGGAGCGTACGCCTCTCGCTACTTCCTCAATCTGCTCATCCACAAGCGATTCACTGGCTACTCCCCCCTCTCCATCCATCCCACCTCTCAACTATCGGCCGACAAGGTGAGCACCATTCACCATTCCCTTCTTATCATACACCCACCTCCATTCCAGAACTATCTCATCGGATTCCACCCGCTCGGAGTAATCTCCATATCTGCCTGCAACTTCATGAGCAACGGAACCGGACTCATGGGCCGCTTTCCCAACACCAACTTTCTTCTGTGCACGCAGGTATGTTTCCCGCTTTTTTTCAATACACTGGTTGCAAGTTACACTTGCCGACCTAACTGTATCGTTATTTTCTCTTCTAGGTGGGCCAGTTCCGATCGCCCCTTCGTCGAGAATGATTGATGATGCACGGCCTCATCAACTGCTCCAAGGAATCGCTCAAGTGAGTATTTCTCCCGCTTCAAACGTTTTACAATCGAGTGCTTTCAAAATAATAGATTAATTATTCCAGTTCTACTAATTAAATCTCATTCTATCATATTATGAAATAATTTTGAACTTATTTTCGTGGATGTTAACTTTAATTTAGGGATGCTCATGGTATTTTTTTTAAACAAGCGTTGTCATTGGGATATTACGTCCCCTCACTAGTAGCCAACCTTATGAGCAAATCCTAAACAGGCTTCCCAGATATTTTGGGAATTTGACTAGACCACTTTAAATGTTTAATGTAGGTACGTGCTGGGCGATCGTCGCAAGGGACAGACAGCCTTGGCGGAAGGAGCAGAGGAGACACTCGATGCCCCATCTCGGTAAGCACGTGCTCACACTCAACGAGTGAAAGGTACTTATATTTCATATTCCTCCCCCGTCATCTAGCAATAATTCTGACCAACGGGATATACAGTGACAAATTCCACACAGGATTCATCAAGCTGGCGCTGGAGACTGGGGCGCGCCTGTGATTTTCCATGGCCGCGGCGTCTTCAACTACAACGTCGGTCTTCTCCCCTTCAGGTACACCTTATCGTTCTAACGTATCAACCCAGACAGGATCATGTGTATGTATTCATCTAAACTTGTAATTCTACCGTAGTATTAGGAGTGACGCCCCGATAGAATATTTATTATCTCGATTGATTAACACGCGCGCAGAAAGTATGTAAGCATAAAGTTAACCAATGCTTTCAAGGAATTGCAGTTGTTCCATTAGTTCACATCCTTACAAATATCATATATTTATCCTGTTCTGGTGCATGTATCATCTCGACTCGAAATAATGTTTCTATGACGATGAATGCTTCTAGTAGTGATTGAATAATTTGCAGCACTCGAAATCAGACTCGGTGAAGATCGTGAATCCAGACGCGCACGACAACATAATAGAGAGGGCGGAGGAACTGAAGGGGAACAAGATATACCAGGTGAGAATTATCCATCCCCTCTCCTGCCTAAATCAGACTGGCTCAATCTATTTTTGTTGCTAATTCTTTCTTCAAAGATTGAAATGTGTAACTGTGCGATCTCCTTCCCAGGTGGAACTTCGATGGCGCAAGCACACGGCATGGGCATGTGTCCTCGGCCATCATAGGACGTGCAGGGATTCACTCGGTTAGCTTTCTTTTATTTATGTTGCTAATACCATGGGTAAACACCGTTTATTGTCTGTGTATGCAGGCGATCTCTTCGGTCCATACCACGTGCAGGCAGAGGATAAACACTGGCCGGAGTTCCTCACGGAGAAACCCGCGAATGTGAGCTATCAGAAAAACTTACTCATTCAAAAGAATAGCAGAGCATATCGTTAAAAAATTAGGGGCTTCTTTACTTGAGGGGCACGAAGCTCCGCCCACTTTTTCCTCTGCGTCTCTACCCCCTCCGCTCTCACTGCTACTCTAGCTGTAATCACGCACCTTTCTGCGCATATTGTCAGCCTAAGCCGGCTTCTTGCCTAAGCGGTAAGCAATGTTAGGGTCTCGCCGCTTCGCGGGGAGGCCCTAACTTTGCTTACTGGGCGACCCGCTTCGCGGGTCGCCAACTATGACAAGGAAAGGACTGCTCTCTATGCGCACCCTGTTTGTCTGGCGCTCTCGCCAATTTCGCAAGTATTTCGCAAAAGGGGAAGCAGGTGCGTTGAGAGAATGGAAGGGTAGAGGCACAGAGGAAAAAGTGGGCGGAGCTTCGTGCCCCTCAAGTAAAGAAGTGCCAAAAATTATGTAATGTGGCTCTAGGAAAATATGGTTTGGTAGATCATGGTGCAACCACACCGAATGCCCGTACACAATTGGTTTATACTATCATCGTAATGCAAAGGACCGTGGCATGGCACGGTTCATATAAGCAACATCAGTTACGTTCAAAAATTCTTCATTATCATCGATGACTTCTCCGGTTATTTTTTTTCAGGTGGACTGCAAGAGCATCCAGTGCGAGAAGATCGTGGTCAAGTACGGTCTCTCGCATCTCTCATCCGGAGACTTCCTTCGAGCTGAGGTCAGCATACTGTAATCGACCTACCGTAGTCCCTGTGACCTACCGTAACCCGTGCTTATTCAGGTCAAGTCTGGCTCTCCTCGTGGCGCGGAGCTGACGAAGATCATGGAGGCTGGCCAGCTCGTCCCCCCTGGTACGGTACCTTTTTGGTTACTTCAGTCACTGTTACCGTAATCTTTGCAGACGGTGGTGCTCGATCTGATCAAGGAGGCGATACTCAAAGAAGTGGCAAATCGAAGCGAGGGATTCCTCATCGATGGATACCCCGAGAGGTCGCCCAAAGAGACCAGTGCGAGACTGAGGTACGGTAGGGGTGCTGTGGCGGGGTACGGTGGGTACTGTAAGCTTGTCTGTAGATAATTCCCGCCAAGCTGGTCGTCTATTTCGAATTGTCGGAGGAGACGCTCGTGAAGCGACTGCTCAAGCGCGCGGAGACCAGGTATACTGTAGATCGAGATAGATGGATAGTACCGTGTCATCTATCTATTCTCGTGCATTCGCTTGCAGTGGGCGTGCCGACGACAACATGGACACTATCAAGAAGCGCCTGAAGACGTTCAGCGATGCGACTGCTCCCGTCGTGGCCCACTACGAGAATAATGGCAAATTGGACACGGTACGAATGGGATACTGTAGGGGTGGGACACTGTAATCAGATGTGCAATCCTCAGGATCTTACTAGGCGTAGGCTTCTTTGAGATAATCGAAATAAATTTGTCCTCAGGCTTCCGCTTTCTAGCAATTGAAATATTTTTTGTTTGTTGAGCTTATGATAGTTTTCATTCGTGAAACAGTAATTCCATTATAACTAAAATATAATTAGCAGGAAATATAATGGTAAAAATTATAACATTTCGTAAAGCATCAAAATTGTCGTTTCAATGGTTGACTAAGAAATGTGTGTTTCTTACGGATTAGTTTATCCGGGAAAGGATGTGTTATGTTTTCGCATTATTCAATTATAATGCTTTATTGATTACAGAGCATCGTGGCATCACAACGGGCCGCGATCTACGTCAACAAAGAGTAAGTCCTACTAATACAATACATATACACGATGTCTGTCTTGTCCAACTATGCATGATCCTTTACTTTCCCCTTCCCCTCCCACTCCTTCTAACTCGCTTGGCTTGTGTGGACTTGAAGGTGGAATCAGAACTGTAATCGTCTTCATCCATCTCCTCCTCCTCCTCCTCCTTCTTCTTCTTCTTATTCGCTACTGCTGCTGTCGCTCTTCTGTCCCTCTTCTTCACAGTTTCCTCCTTCGGCTCCTCGGCGAGTCCTTGCTGACCCGAGGGGTCGGCCGCGGATACTGTAGCTTGGACGGCTGTCACTTCCGGCCGAACTACAGTACCCTCTCGACCTCTCCCTCCTCTCCCGCCTCGTCCTCTCCCTCTTCCTCTTCCGCCTTCACGCCCTGCCCTCCAGCGCTCTCCAGCCTCTCCCTCGTCCCACTCCGATCCAGAGGAGAGTCCGAGCTTCTCCGCTCCTTCGGCTACCGTATCGGCGGCGACCTCTCCCTCCTTCCCTGCGGCCTCTCCCCCGCCCTCCTCTTCTGACTCTTCGTCCTCCGCGTCACTCAGCTCGATCGCCTCCATCACAGGATTGTGGTCCGAGTCCACTTCCTCTCCGTACAGCCCTCCTCCCAGCTCCTCCGAGACATCGCTCTCTACCCCATCGCCCTCCTCCCTTTCCTCCGCTCCTTCCGCCACCTCATCCTCCTTCTCTACTTCCTGCATCGCCAGCACATACTCTCGATCGGTGGGCGCTCCGACCTTCCTCATGAACAGCTCCAGCTTCCTCTTCTCAATCACACCGGGAATCTCGGCCCATACCTGACATGAATTACTTTATTTCACTACCTTCCCCTTCCCGCTTGTTTGCAGGTTGTTCTAACAGAAATATCTGAATGCGCATGACTAACATCACGTCTCCATGCATGGTCGGCCTTAGCCATCTTCCGTTTCACCGCTTCCCCTTCCCTTCCGATTACTTTGGCCGAACTGCTCCCTAGCTCCTCCCTGAGATTCAGCATATCCAGCTGAGCGAGGGTGTTGTAGTGGAGGTGAGCAAGCTTGATGAGCTCACCGTACCACTTCGGGGAACTGAATTATGATTACTCTTTGTTGTTTAATATTGCGCTTATGATATTTAAGATTGGGTCGGAAAAACAATAGTAATAGCTAACCGGGCACTCCTCTTGGGTGCGTAGAGATTTATGATGCTGTTAAAGCATTCATTCGGGCTGGTGTTCTTCTTAGGACTGGCCCTCAAGAATCCAGCGAGGAACGTGGGCTTCATGATGACAGCTTTCAGCTGCTGGAACTCGTCGCTGTCTCTCTTGATTAGGTGCGAAGCACTCGATCCGAGTCTCGAATGTTTGCACTTTACGATGCCGTTCAAAAAGGGGACCTGTAATAGATACCGTAATATTATAAAATACTTATCCGGCCATTGATTACTGTACTGTACATGAACTATTTCTTGGTAAATACCATAAAACGAAAATATTTTACGAATGCTAGGCACCTTGTAGAAGTGTCTATGGCGTCCAGTCACATGAGCGAGCGCAGAAAGCCAATACTGCAGGCCAAGCTTGCGACTCTTAGCGAATTTGGAGTGGACGTAGTGCGCATGATTGATCAGCTTCTTTCTCCAATATTTGATGTTGGGACAGCTCTTCTTCTTGGCCAACTGCAAAAACAGTGTGGCACTCTCCAATTATCACTTGTCGGTCGTGAGTCAGGGGAACATGTGAAACTCTAGGCACTCGTCACAATTTCCAATTGTCCTTCTTCCGTCACAACGTCCAATTGTTGCATTTTTTTTCTAACGACTTATAAATTGTTCTACATGTAATCACCTCTCTCAGATCATGGTTGATCCCTTTGACAAGATGCCAGAAGTCGAGAAGATGCTTGATGGCCGTGAAGTCATCTCTAAGCATCTTCCCTATCTTGGCATCATTGTCCGTGCTCACCGACCGAATCTACAAGCATGTTGTCCTAACCACCCACCCCTTTTCCATGCATGAGTGTCTCCACCAAGTTCACTTTGCATTCCAAAAAACGTGAAATCACCTCGTACAGCATCGCTAACAACTTCTTCAGCCCCACCCTCACTCCTTCCTTCTCCATCCTCCCACTAATCCCATCTGAATGAGTCGTGTCATATCATTATTTAGATTATTTATACCGATGCCTCTCATATACTTGTGCATATTTACAACCAGCAGAACTTGATTCGTCGCGTTCAGAGCAGTGAAGCCGGGCCTACTGTAGCGCCCGTCGATCGAGAGGTCGATTCCTCTCCTCTTCAAGTTAGTTTCCAGATTTATTATTAATTAATAAAACTCTAGCGTGTCACTGTAACGCCTAGTTGAGATACTGTAACCTAACAACAACGGCGTAAGGCATAGGTGTCAACGCCAGCGGAGACAGAGGGGTACTGAGTGCGCGGTGCGCAAGCAAGTAAAAATGGATAGGTAGGTCAAGACTAAGTACCGTACCCAATCGATCCTAGAGTACCACTGGATACCGTATCTAACTACCGTAACCCTAGATTCTCACAACTGACTTTATTTTTAAAAAGTTAGAGTACCGTACCTAATCGACTCTACAGTACCCCCGGATACAGTATACCATTACCGTAACCCCGATTCTCACTAACTGACTTTATTTTCAAAAAAGTTAGAGTACCGTACCTAATCGACTCTACAGTACCCCGGATACAGTATACCATTACCGTAACCCAGATTATCGCAAACTAGCTTTATTTTCAGAAAAGTTCTGGAACCGTACCCAATCAATTCTACAGTACTAAAGTAATTACAGTAATCCAGTTCCTTTGGTCAGATCCAGTTCCTAGGGTCAAACATTTTTCAAAAATTGTCAAACATTTTTTATAAAATTTTTAAATCGATTATAGAATGATTCTACAGTAATTGGAGATGCGGAAGGATACATTACAACAATTGTATGCTAGATTGTGGATTTTTATAAAAATGTTTGACCCAAGGAACTGGGCTACGGTAGTTTCTTGGGTACGGTACTCTAACTTTTTGAAAATAAAGTTAGTTTGTGATAATCGGGATTACGTTAGTGAGATACGGTACCCGGGGGTACTGTAGAGTCGATTGGGTACGTTACTTGACCACCTGTGACCTACCTCTCGATTTTCACCATGAATATCTATTTTTACATATTTGCGCACCGCCCCAAATTTGGGGCGGCGCTTAGTACCGCCCTGTCGCCGCCGGCGTGGACACCTATGGCGTAAGGTGTTATGTAGGATAATAATAAGCTTATGTAAGTAGTGATTAATATAGAATAATATTCAAATATAGTAGCTGTTGAGCAGTTATATGTAGACTGGGAAATATATCTACTCGCTTTACAGTTATTCAATTAATCCGCAATGTATAGTTACTTACCCTTGCAACATTTCGAACAATACTCTCTACTTGTCTCATTTGTCTTTCGTAGACAATGTCTACTGCAGGCAGCACGAGCTTCGAGCGCAAGTCATACTCTGTACGAGGAGCGGGAAGGGCCAATCCGAGGACGTCACCAAACTCGGCCAGTCGCTGAGCGACATGCAGGTGATAATTTCAAAATGTTGTAAAGGTAAATACCGGGAGCGACCAGTCGTGTGGGCTGCAGTGGCTATCTTTGCATTCCCTTCGTAGAATCGGCCACAGAGACGGGGTTGAGAGGGCCAGGACGAGTTTACACACTTATCGCACTTCCACTTCAGGACTACGGCCGATCCGTGAGTGGAGAACGAGATGGAGTTGATGGAGGGATCACCACAAGAGGGACAGCGGACGAACAGATTGAGGAGGGAAGAGGAGGAGATGAGCAAGTATGGGGGCAGATCAGGGAGAGTGGAGTCTATCGACTCGGTAGAATCGATAGTTTGTTGAGACGACTCCTGTAGATATTCATGTAAAAGTCGGATAATAATGTACATTCTTTGATATTTATTGCTGACCATTTCTGTTCTGTACTCCGACTCCTGTGATGGACATTCGAAAGAATTCTGAATAAAGCTATTCTAACCCCAATCGACTAAACTGATTCACCATGGATGCTAAGCGAGGCACTGTTGGAGCACATGTTGATGAATCTCTCGACAGAGGAGGAAACGAGTCGTCACTAGGGTGATTGGTGGCAAGTGATGCCATGCGTGAGAGAGGAGGGAGAGAATCGGGGGTATGACATTTGAGCAACGACATTTGCGCAACAGCAAAATCAGGTGCGCAAGCGACATTTGCGCAACGGGCCATAACTCCCTTCAGAGGCATCATAGAGCGTCCCGATTGGGTACGTTGAGTATCTATGCGACCAAGCAACCGTACCCAGACTGATCTTTGGTCATTCTCTCCTGGGGAGACATTTGCGCAACGGGCCATAACTCCCTTCAGAGGCATCGTAGAGCGTCCCGATTGGGTACGTTGGGTATCTATGCGACCAAGCAACCGTACCCAGACTGATCTTTGGTCATTCTCCCCTGGGGCGACATTTGCGCAACGGGCCATAACTCCCTTCAGAGGCATCGTAGAGCGTCCCGATTGGGTACGTTGGGTATCTATGCGACCAATCAACCTTACCCAGACTGATCTTTGGTCATTCTCCCCTGGGGCGACATTTGCGCAACGGGCCATAACTCCCTTCAGAGGCATCGTAGAGCGTCCCGATTGGGTACGTTGGGTATCTATGCGACCAAGCAACCGTACCCAGACTGATCTTTGGTCATTCTCCCCTGGGGCGACATTTGCGCAACGGACCATAACTCCCTTCAGAATCATCGTAGAGCGTCCCAATTGGGTACGTTGGGTATCTATGGGTCCAATCAACCTTACCCAGACTGATCTTTGGTCATTCTCCCCTGGGGCGACATTTGCGCAACGGGCCATAACTCCCTTCAGAGGCATATTAGAGCGTCCCGATTGGGTACGTTGGGTATCTATGCGACCAAGCAACCGTACCCAGACTGATCTTTGGTCATTCTCCCCTGGGGCGAAATTTGCGCAATGGAATTGACAACAATCTCACGCTGTTGAGCAATTATCGAAAAGTAATTATTTTATCGTTATTGAGAGAAAACAATTAAATAACATGAACATAGGCACATAGAGCAAACAGGTGGTCAATTTCAGAGTTTCCTAAAGAACCATTAGAAATCGCAGTCTTCCTTTGTGAGTGCACCTTAGCAGAAGTGGGCTTCTGCGGATACGTCTGGGCGAGCGTCAATTGGAGTGAGGTGGCCGCCGTGAGCTTGGAGCTGTAGGATTGCTGGTGCTCGAGAAGAATCTCCGCCACTTTCTGAGCACTTGAGTTGGCAGGAACGGCCTGTAATTGTGAAAATGAACAATTTTGGTTTTAATTTCGGATTAAAATAATTTAATTGCGCAATAATTAAATAATGATATAATTGAATTTCTCACCTTCAATTTGCTGTTGTATCCTTCAATGGTTGAATTGCCGATCTGCTGCCCATTGAGTACGCGATGATTCCACGTAGTGATCGGATATTGAGGAGTCCGACGAATTCCGTTTGGCGCGAGACTGCCGACATAGGTTGCTTCCAGATATTCAAAGAATCCTGCAGAAATAACATCAAATTAAAATTATATCTGAAGCTATGCAGATAGTTGACTCACTTTTTGAATCACCAATGCTGGCTATCGGAAGATTGTCCAACGCTTCCTCCTTCAGCTTGTCAAAGTAGGAAGGGACATCGAGTGGGTCGACAAATGCGAGAGCCATTGCAGACTTGAAGTAGTTACGATATGCCGGCGTACCGTAGAGAGGGGAAAGACCAATTGACTGATTGTGAATCGCATAATGTCCAGTCTTAGGAAATCGTTTTCTTACCTGGAGCTTGGAGTAGACCGCCTTGAAGTAGTGAAAAGCGCATCGAGAGATCACGGTATTCGGAAAAATCGCATTGAGTGCGTTCGAAAGTCCCTTCTCGAAATCTGAATGTAAAATCTTAAACTGACGTACATATATTCATTGATACAAACCCATCGACGCTGTGAGAGGAGAAGGAACCCCATTCTGATTCAACCAGTCGAAAACTTTCCGATACGAAGATGTGTGCTTTCCACACAAAAACGCATACACACAGGGATAAAAAAGATGGGAATCCTACAAATGGTCTGATACAATATAGAAATACGTTTCATACTTGATATCCAATAATTAGAAGTTGCTCGAAAGGAGTAGGCGCCGAATAAAATGTTCCATCAATGGACCAATCCAGGTTTCGAAGCAAATATAGGCCTATAATCAGATTCAAATTTTTCTACGTATTAAAATAAGCTAGATAAACCTTGGTCTGTTGCGAGAATTTTGACAGCTAGTGGGTCCGGACCAGGGAACTGCGAGCAGTTATCGAATCGTAGAAACGAGCAAGCTGGAGAGCAGGTACTAGATACGGAGAGAAAAGAAGAGATTCTCACCAAATCGTCGAGCATCGATTGCTGCTGGCCAAGTCTTCTTCCCGGGGCACTCAACTGCACGCTGAACCTGTCGTACAATCGCTTCATCGTTGAGGAATGGCTGGAGATGAGCAGGGGCTTGAGTCACGAGCCGATCAACGACTGCTCCAGTAGGTACTCCTTGTTCCCTTAGATGTTTCGCGGTCTTTCTCACCATCCGAACCTGGATAAAGTTAAAAAAAATGAAGAGAGACAGTCATTAAGGGGAAATTAGGACGATTGTAAAGCCATTATATCGTACCTCGTCCTTGAAATCAGGAGGAAGATGACTATGGTCTGCGTACATCTCCGCCTTCCCTCCTCGTTCGAAAGCCTTGCCTTTGCAGTTGCGCACCGTACAGCTGTGGGATAAGCAAATGCAATAAAATAGGTAAAAATTGATCAAAAGAGAAAAATTACAACCTCCACAATTCCTCTCCATCCTTATTTGTGTGGTAGTGACGATACTCGTTCCCGTCAATGTCGTACAATAGCTGATTCCCGCGACTAGATCGGATCGTGCCAGACAGTTGCCTAATAAATAGCAATAAATAATACAGAGGTATGAAAAGGTAAACACACCTAGAGGGAGCAGCCATTCAGTAAGATTGAACAGTGAGCGCAACATTAAAAATTGACTCAAGATGACAGTTAATTGGATTAAATCGGCATGCAAATAAACAACAAAACCAATTATAGGCCAGTAAATTTAATTAAAGAGTAATCATGTATGCCAATATGGCATTAATTGTCCGAAAATTAGATTAATTCATAATTGAATCAATAAAGAGGCAATATGGCCCGTTGCGCAAATGTCGCCCCAGGGGAGAATGACCAAAGATCAGTGTGGGTACGGTTGCCTGAACCCATAGATACCCATCGTACCCATTCGGGACGCTCTACGATGATTCTGAAGGGAGTTATGGCCCGTTGCGCAAATGTCGCCCCAGGGGAGAATGACCAAAGATCAGTGTGGGTGTCGCCCCAGGGGAGAATGACCAAAGATCAGTGTGGGTACGGTTGCTTGGACCCATGGAGACCCAACGTACCCAATCGGGACGCTCCGTTGCGTAAATGGTCCGTTGCGTAAATGTCTGAACCCATAGATACCCATCTCTACGATGATTCTGAAGGGAGTTATGGTCCGTTGCGTAAATGTCGCCCCAGGGGAGAATGACCAAAGATCAGTGTGGGTACGGTTGCCTGAACCCATAGATACCCATCGTACCCATTCGGGACGCTCTACGATGATTCTGAAGGGAGTTATGGTCCGTTGCGTAAATGTCGCCCCAGGGGAGAATGACCAAAGATCAGTGTGGGTACGGTTGCTTGGACCCATGGAGACCCAACGTACCCAATCGGGACGCTCCGTTGCGTAAATGGTCCGTTGCGTAAATGTCTGAACCCATAGATACCCATCTCTACGATGATTCTGAAGGGAGTTATGGTCCGTTGCGTAAATGTCGCCCCAGGGGAGAATGACCAAAGATCAGTGTGGGTACGGTTGCCTGAACCCATAGATACCCATCGTACCCATTCGGGACGCTCTACGATGATTCTGAAGGGAGTTATGGTCCGTTGCGTAAATGTCGCCCCAGGGGAGAATGACCAAAGATCAGTGTGGGTACGGTTGCTTGGACCCATGGAGACCCAACGTACCCAATCGGGACGCTCCGTTGCGTAAATGGTCCGTTGCGTAAATGTCTGAACCCATAGATACCCATCTCTACGATGATTCTGAAGGGAGTTATGGTCCGTTGCGTAAATGTCGCCCCAGGGGAGAATGACCAAAGATCAGTGTGGGTACGGTTGCCTGAACCCATAGATACCCATCGTACCCATTCGGGACGCTCTACGATGATTCTGAAGGGAGTTATGGTCCGTTGCGTAAATGTCGCCCCAGGGGAGAATGACCAAAGATCAGTGTGGGTACGGTTGCTTGGACCCATGGAGACCCAACGTACCCAATCGGGACGCTCTACGATGATTCTGAAGGGAGTTATGGCCCGTTGCGCAAATGTCGCCCCAGGGGAGAATGACCAAAGATCAGTGTGGGTACGGTTGCTTGGACCCATGGAGACCCAACGTACCCAATCGGGACGCTCTACGATGATTCTGAAGGGAGTTATGGCTCGTTGCGCAAATGTCGCCCCAGGGGAGAATGACCAAAGATCAGTGTGGGTACGGTTGCTTGGACCCATAGATACCCAACGTACCCAATCAGGGCGCTCTACTATGATTCTGAAGGGAGTTATGGCCCGTTGCGCAAATGTCGGTTGTGCAAAATTAGTTGCTCAATTGTCGTATTTTACCCCGTTGTGCAAATGTCGTTGCTCAAATGTCATACCCCCAGAGAATCCCCATCGGTCTCGTCTCCACGAGCATCATCGAGAGGCTCCGCTCGCTGAGTTTTCAGATGTTATCCTTATTATTTCTGTTTCATCCCTTGTGATTCATCCCTTCGATATGTATCTCCCTCACTCATTCCCCTCGATTAAAAAGTTACTTGATCTGTCTGGCTGGTGTTTCGAGTAAGGCGAGGCATAGTGGGGGAGCAAGGGGCTTCTCTTCTGCACTATAATTCAGCGGACATTGTTGAAGTTACAGGCTGCGCCTACTATAAATGCTATGGTTTCTCACTTCGATGGGATTGCCGTCATCGCCGAAGTGTGCCCCGCACCACAAGATTCGTAAAGGAGGAGTGGCGCCCATGCGATCACGGTACATGCGAATCATTTCCGCTCTCTTCTCAGGAGGGAGTGCAAGCCGATCAATCCACCACGCTTGTTTATGGGGCATCGAATTTGCCGGGAAACTACGCATCCCCCCATTAGTGCCCGTGGCTCCACAAAGGGCACAACTACGTACCATTAGTATTCTAAACGACATGGTTGATAAAATATGACGGATTTATGCACGACCGATCATAGTTAACCTTACTAGGCGTAGGCTTCTTTGAGATAATCGAAATAAATTTGTCCTCAGGCTTCCGCTTTCTAGCAATTGAAATATTTTTTGTTTGTTGAGCTTATGATAGTTTTCATTCGTGAAACAGTAATTCCATTATAACTAAAATATAATTAGCAGGAAATATAATGGTAAAAATTATAACATTTCGTAAAGCATCAAAATTGTCGTTTCAATGGTTGACTAAGAAATGTGTGTTTCTTACGGATTAGTTTATCCGGGAAAGGATGTGTTATGTTTTCGCATTATTCAATTATAATGCTTTATTGATTACAGAGCATCGTGGCATCACAACGGGCCGCGATCTACGTCAACAAAGAGTAAGTCCTACTAATACAATACATATACACGATGTCTGTCTTGTCCAACTATGCATGATCCTTTACTTTCCCCTTCCCCTCCCACTCCTTCTAACTCGCTTGGCTTGTGTGGACTTGAAGGTGGAATCAGAACTGTAATCGTCTTCATCCATCTCCTCCTCCTCCTCCTCCTTCTTCTTCTTCTTATTCGCTACTGCTGCTGTCGCTCTTCTGTCCCTCTTCTTCACAGTTTCCTCCTTCGGCTCCTCGGCGAGTCCTTGCTGACCCGAGGGGTCGGCCGCGGATACTGTAGCTTGGACGGCTGTCACTTCCGGCCGAACTACAGTACCCTCTCGACCTCTCCCTCCTCTCCCGCCTCGTCCTCTCCCTCTTCCTCTTCCGCCTTCACGCCCTGCCCTCCAGCGCTCTCCAGCCTCTCCCTCGTCCCACTCCGATCCAGAGGAGAGTCCGAGCTTCTCCGCTCCTTCGGCTACCGTATCGGCGGCGACCTCTCCCTCCTTCCCTGCGGCCTCTCCCCCGCCCTCCTCTTCTGACTCTTCGTCCTCCGCGTCACTCAGCTCGATCGCCTCCATCACAGGATTGTGGTCCGAGTCCACTTCCTCTCCGTACAGCCCTCCTCCCAGCTCCTCCGAGACATCGCTCTCTACCCCATCGCCCTCCTCCCTTTCCTCCGCTCCTTCCGCCACCTCATCCTCCTTCTCTACTTCCTGCATCGCCAGCACATACTCTCGATCGGTGGGCGCTCCGACCTTCCTCATGAACAGCTCCAGCTTCCTCTTCTCAATCACACCGGGAATCTCGGCCCATACCTGACATGAATTACTTTATTTCACTACCTTCCCCTTCCCGCTTGTTTGCAGGTTGTTCTAACAGAAATATCTGAATGCGCATGACTAACATCACGTCTCCATGCATGGTCGGCCTTAGCCATCTTCCGTTTCACCGCTTCCCCTTCCCTTCCGATTACTTTGGCCGAACTGCTCCCTAGCTCCTCCCTGAGATTCAGCATATCCAGCTGAGCGAGGGTGTTGTAGTGGAGGTGAGCAAGCTTGATGAGCTCACCGTACCACTTCGGGGAACTGAATTATGATTACTCTTTGTTGTTTAATATTGCGCTTATGATATTTAAGATTGGGTCGGAAAAACAATAGTAATAGCTAACCGGGCACTCCTCTTGGGTGCGTAGAGATTTATGATGCTGTTAAAGCATTCATTCGGGCTGGTGTTCTTCTTAGGACTGGCCCTCAAGAATCCAGCGAGGAACGTGGGCTTCATGATGACAGCTTTCAGCTGCTGGAACTCGTCGCTGTCTCTCTTGATTAGGTGCGAAGCACTCGATCCGAGTCTCGAATGTTTGCACTTTACGATGCCGTTCAAAAAGGGGACCTGTAATAGATACCGTAATATTATAAAATACTTATCCGGCCATTGATTACTGTACTGTACATGAACTATTTCTTGGTAAATACCATAAAACGAAAATATTTTACGAATGCTAGGCACCTTGTAGAAGTGTCTATGGCGTCCAGTCACATGAGCGAGCGCAGAAAGCCAATACTGCAGGCCAAGCTTGCGACTCTTAGCGAATTTGGAGTGGACGTAGTGCGCATGATTGATCAGCTTCTTTCTCCAATATTTGATGTTGGGACAGCTCTTCTTCTTGGCCAACTGCAAAAACAGTGTGGCACTCTCCAATTATCACTTGTCGGTCGTGAGTCAGGGGAACATGTGAAACTCTAGGCACTCGTCACAATTTCCAATTGTCCTTCTTCCGTCACAACGTCCAATTGTTGCATTTTTTTTCTAACGACTTATAAATTGTTCTACATGTAATCACCTCTCTCAGATCATGGTTGATCCCTTTGACAAGATGCCAGAAGTCGAGAAGATGCTTGATGGCCGTGAAGTCATCTCTAAGCATCTTCCCTATCTTGGCATCATTGTCCGTGCTCACCGACCGAATCTACAAGCATGTTGTCCTAACCACCCACCCCTTTTCCATGCATGAGTGTCTCCACCAAGTTCACTTTGCATTCCAAAAAACGTGAAATCACCTCGTACAGCATCGCTAACAACTTCTTCAGCCCCACCCTCACTCCTTCCTTCTCCATCCTCCCACTAATCCCATCTGAATGAGTCGTGTCATATCATTATTTAGATTATTTATACCGATGCCTCTCATATACTTGTGCATATTTACAACCAGCAGAACTTGATTCGTCGCGTTCAGAGCAGTGAAGCCGGGCCTACTGTAGCGCCCGTCGATCGAGAGGTCGATTCCTCTCCTCTTCAAGTTAGTTTCCAGATTTATTATTAATTAATAAAACTCTAGCGTGTCACTGTAACGCCTAGTTGAGATACTGTAACCTAACAACAACGGCGTAAGGCATAGGTGTCAACGCCAGCGGAGACAGAGGGGTACTGAGTGCGCGGTGCGCAAGCAAGTAAAAATGGATAGGTAGGTCAAGACTAAGTACCGTACCCAATCGATCCTAGAGTACCACTGGATACCGTATCTAACTACCGTAACCCTAGATTCTCACAACTGACTTTATTTTTAAAAAGTTAGAGTACCGTACCTAATCGACTCTACAGTACCCCCGGATACAGTATACCATTACCGTAACCCCGATTCTCACTAACTGACTTTATTTTCAAAAAAGTTAGAGTACCGTACCTAATCGACTCTACAGTACCCCGGATACAGTATACCATTACCGTAACCCAGATTATCGCAAACTAGCTTTATTTTCAGAAAAGTTCTGGAACCGTACCCAATCAATTCTACAGTACTAAAGTAATTACAGTAATCCAGTTCCTTTGGTCAGATCCAGTTCCTAGGGTCAAACATTTTTCAAAAATTGTCAAACATTTTTTATAAAATTTTTAAATCGATTATAGAATGATTCTACAGTAATTGGAGATGCGGAAGGATACATTACAACAATTGTATGCTAGATTGTGGATTTTTATAAAAATGTTTGACCCAAGGAACTGGGCTACGGTAGTTTCTTGGGTACGGTACTCTAACTTTTTGAAAATAAAGTTAGTTTGTGATAATCGGGATTACGTTAGTGAGATACGGTACCCGGGGGTACTGTAGAGTCGATTGGGTACGTTACTTGACCACCTGTGACCTACCTCTCGATTTTCACCATGAATATCTATTTTTACATATTTGCGCACCGCCCCAAATTTGGGGCGGCGCTTAGTACCGCCCTGTCGCCGCCGGCGTGGACACCTATGGCGTAAGGTGTTATGTAGGATAATAATAAGCTTATGTAAGTAGTGATTAATATAGAATAATATTCAAATATAGTAGCTGTTGAGCAGTTATATGTAGACTGGGAAATATATCTACTCGCTTTACAGTTATTCAATTAATCCGCAATGTATAGTTACTTACCCTTGCAACATTTCGAACAATACTCTCTACTTGTCTCATTTGTCTTTCGTAGACAATGTCTACTGCAGGCAGCACGAGCTTCGAGCGCAAGTCATACTCTGTACGAGGAGCGGGAAGGGCCAATCCGAGGACGTCACCAAACTCGGCCAGTCGCTGAGCGACATGCAGGTGATAATTTCAAAATGTTGTAAAGGTAAATACCGGGAGCGACCAGTCGTGTGGGCTGCAGTGGCTATCTTTGCATTCCCTTCGTAGAATCGGCCACAGAGACGGGGTTGAGAGGGCCAGGACGAGTTTACACACTTATCGCACTTCCACTTCAGGACTACGGCCGATCCGTGAGTGGAGAACGAGATGGAGTTGATGGAGGGATCACCACAAGAGGGACAGCGGACGAACAGATTGAGGAGGGAAGAGGAGGAGATGAGCAAGTATGGGGGCAGATCAGGGAGAGTGGAGTCTATCGACTCGGTAGAATCGATAGTTTGTTGAGACGACTCCTGTAGATATTCATGTAAAAGTCGGATAATAATGTACATTCTTTGATATTTATTGCTGACCATTTCTGTTCTGTACTCCGACTCCTGTGATGGACATTCGAAAGAATTCTGAATAAAGCTATTCTAACCCCAATCGACTAAACTGATTCACCATGGATGCTAAGCGAGGCACTGTTGGAGCACATGTTGATGAATCTCTCGACAGAGGAGGAAACGAGTCGTCACTAGGGTGATTGGTGGCAAGTGATGCCATGCGTGAGAGAGGAGGGAGAGAATCGGGGGTATGACATTTGAGCAACGACATTTGCGCAACAGCAAAATCAGGTGCGCAAGCGACATTTGCGCAACGGGCCATAACTCCCTTCAGAGGCATCATAGAGCGTCCCGATTGGGTACGTTGAGTATCTATGCGACCAAGCAACCGTACCCAGACTGATCTTTGGTCATTCTCTCCTGGGGAGACATTTGCGCAACGGGCCATAACTCCCTTCAGAGGCATCGTAGAGCGTCCCGATTGGGTACGTTGGGTATCTATGCGACCAAGCAACCGTACCCAGACTGATCTTTGGTCATTCTCCCCTGGGGCGACATTTGCGCAACGGGCCATAACTCCCTTCAGAGGCATCGTAGAGCGTCCCGATTGGGTACGTTGGGTATCTATGCGACCAATCAACCTTACCCAGACTGATCTTTGGTCATTCTCCCCTGGGGCGACATTTGCGCAACGGGCCATAACTCCCTTCAGAGGCATCGTAGAGCGTCCCGATTGGGTACGTTGGGTATCTATGCGACCAAGCAACCGTACCCAGACTGATCTTTGGTCATTCTCCCCTGGGGCGACATTTGCGCAACGGACCATAACTCCCTTCAGAATCATCGTAGAGCGTCCCAATTGGGTACGTTGGGTATCTATGGGTCCAATCAACCTTACCCAGACTGATCTTTGGTCATTCTCCCCTGGGGCGACATTTGCGCAACGGGCCATAACTCCCTTCAGAGGCATATTAGAGCGTCCCGATTGGGTACGTTGGGTATCTATGCGACCAAGCAACCGTACCCAGACTGATCTTTGGTCATTCTCCCCTGGGGCGAAATTTGCGCAATGGAATTGACAACAATCTCACGCTGTTGAGCAATTATCGAAAAGTAATTATTTTATCGTTATTGAGAGAAAACAATTAAATAACATGAACATAGGCACATAGAGCAAACAGGTGGTCAATTTCAGAGTTTCCTAAAGAACCATTAGAAATCGCAGTCTTCCTTTGTGAGTGCACCTTAGCAGAAGTGGGCTTCTGCGGATACGTCTGGGCGAGCGTCAATTGGAGTGAGGTGGCCGCCGTGAGCTTGGAGCTGTAGGATTGCTGGTGCTCGAGAAGAATCTCCGCCACTTTCTGAGCACTTGAGTTGGCAGGAACGGCCTGTAATTGTGAAAATGAACAATTTTGGTTTTAATTTCGGATTAAAATAATTTAATTGCGCAATAATTAAATAATGATATAATTGAATTTCTCACCTTCAATTTGCTGTTGTATCCTTCAATGGTTGAATTGCCGATCTGCTGCCCATTGAGTACGCGATGATTCCACGTAGTGATCGGATATTGAGGAGTCCGACGAATTCCGTTTGGCGCGAGACTGCCGACATAGGTTGCTTCCAGATATTCAAAGAATCCTGCAGAAATAACATCAAATTAAAATTATATCTGAAGCTATGCAGATAGTTGACTCACTTTTTGAATCACCAATGCTGGCTATCGGAAGATTGTCCAACGCTTCCTCCTTCAGCTTGTCAAAGTAGGAAGGGACATCGAGTGGGTCGACAAATGCGAGAGCCATTGCAGACTTGAAGTAGTTACGATATGCCGGCGTACCGTAGAGAGGGGAAAGACCAATTGACTGATTGTGAATCGCATAATGTCCAGTCTTAGGAAATCGTTTTCTTACCTGGAGCTTGGAGTAGACCGCCTTGAAGTAGTGAAAAGCGCATCGAGAGATCACGGTATTCGGAAAAATCGCATTGAGTGCGTTCGAAAGTCCCTTCTCGAAATCTGAATGTAAAATCTTAAACTGACGTACATATATTCATTGATACAAACCCATCGACGCTGTGAGAGGAGAAGGAACCCCATTCTGATTCAACCAGTCGAAAACTTTCCGATACGAAGATGTGTGCTTTCCACACAAAAACGCATACACACAGGGATAAAAAAGATGGGAATCCTACAAATGGTCTGATACAATATAGAAATACGTTTCATACTTGATATCCAATAATTAGAAGTTGCTCGAAAGGAGTAGGCGCCGAATAAAATGTTCCATCAATGGACCAATCCAGGTTTCGAAGCAAATATAGGCCTATAATCAGATTCAAATTTTTCTACGTATTAAAATAAGCTAGATAAACCTTGGTCTGTTGCGAGAATTTTGACAGCTAGTGGGTCCGGACCAGGGAACTGCGAGCAGTTATCGAATCGTAGAAACGAGCAAGCTGGAGAGCAGGTACTAGATACGGAGAGAAAAGAAGAGATTCTCACCAAATCGTCGAGCATCGATTGCTGCTGGCCAAGTCTTCTTCCCGGGGCACTCAACTGCACGCTGAACCTGTCGTACAATCGCTTCATCGTTGAGGAATGGCTGGAGATGAGCAGGGGCTTGAGTCACGAGCCGATCAACGACTGCTCCAGTAGGTACTCCTTGTTCCCTTAGATGTTTCGCGGTCTTTCTCACCATCCGAACCTGGATAAAGTTAAAAAAAATGAAGAGAGACAGTCATTAAGGGGAAATTAGGACGATTGTAAAGCCATTATATCGTACCTCGTCCTTGAAATCAGGAGGAAGATGACTATGGTCTGCGTACATCTCCGCCTTCCCTCCTCGTTCGAAAGCCTTGCCTTTGCAGTTGCGCACCGTACAGCTGTGGGATAAGCAAATGCAATAAAATAGGTAAAAATTGATCAAAAGAGAAAAATTACAACCTCCACAATTCCTCTCCATCCTTATTTGTGTGGTAGTGACGATACTCGTTCCCGTCAATGTCGTACAATAGCTGATTCCCGCGACTAGATCGGATCGTGCCAGACAGTTGCCTAATAAATAGCAATAAATAATACAGAGGTATGAAAAGGTAAACACACCTAGAGGGAGCAGCCATTCAGTAAGATTGAACAGTGAGCGCAACATTAAAAATTGACTCAAGATGACAGTTAATTGGATTAAATCGGCATGCAAATAAACAACAAAACCAATTATAGGCCAGTAAATTTAATTAAAGAGTAATCATGTATGCCAATATGGCATTAATTGTCCGAAAATTAGATTAATTCATAATTGAATCAATAAAGAGGCAATATGGCCCGTTGCGCAAATGTCGCCCCAGGGGAGAATGACCAAAGATCAGTGTGGGTACGGTTGCCTGAACCCATAGATACCCATCGTACCCATTCGGGACGCTCTACGATGATTCTGAAGGGAGTTATGGCCCGTTGCGCAAATGTCGCCCCAGGGGAGAATGACCAAAGATCAGTGTGGGTGTCGCCCCAGGGGAGAATGACCAAAGATCAGTGTGGGTACGGTTGCTTGGACCCATGGAGACCCAACGTACCCAATCGGGACGCTCCGTTGCGTAAATGGTCCGTTGCGTAAATGTCTGAACCCATAGATACCCATCTCTACGATGATTCTGAAGGGAGTTATGGTCCGTTGCGTAAATGTCGCCCCAGGGGAGAATGACCAAAGATCAGTGTGGGTACGGTTGCCTGAACCCATAGATACCCATCGTACCCATTCGGGACGCTCTACGATGATTCTGAAGGGAGTTATGGTCCGTTGCGTAAATGTCGCCCCAGGGGAGAATGACCAAAGATCAGTGTGGGTACGGTTGCTTGGACCCATGGAGACCCAACGTACCCAATCGGGACGCTCCGTTGCGTAAATGGTCCGTTGCGTAAATGTCTGAACCCATAGATACCCATCTCTACGATGATTCTGAAGGGAGTTATGGTCCGTTGCGTAAATGTCGCCCCAGGGGAGAATGACCAAAGATCAGTGTGGGTACGGTTGCCTGAACCCATAGATACCCATCGTACCCATTCGGGACGCTCTACGATGATTCTGAAGGGAGTTATGGTCCGTTGCGTAAATGTCGCCCCAGGGGAGAATGACCAAAGATCAGTGTGGGTACGGTTGCTTGGACCCATGGAGACCCAACGTACCCAATCGGGACGCTCCGTTGCGTAAATGGTCCGTTGCGTAAATGTCTGAACCCATAGATACCCATCTCTACGATGATTCTGAAGGGAGTTATGGTCCGTTGCGTAAATGTCGCCCCAGGGGAGAATGACCAAAGATCAGTGTGGGTACGGTTGCCTGAACCCATAGATACCCATCGTACCCATTCGGGACGCTCTACGATGATTCTGAAGGGAGTTATGGTCCGTTGCGTAAATGTCGCCCCAGGGGAGAATGACCAAAGATCAGTGTGGGTACGGTTGCTTGGACCCATGGAGACCCAACGTACCCAATCGGGACGCTCTACGATGATTCTGAAGGGAGTTATGGCCCGTTGCGCAAATGTCGCCCCAGGGGAGAATGACCAAAGATCAGTGTGGGTACGGTTGCTTGGACCCATGGAGACCCAACGTACCCAATCGGGACGCTCTACGATGATTCTGAAGGGAGTTATGGCTCGTTGCGCAAATGTCGCCCCAGGGGAGAATGACCAAAGATCAGTGTGGGTACGGTTGCTTGGACCCATAGATACCCAACGTACCCAATCAGGGCGCTCTACTATGATTCTGAAGGGAGTTATGGCCCGTTGCGCAAATGTCGGTTGTGCAAAATTAGTTGCTCAATTGTCGTATTTTACCCCGTTGTGCAAATGTCGTTGCTCAAATGTCATACCCCCAGAGAATCCCCATCGGTCTCGTCTCCACGAGCATCATCGAGAGGCTCCGCTCGCTGAGTTTTCAGATGTTATCCTTATTATTTCTGTTTCATCCCTTGTGATTCATCCCTTCGATATGTATCTCCCTCACTCATTCCCCTCGATTAAAAAGTTACTTGATCTGTCTGGCTGGTGTTTCGAGTAAGGCGAGGCATAGTGGGGGAGCAAGGGGCTTCTCTTCTGCACTATAATTCAGCGGACATTGTTGAAGTTACAGGCTGCGCCTACTATAAATGCTATGGTTTCTCACTTCGATGGGATTGCCGTCATCGCCGAAGTGTGCCCCGCACCACAAGATTCGTAAAGGAGGAGTGGCGCCCATGCGATCACGGTACATGCGAATCATTTCCGCTCTCTTCTCAGGAGGGAGTGCAAGCCGATCAATCCACCACGCTTGTTTATGGGGCATCGAATTTGCCGGGAAACTACGCATCCCCCCATTAGTGCCCGTGGCTCCACAAAGGGCACAACTACGTACCATTAGTATTCTAAACGACATGGTTGATAAAATATGACGGATTTATGCACGACCGATCATAGTTAACCTGGTAATCACGTTTTTACAAAGAAAATGCACAAAAAATGGGAAATGCATGTCGAAATACGCAACTTGAACTGAAAATATGAGGATGAAAAGCATTGATGCGCACAAGCACTTGAAGGAACTGTAACTAAGCAACCAAGTATGCATAACTAGAGGACCCGCAAACCAGACGCTTACTTACAACAAAATTTATGGAAATTTGAAAGCGCATTCCCTAGGAAAAAGATCGATAACATCCCTTTACCGCAGCCGGTGCCTCGGAGCCGGGCGCGCAGTCCGTATAATAGGCGAATTTGCTAAATTACGTAAATGTGACAATTTTTTTGCTTTATTTAGCAAGGAGGCGGGGTTTTGCCGATCCTCTGCCTACCGTAATCGTCACTTATTTTTACTTTTTCCTGCTTAAATTTAATTATTTTAAAATTTTTTTATAGTGTTTTCGTATCATACTGGGGAGATAAATAATATGGAATGCAATCATTTTTGACCGCCGACTACCTTTAAACGTATTCATAACTTTAAAATGAGCAGAGATACACGAGTGCATCATGCAGCAGAAGCCAACGAGAATGAATATGGAAATGACGTGGAATTGAGACAAGAACGCGCGCCTTCGCCAGCTCCTGACGTTGTTCAGTATCGCGCACCGCTCCTTCCAGCACCACCTCAAAGACCACAGGATGTTCAAGATCCAAAAGTACATCATGAGCAGTTTGACAGAGACCGTATCCCCCGTGTACAGCATGGTATTCAAAAAGTTCAAAAGAAAACCCGATTGCCTAGAAAACCACGACGACCTCATCATCCACCAACACAACCAGTACACGCTCAAATCCCAGCACAACCAATGCCTGTGCAAGCTCCTCCAGTTGCATTTGTTCCCATTCCTCCAGTTCAACGTAGAATAAGGCCACCACTTCAACCACTTCAAGGACGCCCTGCTCCAAGCAGAAAACGTGCAGCAGATGCTCCCTTCGGTCCACCACCTCGTCAAGTTCCCTTTATTCGTAATCTTACTACTCGTAAACGTGCTAACCCCCGGGACGTCCTTCCCAAATTCTACAGCGAAACTCTCAGTAAACGTCCCCATCTTGGTGGTGGAAGGCTGCGCGTCCAATCATGGATCTAACCCCCAATCAGGTTTTAAAACTAGAAGATGCATATTTTAATCTAGATAATCCTTCCGCTTTTTCTTCTGTAAAGCAAGTTTCATCAAAAGCTGGTGTTCGTATTAATGATGCTAATAAATGGCTAGAAGAGCAAGATGTGTACACTTTGCACAAAAATTACCGTAAAAAGTTTAATCGACGCAAGATATACTCTCCTGATCTATTACACACACTGCATGGAGACTTGGCTGACATGCAGTCATTGGCAAAGTACAACAACGGATACCGATATTTTCTGATATTGGTAGACTGCTATTCTCGTAGATTCTTTGCTGAACCCGTCAAAAGCAAGACTGCCCCAGACATGCGATCTGCTTTCGATAAAATATTCTCTATGAACGGAGGATGGCTTCCTTCTGCACTGGTCACTGATTTGGGAGGAGAGTTTTACGCAGCACGTATGAAGAAATACTTCGCAGATTGAAACATTAATCACTATTCAACCAAGAGCGAGATCAAAGCAAGTCTCGCTGAACGAGGGATACGTAGAGTGAAGACACGTTTATTCAAAGCGCTAACTCATGCAAATACATTTCGTTGGATTGACGTACTACCCAAAATTATCGAGGGAATCAACAGCTCCGTAAACCGTACACTCAAGCGTGCTCCGGAGTCCATTCAACCAGGAGAGCTAAGCGATCCTCGGAGACGAATGACGAAAAAACAACAAGAAAGATGTAAATTTGCAATCGGAGACACAGTGCGGATTCTCAAGTTTCGCCGAACCTTTGACAAGTCATATCTTCCCAATTTTACACAAGAATTATTTGTGATATCTGGAGTCAAAAAACACTTATAAACCAGTTTATTACAAACTCAAGGATCTCTGTGGCGAGAAAATCGAAGGAAGTTTTTACAACGAGGAGTTGGTCAAAAGCACAAATCGTGAACAAGTATATAAAGTTGAGGCAGTGCTGAAAACTCGCAAGTATCGTGGTAAAACTCAACACTTTGTGAAGTGGTTAGGTTATGGGGATGAGTTTAATAGCTGGGTTGATGCTTCAGATGTTCATGCAATTTGAATAAATACATTTAAAGAATACTGTCCACAATGGGTACACGCTCTGCATTAATACTCAATTCCGAACTAAACTCTGCCAACACAACACAGTAGATGCCTCCTTCTGGAACGGGCTCACGGAAACGAATGCGCAGACTTGTCTCTCCCATCTTGAGTAGATCCCTAGTATCAGAGTCCTGAGCATTGAGTGAAATATCAAATCCAAAGAAGGTATATCCATTCTTAAAATTATTAAAGGTTATCCCATTGCTCTCTCCGCTCTTTGTGAATCCCAAAGTATCTTGAAGTGCTAGATAGGCACGTGAACAGTTGTTCTGGTCGAAGTCCATATTCCAGCTTCGCAGAGGAAGGGTCTCCGTGCCCATGTCAAGGAAAATCTCAGTCACTCCGAAATGTCTAAAGTTGAACGGATTTGTGTTGGTACTCCCGTTAAAGTTCTCCGAAGCTACAAAACCACATATGAGGCGTCTTGGAGTTGCGGTAGTGAACAACTTGTGCTCAGGTGCGTGAAGACGTCCAGCAGAAATAAAGAATGAACGCATATGTACAGCGTTTATCTGATAAGAAAGGGTCTTGTGTTCACGAAGCATTGCATCAATCGCAAGCATCGTACTATCATGGCAGGTTATCTGGCGTGAAAGGAAGACAAGATCTTCGATCACGAGTTGGTAGGGCTGAAGGTCTCCTGCACGTTGCTCAATACGGAAAGCATCTCTGGCAGGGTGTAGAATTATTTTAAAATCAAGGAAAGGTAGTAGGGCACGAGGCTGTTGGAAGAGGTCCGCTGAGATTGGTGCAATAAACTCCATCGTTGCTCCCCCATCAGCAGTCTGACACCGGGCTTGATATCCTCGATCTGCATGCTCATCAGGGTCATCTTCCATTGTGAAGCCAGCTAGTGCAAGATGGGTCTCTCTGTAATCCTTTGAGTGTCCTAGGAGACCCTGCATGTACGATCTATACGGATAGAGTACACCACTGTCGTACACTTGCACTCCGGAAACAAATATTTGAACTTGTCGAAAGAGTGTCTGGCCAATAAGGTTAATGGGACCATAATTTACTCCATCTACGGGTCTCCTGTTTCCATCCAGATCACGAATGGAGCATCTTACGAGGAGATTTGAGCGTTGAAGGTCGAGAAAATTCTTGCTGTTATTTACACGAAATTCATAAGGAACGGTGGTTACACTATTGCTAGTTGATATCTCAACTACACGGCTGCTTTCCACACCAACATTTGTCAAAGGAATAGACCAAAAATCAATTTCGGGAGGCACGGTCTTTCCAGAGTCACTGTCAATTTTGAACATACCGCTCACCGTCACTGCACAGAGTGTGAATGCGTGTTTCTATGCTTGGAATGTTCAATACAACAGTTAGCTTATGTTGGTAAAACTGAACGCTTTCAATTTGTACTTCTCAAAAGATTCAAGTACAATTTTTATTTGAGGTCTGGAAGTACACAATACAAGACAATTGAGTATGTAGGATGTTTGAATGGACGAGTAGAGTGTCATTTCACAAGAGTACTGTGCTTGCATGGGAGTTTCGAACGGACATCTGGAAAACCGATTTTACTTGTTAAGCATATACTAAATGCAAACCTGTGATTAGCTTTGTTCGCCGGCTGGAGACACTTTTTGCAGTAACAGTTCTTGAAGATCGGTTGTGAAGATCGTAAAAGGTCGAAATCGCCATCATTGTAAACGATGGTAATTATGGTGTTGTGGGGGTTAACACCAGACCATATTAGTCTATTACGCCTCTTTAGAGCCTGTAAGTTCACTTCCAGAAAATTATTCTAAACATTTGAACTCACATAATCAAAAACTGCAATTCTTAATGCCTCTGAATCAAGAAATGATTGAATTGCGGGTAAGTGTTCAATTCCATAAGTAGGTAGATTGGAATCAATTCCACACGAAGACAACAACTTAATGCACTCCAAATCGACCGCATCACATGCGTATTTGCACTAAAGTTTATGAAAATTTCAATTTTAGACCAATATAAGCAAACCGTGTTGAGAAACAGATAGACCGAACGAGCTCGATCACGTTCTTCAGCATTTGTAATTATCTGTTCCATTCCTGCCCATTTTTTCAAAGAAAGTTCTTTGTGCACTGTGCGATTCTTTGGAAGAATTTCATGTGCATACCGACAACTATTGCTCCGATGAGTTTATACCTTTTCTATAATCAATAATTTGATTATTATAAGTTTGAGGACTCACCGAACAACAATATACAACAGGCTTTACACCGTACACCATCTCGCTTGAGTGTAAAAAACGAATGTGAGCGTAAATAGAGCGTTTTAAACCATTTTTCATTAGCCCCGCCCCTTTTCCAGAACATTCCCTTGTCATTTATATGTTTCGCAATAGTGTGAAGAGGTAGTTCGTTTAAAGGTTATTGATTATTTAGTTTCCTCGGGATAGTTTGGTTTTCTGTTGTGGACATTACTCCAGCACATGACAGGAAGATGATCTCTGCTGACGACCAAACTAAATTTGACATGACTACTCGCTCCGGTCTCGTACATTGTTGGACCTTCATATCGGAATGTTCGAGAATATATCGCTCACAAGACTTCTCAATTTGCTTGAAAGCATGTGCCCCGACATCAAGGTGTACGTGCCGCGTGATTTCGCAGAGCTCATTGTCAGAGAGATCGATGGAGTTGATTTGTACATAGCTGGGCAAACTCTCCGGATTACCCGCTCACGTGTGTAACAAATTACTAACAGATAAAGCCTTTATTCGGAATCATTGATCAATGAAGTGATTACGTCTCTTAGTTCTTCTTCTTTTTACTACACATCCACGTGTCTTACCCACTCCAATTAGATTGCGAACTTGTTGTCTCCCATGCGTTTTGGCTGACTCTTTGAAGCTTTTTCCTTCCGCAACATCTTTCGCAACATTTGACACTCCACTGACGAGACTTTGTCCAACAACAGAGTTCAGGAAGTGAGGAACTGCTCTCCAAAGCTTGCCCAGGAAACTTCCAATACTTCCACCCCTCTGATACCGTTGACCAGAATAGAACGCAATCGGTCCTGCACCTGATTGATTTTTGAAAATTTTAATCCAATCTTCTTTATCGGGTTCGTATACTGAGTAACGCATGACACAACCGCTCAATAAGCGAACAAAACACAGTAAATAAATTTCTTATTGTCTTCTCCTTATATGTAGTATCAGGTTGTAACATAAGTTTTGTCGCGTCCAATCTCTTATGCATTTTAACCTCAGAAATTCTTCGAATTAATTTAATCTCAATTTCGTTATTCATCATCAGTGAGGGCCTTCGTACTCTTTCTTACGCGCTTTACTTCAGTCCTGTCAAGGCAGTTGAGGAGGCACATTAGTCAGACAAAGTTGTACTGAGATAACGATTACAAATCATTTTCACGCATCAGCTCTTCTTGAAAAGGATAAATTATGCCGATTTTGTGTGATTTCCGTAAAGTACTACATATGTGCATAATTTTGAATCACTCACGGATAATGACAAACGAAAATCGTTCTAGAAATGTAGACGAGTTTGTATAATGTGGATGGTTGGTGACGGTCGCGAAAACTTTCGCAAGCCGAATTTTCTTCTCAATAGATATCCAGATCCAAATAGTGGTGGAATATAGTTCACCCAAAGTGGTCAGTATGCAGACAAAGTTTGGGGTAGATTGGATTCTGTTGAGATAAGTCGCTCCATTCAGAACGATGGTATGTAAATTAAACTAATGAAATCGGCACTTTGTTCATATTCCTACCTCGCACACATGTTCAATATCTGATTTGTTGTGTCCATCCTAACCATAAACCCTTCCCTTACTAGTATCTACTTGGGCTAAGTTTGGAAATAAATAGCTTTTGAATGACAATCTTTAATTCGAAACACCTAAACTTGCATATTTTGGTAAAATTGTGCGCGAATTGAATTAATAAAAATTCAAATTTCCCACAAGTGGAGTGTTCTTTCTCTCACTTGTTTAATGATAAATTATACCTCCATGAGCGGTAATTGGAACGCACTTATGTTAGTCACTGTTGTTGCAATTCTGGATTCAGAAGAGTTGGTCAAGTTGGCTACGAATCAGCGGCTAACCTTACACTCAGTGAAGTATATCTTTGATTCCGCTCAACATAGCACCATATCTGGCGTATATTTTGAAAGAGCATTGACGGGGTATATCACCATGCTGTAGAAGTTTGGTTCATTATTCATCTCTGCGAACTAGCACCTGATCAAACGAATTTAAAAAATCTGCACCAAATTTAAATCAGCTCATATTAATATTTTTCGCATAGCCAGCGTGCGCAGTTCAGCTCTACCCTATGGATTGAATGTGCATGAACACCCCATACATATACTAGGAGGTCAGGCATTGATAATGTTTGAGAAGTATCCTTCATGGAAATATTGTGAACCTCCGAAATGCGACAAAACTTATGTTACAACCTAATACAACAACGGCTGTTCCGTGATGGAATTTGACAAGGTCTCCAAATTCTGTGCTAATATCAATCTGTACACTGTCAATTAATCCAGTTATCATTGGGAAATACCGTATGGGAGAAAATACAGCACTACATGTCGATCCATATGAGCCTGTGACTGGGTCAATTCTCAACTGATTTGCTGTAGTATCTCCAACAACTGAGAATCCGACAATATCACTAGTGATGTACAAAGAGTTTGTTCCTGACTGTGTTACAGGTGCATATTTTGACAATTGTGGTTTGGTTAGGTGTTGGTCAACGAATCCTAAGAGATAACAGAGACCCTTTGATAGATGTACGGCTTCTACGCGTTCTTCATTGATATTGAGACGAACTCGGTTAAGGTCGCTGTCGAATATGAAGGATATGAGAGAAGTATAGATAAAAACTTGTTCGTCGTCTTCGTCTTCTTCTTTTATTGTACCACTTGTTTCTGTTTTTGGTACTTTAGGACGAGATGATGAAGTCAAACCAAACGCAAGCTTTGCTGTTTTATCTGGTCCAGGTTCTGGTAAACGAGGTATCACAGTGTGTTTGCGCTTAAACGGTTTGATAGGTTCGATTTGAGGAGCTATATAGGGATTTTCTATTGTCCCAAGTTTAGATATAACTGGGTTTGGATCCTCATCTTCTTCCATTGTAGGTTGGTTGGTAGGTACAAGCTTTTTCTCACCCTTTTTGTCATATTTCTTTTCATCTTTCTCACGGTTCATACAATGAACTGTAATGATCTCATTTGCAGGTTCAACAATGACAGAGTGCAGTGGGTTCAGACTACGGTGTCCTTTTACCCTTCTTATCACTGGAGGCACTGGAACTGGGAAAAGTGAATGGCTCTACAAACTGATTGAACACTCGGACGAACTATTTGACAAACCACTTAAAAAAATAATTTGGGCATATGGAATTTCAACTTCCAAACTTCCGCAGTTGGCTGCAGACAGTCGATTCATTCTTAACGAAGGATTGCCCGATATTACGTTGATTGATGAAGTATGTGCAATGGAAAGGGAAGGATGTTGTTTACTTGTAATGGACGACCTTGCTGCAGAACTGAACAAGGCTCCCGAACTATTTGCCAACTTGTACTCCCGCATTTCACACCATAGAAACATATCTGTAGTCACTGTTCTTCAGAATTTATTTTCCGTACCGAGAACGGCGCGTCTCAATTCGTCGTATTTGTGTATTCTTAAAACAACAAGTGATATGAACTTTTTATTCACACTTGGGCGACAACTTTTTGACTAAAAACAGTATCGTAGTTTCACTGAAGCATACAAAGACGCAACTCGTAAACCGTTTGGTTATCTGTTCCTTGACCTTCACACTCGAACAGATGACAATTGTCGTCTTCTAACTGATATTTTTAGCGATAATATTACAGTATATGTACCGAAGAAAAGATGATAAAATTGATAAATTAAATTATAAATAAATGATGAATTCTAAATGTCAGTAAAACATAGGGGAAGTCCTTCCTACCCCTAGGGATTTGGGTAGGTGGTAGAAGGAAGAATGCACATTTCGAAATCGGGCGGTTGACTCGCCATTTGAAAAATAGAGGGGAGCACCCTCTACCCCCTAGGGATTTGGGTAGATGGGAGAAGGGGGTAAGGGAGAGAGCGCATTACGAAATCGGGCGGTTGACTCGCTATTTGAAAAATAGAGGGGAGCACCCTCTACCCCCTAGGGATTGAGCAGATGGGAGAGGGGGGTGCGTTTTGTGAAGGGAGGGAGTACATTTCGCATTCGGAGTCCATTTCCATGTCATTTGCTTCACGTGTTTGACGGGAAATGCTCCGTCTGTGCGCCATCTTTCTTAAGCGATGCCCTGACATTAGAACAATAATAACCATTAAGAGGACGTAAATTGAGTAATTTTCCCATGAATATTTTTGAAAATTTGGGTAAACTCTGTCGTCTTTTTTGTAATAAATTATCATCTCGATACTATCAAACAGATATCCTTGCACGCCATCAACCAGTTTTAGCGTCGTGAATCCGTTTACGTTGAACAGAGTTCCGTTTTCAAGCACTAGCCATTCTTCCGGTCCAATTTGCTGTTGATTCATCCTTTATTGAGTATATAGCGTGGTACTGTAATGGGTTACTGTAGGGGGTAGATTACTGTAGCGGGTTACTGTTGATACGGGATACTGTAGCGGTTACTGTAGGGGCAGTTTACTGTAGCGGGTTACTGTATTGGCGGGATACTGTAGCGGTTACTGTAGGGTCGGGGTACTGTAGTGGGTTAATGTAGGGTGGGTTACTGTAGTGGATTACTGTAATGGGATTTTGTAGACCGGGTTATTGTAATGGATTACTGTAGGTGTAATGTATTTAGAAAGGTTATTACAGGTATAATGTAGGTAGGAAAACTTCTGTATACTGTATATGTGAAGGATACTGTAGCTAAATTGTAGGTATGAAGATTACCCTAGGTATACTGTAGCTGGCGCGCGGTAAATGTCCTGTAAAGAGGAGGGAGAGTGGACCGGCTGTCAATTAGAGAGACTGCACCGGGAGGAGCAAGACTGGGCGGGAGGAGGGGATATCGAGGGAAGAAGGGGGGATATCGAGGGAAGAGGGCGTAGGTCAACTGTCTGCGCCCTCTCATAGTATTGATTGCTTTCTTAAGCGTCTATATTCTACTATTGCGTTGTTGAAAGTTTGCCGCAGATTTTAATTTTGGGACTCTCAGAGTCCCAGAAAGCGAGAGAGCATTTTTTCATTCCGACTCATTCCGGACTCATTGAGTGCGATGAACCGGTTTGTTCGGACTATTTTTGCCAACCTAGTAATCTCTCCAAATTCTGGCTTGCAGCATTGTATGTCAATGTCTGGATAGGAATGTTTTTTCACGATTCTCCTTCATTTTCCCAGCGCTAAGTTCATCTCCCCTCCTTCTCCACTTGAAATTCGCTCTAACCAAGTTTGCGCCTTCTTATCAACGTAAACATGCCTCTAAAATTGGCAGAGCATCTCTCTCTCTCTCTCTCTCTCCCTCTCTCCCACTCTCTCTTTCTCTTTCTCTCGCTTTCGTCTCGAACTCTCTAGAATGTCAGATATCACGAGAGTGTTTTCACGTTTTCCTAACAACAATGGTTCGCTTGTCATCCTTTTTCTTAACACCGGGCGAGATTTTGTTTGGCGATTTAGTGAATTTCCTTGAAAAGTCATGAATGGACTCACTCATAAGTGTCTGGCATTCGATGCTCTGACTGCACTCGTAGAGGACGAACTTCCTCGGGTTGTCGCCCACCTTGAATTTGCGCAGAAGGACGACGATCATTTGCCTGAATGAATAAACTTTTATTTTTTTACACAAAACAGCACGCAAGGAACTATCGTTATGAGCTGGTATTCTGTAAATGAGAAGGGTGAAACATTTTTGAACCTAATGCATTGCTCCGTGCATTGCAATTGCAGATTGAATTTTTAAGTCGTCTCGATGATTGTTGTCTAATAGGTGTGCAAGTTTTGAAAGTTCGCTTAGAAACCAGACACTCTCGAACTCGATTTTTTTCAACTTTGTGAGAAATCCCACCTCGAGGTCATCTCGCTGTTGAGTGCCACGGTCTTCACTGTGTTCCTTGGCAGGAAGAAGGAGGTAATCGTGCGCAGAGAAGCTGTTGATTTAGCTGCAATTAAATTATTAATTTAACAAATAATTTTAACATTTTGTATTTATTTTACAACCTAGTGAACGTGCCTACTACTGCTCTTTCCGCGCTTCAACGAGTGAAATGCGATTGGTGAAGCATATCACCGATTTGATGCCCTTTTATTCAGAATGCCAATGTTCCTGAATTTTTCGCTTCAGTCAAACGCTATTGAGCACAATCATCCCAACTCGTGCGTATCCCTCCGTCAGTAATCCCAATCGAGTGAGCGTAAGCTAACCACAGGAAATCGAGTTCTCGCCTAATCCAGGCCTCTTCATTTCTCGTTTTCTCTCGTCTATCATTGCTAGTGTGATAGATCGAGTTGAGTAGAGAGAGTATAGGAGAAGGCCCGAGGCGCTAACCATATCAGCGTCAAGGGCTTTTGCACGTCGTTCCTTTGTCTGGCCGCATTCTCCTCTCTTTCTTCGAGATAACGGCTTGACTTTCTCCATGCAACACACACTCTTCTCCCAGACAACGAAAAGTGCACGATATATCCTTTGTAGCCCTTAGTAGTCCCGTTAGTATCACTACGAGTAACGACTTCATGATGCGAACCCTTTCTTCGGAGGCTTGCCAGCATGGCACAAGTGTTATGAGCCTGACTGAAAGTTACGATGTCTAGGCGGAAAAATGGGTCTGTGCAGACAAGGAAAAACACTGCGCAGATCCATTGTCTTTCCTCTTCCCCGTCTCATTGATATCACGCGAACGAAGGAGAGCGGAGACGGCAAAGACTGTCAAAAGCTCGTGTAAGAAGATATTGATCTTCTAACTCTCTTCATCGATCTTCTTCTTACTCGGCCTTTCAGTAGCTTATCATCGTATCTCTCGACACTCAAAGACAGAAGATCATGAGAACGGGAGAGGGCTTACTTGACTCATTCCTCGCAATGCTAATAATCTTTCTTTTCATAAATCTTCCATCTCTCTTGAATATGGCATAAAGTCAAAACTATTAGACAGCATTCCCATTCACACACAGTCGCTGGAAATGGTTGATGTGTTGGCTGATGGAATATCTCTCCGATCTTCCTTCAGACATAGCAATACTCTAATATTAAAATAGCTATAACATGTATTACGATATTTTTCAAGCTCCGCCTCCATTCGGCCTAAACTGATTAGTAGCGGATGGATTTATTCCCTGGGTCACACTTACGATTTCAGCGATATAATGTCTAAATAGCTCGATTTATATTTGTAAGCCCTGCCTCTTGGGGTATAGCGAAATCATGAGAAATGGTTTATTGTCTTACAGTGCATAACAGTGCTTTAGTAGCACATAATATATATATATTCGGTCGGCATCACTAGAGGGAATGGCTGAAAGAGAGAACGGCGTCGATTGGGAGACTTTAAGACTGCATTCCAACTCATTAACTATTCCAGAGATGGCTGACGGTTCCCTCGTTGACATAAATCTCTCCGTTCTTCATCCTGACATCATCAGAATGGCCATTCCGATAATTGAAGATCTATGTGAAAGTGAAATAAAACTCGTAAGTTGCTCATTGATGAGTTCATAAGCTGATGTGTTTGATGGGGCTTTATCTACAGATTTCGCGAACATGGAATACGATTGCTTTCAAATATATCAATGAACAATATTGACCGATCAGAAGTATTATCATTTATAATTTCGGTTGCACTGAATCCATTGACATTATTCTTCGTAAACAAGATTTATCCCATTTTGATTTCAGCGGACGGGAAGAACCTTTGATCAACCCGGAAGTAAGTTTAATATTTTTAAAATATATATTTGAAAGATACTATTTGAGCTGGTGAGAATTTCCGCAAACCTTCAACACATACTAAAGACTAAGTCACTCAAAGTACTGTTATACCGTTGTTCTCGGATCGGTTACATATAATCTTTCAACGCTTGAATCGCATGACGTACTTCTAAACTTTCTTAGCGACTGTTTGGGATCCATCCGAGTGGAAAGACTAGAGGTAGAGGCAGAAGGAAACAAGTGAGTTTTCATATTCTTTAGATACAAAACATTACACTGCTTTCAATTTCTTTTTTAGAACCGCCATCGAAGACCTTGTTCAGAGACTCAATGTGAAATCGGAAAAGATCATATTGAAGAATTGCAATCAATATAACACGTGTATCAAGAGTCAGTGGATGTGGCCGCGAACAATTTCTAAAAAATATTTTTAAAATCGGTTATACTGGGGTATATTACTATCCCAGACATAAGAATACGAATGATCCAAGTTATTTGTCCGTGAGCCGTCAATTAGGAATTCTCCGGTTTTGTTCCCGGCTATGCCGTATATCAGCTCCCAGATAAGCTATAGAGACGGCCATGGTCCTAAAAAATGCAGAAAATAATTTTGAGAAACATTTATGCATTTATTTTATTGCATATTTTGGAAGAACAACTTCCGTATTGTATAATAAAAAAATAAAAATGGCAAAACCGTGGGGGTTCATAGTCTCATTTTTCGAATTCAATGTGTAGTAGACAAATATCGCTCCAGCGAAGGTTCGTAAATAGATAAAATTATTATTTGATAAGATTATTAAGAATATCGATACAATTATATATCTGAAAAAAAACAATTAAAATTCCACTAATTGAAATGTTTCAGAAAATGAAGATTTGCAAATCTAATTTTTTTTCTGAATTTCTAAAATTAAGAAATATAAAATGTGTTATAGATTTTCAGACTCATCCACCCCAAGAATATTTTTCATGATGTAATTGCATCGATTTTCTTAGTAATCTTACCAAAAAATAATTTTAGGTCATTACGCACCTTCGCTGGAGCGATTTTCTTCGATAAATTTGAGAAGAATACAACTTTCGATGGTGCGCCATGGTATTACTTTTGTTGACGGTGGCATATACTATCCCAATCGACTGTATTTGACCGTACCGTGATTATAAATTTTAAGTTTTAAATGATGAAAAACGTGCCCATAAGAGGATGCGAAATGCGTATTTTTCAAAAGTTCGAAATTTCGAATTTCGGACAGTAATTTAACTTTAATAGTTTGGAAACATCATAAAAAGGTACCAGAGAGTGAAATATAGTTAACCGGAATGAATTTTTTTGGAATTTCAGAACTGAAGTTCCGACTACAACACATTGAATGCGAAAAATGAGACTATGAACCCCCACCGTTTTGCCTTTTTTATTTTTTTATTATACAATACGGAAGTTGTTCTTCCAAAATATGCAATAAAATTCCCAGGAACTCTCGTACATCATTGCGAAAATATTTGATTTTCTCTCTGGAATACAGTTTTTCACCTAAAGAATTTTTCTTTTTGAGTTTCGCAATTCAATTTCAACATAAATGTTTCTCAAAATAATTTTCTGCATTTTTTAAGACCATTGTCGTGTCTCTAGCTCATCTATGAGCTTATATACGGTATAGCCGGGAACAAAACCGGAGAATTCCTAATTGACGGCTATCGGACAAATAACCTGGATCATTCCTATTCTCGTGTCTGGGATAGTAATATACCCCAGTATGACCGATTTTAAAAATATTTTTTAGAAATTGTTCGTGATGGACTTATTTTTGCTTCATCGACTCGTGATACCTGTGATAAATAATTCTCTTCAAGCAATTTTAAATCGTTGCTCGTACATTGACCGTCTTACGATATGACTAAGTAGTTATTCCATAAATTATTTCGCGCATGAAGATTTCATCAACTTTGTTAGCAACTGTTTTGAATCTATTCGGGTTGGCGAGCTTCGAGTAAATGGAATGCAGTTAGTTTTGTTTTTTTTTCCTATTTTTACGCAGAACAATATCACACAACTGTTGAGTCAAGGGAAGGAATAGGTAGTAGTCAGCAGTAGTCAGAAGCTCCATATTACATTATTTGCCACGTAAGATGGCCTTCGACCATCTGCGGTTGAGCGAATGAACACGTGCCAAAATCGGCGAAATATCGATGGAAAAAAGTTGCCGCAGTCGGGGCATTTAGTCCATCCCCCATTTCCCCATACCCTCTCATTTATAGGTATCTCTCCCGTTAATTTTAGTCGCACAACACCTGGAGATGGGGAGGGAATGATAAATGATAGGGGAAGGGGGTGGCGCGGGCCAGATCGAAGAATGGTATCCTTATTGTCATAATTATCCCATAAGTCAGAATGGACTGAGGCAGAACGAAGAGACAGTTTCGCAGAAAGCTAGAGTTCGAGAAAAGAATCCACGGTCTCCTCAGTTTGTACACTCTCTCACAAATAGTCGAGAGAGTGTGGAAACTGACGAGACGGAGACCCGAATTGCGAACACTACTGAAAGACTCTGATCTCAGAGTGTGTGTGTGTGGGAAGGACAAAGACCCGACTTATCGATTAGGGTGCAAGCATAATGGAGAGAGTCGTTCCAGGAATACTCGCTATTTTATGAGAAAAGCCCCGCGCGGTTAGTCGATAAGCGTTGAACTGGATTATTCCTGAGATGGGGGGGGATAGTGAAAGTTCAGAGACGATGAGGGGGGAATAGAAGGAGAGGGAGAGGAGACAGTGAATTATCGTATCAAGACGTTAGAGACATTTTCAACTTTCCTTCCTGCTCGTGCTTTGTTTAAGCTTGCGTGCTGGATTTATCAGCCATTTTGCCATGTTGTTACTCGTTTATTTGCTATGCTTCATCGATTTGACTCGGAGTCAAGAACACCTCGTTTTCGTCTCGGCGGTGAGTTCTTCACGCTCTCATCTTTTTACTGGTTTCGCTTTTTAAAACCAATTTACAAGTATGGTTACACTCATTGTATGGTCTACCTCATATGCCTGATCAAGAAAACTCACAAAATAGTGAGAATTTGAAAAATAATAAATATAACTTTCCTCAGGTCTTCCGGCATGGCATGCGAGCACCGGAGACCACAGTGAATGGCATTCAGCACGATAAAGAAGCGTTTCCCTATGGACTCGGCGAGCTCACTGAGGTGGGCTCTAGTATTTCCCTTTTTAGAATCTCTCAAAATGTTGTAACTATTGTGTTTCAGAATTTTCTCACGTTTCAAATCACGGTTTGAAATTGCTATTGTGAACAGTTTCTCGTAAATGAATTAAAAAGCTCACAAAAATACAAAATTGAACGAAGAGTGGGTGCGCTTTCCACTTGTCAAGGTCACTTTCTCCTTGAGGCACAGGAGTAAGGGAAGGGCTAATGAGCGAGATCATTGAGTTGTGTGACCTTTACCATTGTATGAACAGTGACTGGAATTTTTTACGTGTATTCCATAAAATGTTCATCGGGATCGACATTTTCACAAGGAGACCCATTTCAGAACGGAATCAGACGGTCGTTCGAGCTCGGTCGATTTCTGAATTATCGCTACGTCGATAACGTCTTCCTCACGCAGCACATGGACAATTCGGAGGTGGGTTGAACTATGCTCTCCGTTGAAAAAATTTCAGAAACTGTTGTTTCAATTATGAAAGCCTAACTTGTTTTCGTAAAAATGAGTTGCCGGGGGGCAATGAGATTTTTCTGAGTGATTTTTGAATTTAAATTCCAGTTCTACTTCCAATCTGTGGACATCAATCGTTGCCTGATGACTGCACAGTCCGTCGCTCAAGGTACTATTTTGTTTCGCTATGATCCTTGCTCTTATTTGGCATCGTCTACAATGTTCATAACATGGAATATATTAGCATTCAATCTCGTGTCAGGAATGTTCTCTCCGTCGGGAAGAGTCGTCCCCATGCCTGTTCCCGTACACACGAGGCCCCTCAAGAGCGACTGGGTCAGTTTATTTTACACCATTCAACCAACTTTTTAAAGTTCATCCTAAATCGAGGAGAACCTAGAATATGGCATTGTTAGGGGAACGTTCGTGAATGTGACCGTAAAAAATATGATATTAAAAATATGAAGATCAGATGTTGGCGTTCCCCTGGGACAAGTGTGACTCATTGGAGCGAGAATTCTCTAAGTACTGTGTGTTCCCCGATGTACGCAGCCTAAACACTGTAAGTCCTTGAGTTTGAGACTTACACCCCTAAACGAAATGGATATTACAGTTGCTGAACAATTATTGATCAAATATCAATTATTGATAAATCAAAATTAAAACGAAATGCTGACTAATCGCAATTCAGTTCCGCAAGTACCAGGGCGCGCTCTTCGACTGCATGGGCGCCAAGGGCACCTTCTTCAACGACACCTCTTCCTTCTCGATGATCGAGACACTCGTTACGCATGTAAGTATCTAATAAACATACTAACAACTGTATTTCCGTGCCAGCGCTCAGATCAGGGTTTTTTTTTCATTGAACATGTCCTTACCATCACTTCTCATTCATCTTAGAGACATTTGATCACTGATTGAAACACAAATGTTGCAGGAACTGGCGAACGCCCCGCTGCCTGGCTGGTACAATCCCATGCTGAAAGCAGAGGCGAAGGCAATGATGGCCAAGGTTGGTGAATAATGTTCAGGAAAATATTGATAATACATTGGCAATGAGTAAAATGTTGATCATCACTAAAGGCTCTGCCCTGATGGCCTGGCTTTATATTTTTAATATTTGTTTTCGATGATAGCACAATGGCAGCGAACTTGAACTATGTTTTGAAACATGAACAAATTCTGAAGCATAACCGAATTCAATGATTCTGTATTTTTTCAGACCCAACGCTTTCAACTCGGCCTCGGCGAGTATCACAATCCGGCGATTCTACGACTGACGATAGGTGCATATTGCCCTAATTTTTCACCTCTCGCCCATAACGCTGTACGCAGCCAATAACTAGTCATTGTCTAGAAAATATTCTCAACCTCCATATGACTATCTGAGAGGATTAAGTATGTGCCGTACAACGAAAAACAAAGTATCAATTTGAAGATTGTTCTAGGGGTAACATTTCGCGTAGAGTTCGAAAATCTACCTTAGGAAGCCGTATCTCTGACCCCTCATTTCCTGTGTCGCCCTCTACCTGGGTGGTCGGTTTTTGTAACTTTTGAAAGGCTCATCCAAACTCCATAAATGTATAGTAATTCTGAAATAGCTCGACGAAATAAACATTTTTACTGTTAGAAGTGAAGAGCTAACTCATCTGTGAAAAAATTTTAGGCCATTTGAATTCTCAAAATTGGTGCCCTGACGCCTTATCCTCTGAATTCCCTTTTTTGAACATGTTCATTGGATTCTACGTTCATTGGAATAAATATCAAAATTTTGATCATGTGCAAATCGAAATTTGTAAGACAACGCAAAACCCACTCTGATCAATGCCAATCGACAAAACTCGTGTTCGAAAATATTAATACGTGAAAATTTGTCAAAATTTTACGAAAATGCTTTCAAAATATAATTTAATTCTAATACAGAAGCTTAAAAATCGCATTTTCTTGAATTAATATTTCAACAATCACAACGTATGAGAGCCTCTATACAACTTTTTCTCATTTAGGTCGGTACATATTATTCGAATTAATTTGAACTTGCGATATTTCAATTGTATTTTTTAAGTTAGCAACGTTCAAAATGGAGATTTTTCGAAGCTGAATTTTTTTTAAGAATGAGCGAAACTCCGCATTTTCAAGCGTAATCGTACTTCTGCATTTTTGAACAGTAAATATTTGTTCAATAGTGATCTGAAATCACGATGGTTTGCCTGAAAAATATACTGAGATTTTACATACTTCGCTTCCCTCGAAGCGAGAAACCCCATGCATCCCGCTCTTTTGGAGCGAAAAGATGTACCTAGGGGTAACTTTTCACGTAGAATCCAATGAACTTGTTCAAAAAAGGGCATTCAGAGCATAAGGCGTCAGGGCACCAATTTTGAGAATTCAAATGGCCTAAACTTTTTTCACAGATGAGTTAGCTCTTCACTTCTAACAGTAAAAATGTTTATTTCGTCGAGCTATTTCAGAATTACTATACATTTATGGAGTTTGGATGAACCTTTCAAAAGTTACAAAAACCGACCACCCAGGTAGAGGGCGACACAGGAAATGAGGCTTCAGCGATACGGCTTCCTAAGGTATATTTTCGAACTCTACGCGAAAAGTTACCCCTAGAACAATCTTCAAATTGATACTTTATTTTTCGTTGTACGGCACACAGGTGAAATTGCTCAGTTCTCTCAGATAGTCACTCATATTGATCGAATTCAGACATTTTCTCACTTTTTTTTCATTTTCATTAAATTTTGCAGGCCAGGCGTTCGACACGCTTTTCAAGGAGATTCTGCACAAGTGGAACTGCCAGAGCATGAGGGAGGACCCGAACTGCCGAGCGATTCTGCCACTCAAGTTCAAGGCCATATCGACGGTGAGTTATGATGCATTTTTTTTTAGTTTGACAGATACAAATAGATTGTGTCCAAAAAGGACTCCCTGGGCATTTATCTGAACGATTCCTCACCGTCCCTAATCATTGTTATCAAACTACTCTCTACCGGTTCGATATGATCATGCCAGTTTCTTGCCACCTCATGGCAGAATTAATTTCACAATTTCAGCAAGACTTCGTAATGAACTCCCTGTTGGAGAGTCTCGGAGTGCGCAGGGAAGCACTCGGAAAGGTGAGCCTTCCTATTCCTAATTGTTTCGTGACGTTTATGGCCCATGATAAATTGACGTGATGATAGTAGAAAAGGTTTTTTTTGTTTTCATCGCCTGCAATTCGACAGAATCATCAACATTCGAAAATGTGTTAACATGTATGAAACATGTGAAACATATCACGACTCTGACTGTGCGCTGAAACCCATCGAAATACGATGAATTTCGAACAATATTTATCGCTACGCTTTGATACCGTTCCGCAGCTTTTGTAACTATAGCATGTTATTCTTGCAGGCACTGGCTCCCCAATACAACTCTCTGCTTCTGTTCGAGCTGTGGAACGTGAAGGGACAACCTATGATCAAGGTAATTTACTATTTTATTAAACTACTCAAATATGTATGTTTTCCCTCTCCAACTAAGAGTTGCGTTCAAAGATCAGAAAATGAACGATGATAATGAGACTTATCTTAAGTGTTTACAATCTGGAGAACATGTCGCTCCTAGTTCTTCTCCGTGAAGTTTGTCTAATTTCAGAGAGCAAGTTCATTGAGTGTTACCAGCATTGGCTTTCAGGTGCTCTACAAGCGCGGGACGCACACGAACAAACTCGTGAATCTGAGTGGAAACACGCGCAATTGCAAGGGAGTCATCGCCTGCCCGCTGGAGCAATTCGCGTGAGTATTAGGGTTGGTAATTCGATGCGAGGAAGCGAATCCGCTACGCCTCTCCGTGGCCTGATTTTGCATTTCGATGGGGAGGCGTAGCAGAATCGCTATCTCGCATCAGCATCACATAGTAAACTATGATAACTGAGATGATCATAATTAGATCGTCGCTGCCAACGAGTCATCAACATACAGTGATTAGGATAAGATGTCTAAGTATTAGGTTGGTGCGAAAGTTTCTGACTATTTTCATGTTCGGGCATTTTGACCTACCCCGTCCATCTCATTCAGCCAATCAACTAATGATTATTCATAGTTGATGAAGGCTTGGGAGTACTTTTTACGCGATGTAATATCGGGTCAATTCGATCAGCAAGGATGACACTATTCACAGTCAAACTCTACATGGTGCTTGATTTTCAATACTTTTCAATTGATCGTAACTCCAAGGACAAATGAGATTGATACAAACGTTAAAGATTATTGAGAAGCCTATTACAAAGGCATATAATTTGACTCTTCAGAAATTCTGGTCCCCTGAATTCCCGCTTAACATTTTGGCCAAATCAGTAAACTACGCTAATTGGAAAATGCTTGTTTTATATTTTCTGGCACTGTACTCGTATAGATCGACCTTGAGAGCTCAATAGTGGTTCATTATTTTCAACCTTCCTATCTTAGAACACAGTTATATTTAGGAACAGATTCATCAATCAATAGGCAATTAGGATATTTCGGAACCGCGATTTAGAAATTTAAACATCGAAATCAGCACTTTTTGTTGTTTCTCTCTTCTCACTCGCAATGAAGATCGGGTTTTTCACGCTTAACTGAACAAGCAACTCTTGCCCTAATACATATATGTTGGGCTAATTCAGGAGGTCTCAAATATGTGAGAAGTTGAGTTCATCCAAAAACACCGAAAAACACCATTTTCGGCAGTTTCGATATGAAAATAATGTTCTCACGTTCAATAACCGATATATACAATGTTAATGTTTTCCGGTACTCCACCACTACTGACGTCACTAAAACTATAGAAGAATTGCAGGCAATCGAAATAGGCTAGGAGAAATTATGAAAAATAAAAAGTCAGAAACTTTCGCACCAACCTAATAAAATCAACGATTCTTTTCTTGAACCCTAGAAATAACATCAATTAAATATCTCATTTCAGTGGCTGCTGCGACGAGTACCGCACCTCGTCTCCCATGGAGGAGTGCGTCCATCGTCGGCCCTTTCCCACTCCCGAACCACTACTCGTCGCCGAGCCTCCCCTGCAGATTGATGCAGTGCATCCGCAGTTGCTGCAAGGGCTGCAGCCTCTGCAGCAACCGCAGCTGCAGCTTATGGAGCAACAGCGACAGCAAGAGCTGCAGCAGCAGCAACAACAACATCAATCCATGCAGCAACCTCAACTACAGCAGAACATCATCTTCGAGCAGCCGCTGCAGCAGCAGCCCTCGCTGCCCACTTCTCTGCAGCCGCCTCCGAACGTGCAGGAACTACAACAGCAGCTGGAAGAGCAACTGCGACAGTATGTGCAGCAGCAGCAAGCTGAGCATCAGCTGCAGCTGCAGCATCAACAGCTACAGCAGCAGATTGAGCAGCAGAAACTGCAGTTGCAGCAATTGCAGCAACAAGAACAGCAGTTGAAGAGACGGCAATTGCGTCAACCACAGCAAGTGACGCCGCAAGGCCTCCCGATTCTGCCTGTAGTATCTCCATTGAACAGTTTTTCTGAATCGAATTCCCTGGACATTCGCCGATATCTGAACCGTCGATCATAATACAACAAGTGTTGCCGAAATGCGATAAAATTGATTATGTACTTCATAATCATTGAGGTTGGATCTTGTTCTGGTTCAATCATTCCAAGTCTTTTGAATTGGAAAGGGTAATGGTCAGTTAGGAGGACCATAGTAATGTTCACAACTAGACATTAACGAATTGCCGGTTCTCTGACCGGTTATACAGTGCGAGAGAGCGTTAGAGTCGATAAGGATGCAAGGATACTGTAGGATTACGGTACCCGATCGCACTCGTCGATGTCGTCTCCGATGCACAGTAGTCTGGCCGATTCGAGGGGCGCTTCAGGGGCTCATGTTAAGAGACCGGATCGGTAAGAATGGACCATCCCCCGGACACGATTCCTTAGGAATGAGATCCAGGCGGCCACATTGTATGTGTGTGGACCCCTTGCCATCAAGTATCACATAGGACTATCAAATAGCTGCGTCGGTCTTTGAGGCGTCAATTATTGGGTCGGAAAGTTCAAAAATCGAAAAATCATATTTCCTAAACGCGATAAAATAAACTCAAAACCTCTTCAGTTTTACACTAGGCATTGCCAATAACGAAAAATAAATCATTGAAATCGATTCCAGCTCGACTGTAAAATTGATTTCGTACCCAAAATTTTCGGTTTTTCTGCTCTCACTTTTGAATATTTCAATAGCGAACATTCTAACTAAGCGGGGGGGTGACAAAACGGCAACGACATAACGGCAAGCGACAAAACGGCAACGGAGCATAACAGTGGAGAGTTGTCCTAGAACATCGGGAATGGTCTGTATCACATCAGTAGATTTTCTACGTAATTATCAATAACATGATCTTTGATCTTTTGGAGGTTGACGACAAAACGGCAACGAGCGATAGTACCACTCTGAATAATCCCAGAGCTCTCGGGAAGGCATCAATCGATAGCTAATGACCTGTCCTATTCATTCGACATCTGATCGTTCGTTGACCAACTGACGACAAAAAGGCAACGAGTAATATCTATGTTAACTCGAGCTTCTGGATGATTCTGAGTAGTGTTTTGACTCGTTGCCGTTTTGTCGCTAATTGGTCAAAGATCACAGATCAGAGGTCGAATGAATAGAGCAGATCATTAGCTATCGATTGGTGCCGATCTGAGCGCTATGGGATGATTCTGAACCGTTTTATGACTTGTTGCCGTTTTGTCGTCAGTTAGTCAAAGATCAAAGATCAGATGTTGAATGGATAGGGCAGGTCATTAGATATCGATTGATGCCTTCCCGAGAGCTGAGGGATTATTCAGAGTGGTACTATCGCTCGTTGCCGTTCTGTCGTCAACCTCCAAAAGATCAAAGATCATGTTATTGATAATTACGTAGAAAATCTACTGATGTGATACAGACCATTCCCGATGTTCTAGGACAACTCTCAACTGAGTTATGCTCCGTTGCCGTTTTGTCGCTTGCCGTTATGTCGTTGCCGTTTTGTCGTAAATAAGCCGTGTTGCCGTTTTGTCGTTGCCGTTTTGTCACCCCTCCAACTAAGCTTATAATGTAGCCCAGTGAATTCTGCTTCGAATGGTACCAAAGCGAATTCACACGGACGTTCCCGCCATTGCCTCCCAAAGCGAAATTTGCATCTCTTTCTTATCGAAATTGAATTATTGCCACAAAATACAGATTCAGATAAATGCAAATTGCGGAAAATGGTGCTACAAGAACGTATACGTATAATTAAGAATAAAAATCGAGGGTTTGCTTTATTTTGAAAAATTCGATTTTCACACCTTCGATTGGTGCTCAATTTGCTCATTCAAAACTCGGAAATTTCAATTTATCTGTGACCTGCACTACATTTATGTTGAAATGGGCTAGTCATAGGTTAAGATAATCCAAACCAGACATCGAGAGAAATTTGTTTGCCCAACATATTTGCGCTCGAAAAATGAGAAATCAATGGTGGTGATGAATATTTTTGATCAGATTTTCAAGTATTTGGACTATATTTGGTCAAGTTAGATCCAACTTATCCCAATCGTGCAAAAATGTTCATAAAAAAGCTTTGTAAAATTTTTTTTGAAAAAATGTATTTCACATCTTCGATTTTAGCGTTTTTACATGGTGAAAATATGCAAATATTACATCGCATATCCATGCGGAGTTGGATATATCGAAAGTATAGCTTCGTATGAACTATTTTTTAGATAAGTCTCTTCAGAGTATCACTAGATTCCGCTAATTCGTTATTTCGAATCTTGGAGAAATTAAGAGAGGTGAGAGATGGAAGCATGAGAATCTTAGATATATTGACGAATATATATCACAATTTGTCGATTTATAATGCAATTTGATGATTTCCTTCCTAAAATCCCTACAATAACCACGCACCATGACAATTTGACAACTTTCAAAATAAATTGTTTTTAAGGATTTAGATAATTTCAATTTTCAAAATTAAGAAAAATATATATTGCCTTTATGCATTTAAATGGTTTGACTGGTTCATACTCGCAAATTCAAAACGAAACACGTTTGATTTGCAAGAACTGTGAATAGTGGATAGTAAACCACACGCAGGGCAGATATCAGAACCATCGATCGAATATTTATAAGATGCTGTTTAAATATGATTCTAGAGATGAGATCGTAACAAATGATGTTGAATCACATTTTTGTTCAATCAAGCCGTGCGCTTTCAATTCGTGGCCTGTTACAATGTCTCTCACCAATTAGTACGCTGTCAGATGAGGACGCACATTTTGTAAACATAGTTGTCTGAAACTTATGCGCCCAAAATAAAATTCCCAACTTGTAAACAAGCCAATCAGACTTCACAAGTGGGAAATGGATTTGGGCATAGGGGAGTTTACAACTTGTTTACATGTTTACATCTTGTTACAGTTTACATGTTTACCTGCTTATTTACATCTTGTGCGACCTCACCTGAGTCTGACAGTACAAGAGGAGCGTGACCGCTTGTGCACTGAGGAGAGATATACCCTTTGGTCAAACTCCGTCGCTTGAGTGCTACTGGTGAGAGACGAGCATGCCCTCTGGTATTCTCTCAGACTCCCTCAATGAAAATTTCGGCCATACTTGGGTCGTAAGCGGGCAAGAAGACTATGTTTCAACCGGGTCTATTCAGTGACTCTTATTCATTAATTTTCGAATAATTTAGTTCTTCAAACTAAATTAATCATGCCGTCGTATTGATTCACCTTTTTTTTATATTTCTTAAATTGTTCTTCAACATTTTATGAGAAGGCGTAGCCTCTAATAACTTATTCGTGAATCAGTTTGCGTCATTCTTTCGCCAGTATAGTCAATTATGTATGCATCCCTTTCAGACATCACAATGACATATTCGCGCAAACGAAACATCCCGGACCATCGGGATAATCGTTCTTCAAAATCGAAGATCCCTCTCGCCACTCCAGTAGCTCCAGATCTGTCTCCCTTCGAGAAGCTTCCTCGAGATATCATATTGCAGATCATGAAATATGCCCCCGAAGCAGTCCTCAGCATGAGACGGGTGATTATTTAGGGAATACTAAGAACAAAAACAAAATGATAATTGGGGAAATTGCTCACGCATTACTATATCTACGTGATACTAGCTGTAAGATTCGAAATATTAAATATTCGCAGACATCGCGCATTGTCAAATCGTGTGTGGACGTCAATGCACAGCTGAGAGCGAGGAAAGCAGCAATCACCAGTCTGCAATTCGATTTCCCTTGTCACGTACGCACATTTTCCCTTGTCACGTACGCACATGTAATTTTTCTCGTAATATACAGTTCTACTCAGACCAATTAGTGTTGACCGATTAGTAGATTACAAACAAAGTTTAATTATTTAACCTTCACAGGCGCCGGCAATGTGGGAGGTGCACATGCACATTCGACCGGCAATGGCCACGTGGTACTGCATTGACCTTTGTCTGAAGAATCCCAGCGTGATGTCACGGTTGAATCGCAAGCGACATAAAAAGTCCTGGGATGTGGATGGAATTGTGGGTAACTAACATTATGTATTAAGCATGCTATCTCATCATATATGAGAGAGTACCCATTCCTAATAACAAAATAATGTGTGTCAACGAAATTTAATTCAACGCAGGTTTGGGTCTACCGCATCGGGCAGGACCTATGCTATGAAAGCATCCTAGAGGCTATTAGAGATGCAATTGTTCACGAGATTCCATCGGTGTACATTGAAAACAAGCTGAGATATGGAGACAAGACACGAGTTGAGCAAATGAAGAGAATTTGGGATCTAGTCGGCTATTTTCGAATCGGTCAAATCCACCTTGACGACTCATTCTTATCGATCGAAACTGGGTAATAAATGTTCAATAATAATGATTCTAACAGCACCATTTAAAGGTATAATCTGATAAAAATAATCGAGTCGAAGGGTATTGAGAGAGTGAGCCTAGCAGCGGTTCATCCTGAAATCAGATCAGATTGGGGTAAGGTTTTTTTGATACCTGAAAAAATAGTGTTCCTAGCCGGATTTTTTCTCGAACTTGCACGATTGTGTCGATCTCTTCGAGTGACGCAATATGTCTATCCATATATCAAACCTGACACGGAATATTTCTTCGGGAAGCTGATATACGGAGATTGGACCAGAATTCTACCCGATATGTTCGCGCAAAAATTGGACACTCTCAGAATCGTTAATTATACTCACAAAGAGTTTGCACTGGCGGAAGACCTTGCTCCGGTACGTTCATTTGGTCTTAACCGGGTCGGGGGAAAAGGTGAATTGTGACTATTATAGAATTTAATTTCAACTGGCAAGCGGCTGTGGTTCGCTGCTTTATCACTAGAGGAGGACAAAAAAGACTATTCCATCGATGGATACTCTATCCAAAGTGAGTGGCGCAGTAGCTCGTCGCTCACGAGCGAGTTATAGGAACAGATGTATTTTGCAGCCAATGCTACCGAGGGTGTTATGATCAAAGACCCTTACCTGAAAATCATCCATAATTCGAGAGTCAATGAGAAGTTTCCTGTGACTGGAGATTTTTGAGCATCCCATCATTCAAATTCTGTCTTTTCCATTTGATAAATCGATATAGAACGTGTTGAACTGTGAATAATTACAAAGCTCTGAAACGCTCACAATCTTTCTCGGATTACTCTTGTTCAAGTATAATACAAAACATACTGATCTACGATCATCGAGTAAGTCGATAGTATCTTAGGGGAATAACACCTTTTGACACACCCACCTGCTACTGCCGTGAATGTTGACCAATGTCTCACAATTCGATAAGATCTGGTTATCTTTCAAGAGATCAGGGAAAATACAGGAACACCTAACCCTCATTGTTTACAACGCGCCTTGTTTCACGCATTGACGAAAGGAGAAAAAAATATTCACTCCATTTTCTCATTCGTGTTCTCATGCTTGACTTGTTGTAAGCCCAATTGGAAAATTATTTGCGAAATTCCTCTTTTTCTTTATAGTCAAAGAAATAATATTCATTACTTGAGATGTGTCTGCTTGTTTTCGCTCTTTTTCCTTGATACTTTTCAGAAATCTGGTTATCTCGTCAATGATCAGGAACATACACTGATCCATCACATCATCTTACGTTTATACCGCGCCTCAGTAAACGCGTTATCGAGATGGAAAATGTTATTTTCGTGAAATTCCGATGGCGAAACGCCATTTTGCACTGTCGTTGCAAGTATGCCCTTGCCATTCCTCCTGCAGGTAGATGAAACTAGACTACGCGATGTTTACGATTCTCTGGTGTGTGCCTGATGAGAAAATTCGTCCATATATTTTCTAATTCGTGCATCGCCATTTGTAATCACTCCATATGCTGGTATATCTTATCGTTTTCGCTGAATCATAACTTGTATGCAGTCGTGAATGCAGACCGATGTGCAAACTTTTAGGCGAATCTGATTATAACGCTACTCTAATTTTTGTACCCTAATGTCCACATGATCTATTACTGTTCTTCCTCAGTATGAGTAGAACCGATATCATTGCATCATAACACAATATTGAATATTCGTTTCTCGTCTCGCGTTATAGCGCAGATAAAATACATAGATAAACATGTAAAGTACTGCGAGAATAGAAAGATAATAAGTTGTGTGCCCCGGTGCACACAAGAATCAGAACGGAAGGTTAAATGTACGGTAGCTGCCTGTCATGCTGTGCCTTCAAGCACGACACAAGGTACATCACAACAGGCAGCTACCGTACATTTGACGTTCCGATCATAGTTGCCCAACACTGGCGGCATTCATGGTTGCGCACTGCTCCCCTCAAATAGAGGGTAGCAATGCGCAACCATGAATAGGATGTCGTGGGGGTCGCCGCCGGCATGGGCAACTATGGTTCCGATACGTTCTGCTAATTCCTTTGTGCACCGAGGCACACCAACTTGCTCCGCGTTCTATTTTCACATTAGCATAGTTTAGATGCTTCTTCTGCTCTGCTTCGGTCTCCTCTTCGTCGGCGTCAACGCGGAAGCGAAGGAGCCGATGGAGCGACAGTGCTTGTGCAAGACGGAGTTTCAACCGTGCCTCGTTGGTTGGGAGCCACTGGCCGAGGACTGTGGGAAGAAGTGAGTACGAGGCGTCATGCCGCCTTTCAAAGATCAAAGGCGGTACGACGCCGTAGTTCTCATCCGACCTAGTGCCGAGTATGAAATTGCATCATTGTAAGTAACGTTAAATCAATTTGTTTATCCATTATATGGATGCAATCGTAAGTTGATGGCACATTTCCGACGTCTTGGCGCATCACTCCCAGATCAATGCTTACTTCAGATGCTCACAACACGTGACCAAGATGGGAGGCTCGTTCGAAAAAGTCAGGTAGATTGCATTGTAAATCTCTCTTCTCAACCATTGAAACCATTATTTATTGAAGGAACACATGAATTACACAATTGTGCATCTAGACCATAATTATATGAGAGACTATCTGGTAGGATTCGCCATAGGCCGTACAACGAAAAATAAAGTGTTGATTTTAAGATGTCGCTAGGGGTAACTTTTCACGTAGAGTTCGAAAATCGACCTTAGCAAGCCGTATCTCAAACTCCTCATTTCGCATTTTTCGCTGAAGTTGGGCGGTCGGTTTTTGTATATTTTGAACGACTCGTCCGAACCCCTAACATGTATAGTAATTCTGAAAGATCTCGACGAGATAAGCATTTTTACTGTTGGAAGTAAAATGGTAGCTCATCTGTGAAAAAAGTTATGATCCTTTGAAATATTAAAATTCCCGCCCTGAAAAATTTTCCGGGGGAGGGAGTTTTTTAATTGTGCGCATTCGATTCAGCATGTTAAAGTACCCATAGGTTCATATTTTCAGTTCCAAAAGCGTGAACCAATTAGGTCATTGGGGTCGCCAAAGTGGGCCGGAATGTATACCCGATTTTTTGACATTTTCGAATGTATTACCCGATTTTTTTGACATTTTCGGAGGTTGCAAATTTTACGGCGGTTTCCGTTCTCAGATCGGTTTCCCTTTCTTGGGAACTTGAGCAAACCTATCCATTAAGTGGTACCAGGACTAAGTGGTGCCAGGTGAGCACCCACTGGTACCACGTGGTATGAGAAATGCACAAAGAGATGTACCAAGTCAGTACGAAGAAGCATCAGGTCAGTTCTAAGTTGTCCCATGCCAGTTCCAAGTGGTTCCAGGTAGGCACCAAGTGGTACCAGGCTAGCACCAAGTGGTATCAGGTCAGTACCATGTAGTCACAGGTAAGTAACAAAATGTACCCGGTCTGTGTCATGTGGTACCACTCCGTAGCATGTGTAGCCAGGTCCATACCAACAGTTGCCGAGCATAAAGAACTGATCCAGTGACTCCTGGCACGTACCAAACGGCACAAGATCCGTACCATACGAGGCAAGACGGAGACATGCCGGAACCAGGCAAAACCAAGTCCTTCCAAAGTGGTACCAACCGATACTGAATGTGCACTAATGGTGGTTCCAGATGATACGGGCTTCGTTACGTTTGGACCTGGTCCCATGACAAGGAATTGGTACCATTTGGTGCTAACCTGGTGCTACTGCTACCACTTGGGACGATGAGGCGGGGGGGGGGGGGGTTAAAACCTGTGCAGGTTAAATCTCATCCGATGCATTGATCTTTTGACGTTTGATTTTGTTTAAAAAAATTATCTTCAACCAAATTATGTGTTTGAAATCAAAAATTGTTCGTGCTCGACTATGGCAAAACAGCGTTTAAGTCGGATTATACCCTGCATTTTCAACTCTGATGACGGATTTCATGCTGTTTGGGACCTGTTGGTATCCTGGTTATGCTTCGGAGCGGTACCACGTGGTACTGACCTGGTACCACTTGATGCTAGCCTGGTACCACTTGGTGCTAACCTGTTACCACTTGGTGCCTACCTGGAACCACTTGGAACTGACATGGGACCACTTAGAACTGATCTGATGCTTCTTGGTACTGGCATGGTACATCTCGGTGCCTTTCTCATACCACGTGGTACTTACCTGGTACCAGCAGGTGCTCACCTGGTATCGCTTAGCCCTGGTACCACTTGTTATAGAGGTTTGCTCAAGTTCCCAAGACAGGGAAGCCGATCTGAGAACGGAAACCACCGTAAAATTTGCAACCTCCGAAAATGTAAAAAAAAACGGGTAACCAGTGCTTAAAAGTACTCGAAACGAATTATTATTTTCATTTCAGAGCTTATTTAAGTTTTGTGAATAATAATTATGAGATCAGTCGTCGACATTTCAAAAAAATTGGGACTTCTCTAATTGCGAAAATATACATTCCGGCCCACTTTGGCGACCCCAATGACTTAATTGGTTCGCGCTTTTGGAACTGAAAATTTGACTCTAGGGGTACTTTAACATGCTGAATCGAATGCGTACAATTACAAAACTCCCTCCCCCGGAAAATTTTTCAGGGCGGGAATTTTAATATTTCAAAGGCTCATAACTTTTTTCACAGATGAGCTACCATTTCACTTCCAACAGTAAAAATGCTTATCTCGTCGAGATCTTTCAGAATTACTATACATGTTAGGGGTTCGGACGAGTCGTTCAAAATATACAAAAACCGACCGCCCAACTTCAGCGAAAAATGCGAAATGAGGAGTTTGACATACGGCTTGCTAAGGTCGATTTTCGAACTCTACGTGAAAAGTTACCCCTAGCGACATCTTAAAATCAACACTTTATTTTTCGTTGTACGGCCTATAAGTAGTATTGCTTAGTTTTCTCAGAAAGTCTCTCATATTCAATATTCACTATGGTTTCCCTTATTGGGTAATTTTTTTTACTCGGCACGCTAAACAACTGATGAAAAGATGAGTGATAGATAGATAGACCTGAAAGCTGAAAATAACTGTATGTTCGTAATAATATAAACACAATTTTGACATTGTCAGAGCGTGTGTGATGGCTGAAAAGGCGCGATTCTACAAGGGAGTCGCCTGCGTGCACAGAGAATTCGGAAAAGTGTAAGTGCGATACACAAATACCGAGTTATGGACACGGAAAATTGTTTATCAATTCATTTTTGAAATTTTGTGAAAGTTCGGATAGAAAAGCGATAACCAGAGCAAGAAAAACGCATGGAAATCACTTCAAGTTGTGAAAAATAAGATTTTCCTCAGAAATCTAACTATTTTCTGTTAAGACAACCGGTATAGAGAATTGTACTATGAAATACGTTTACCCGATTTTCGAAATCGACTTCTTCAGTTGTGCCGATGAACCCGGGGCCGAGGTACCTCGTCGGTTCCCCGAGACACTCGAGTTGGCCGCCGTTCGAGAGGTTATTCGTTCATACATTTACAAATTCTCATTCATTCGTTTGTTCATTCAGGTCACCCGTCAGCTCACGAATGCTGGATTGCTCTCCGAGGCTACCAAAATGTTCTCGGTATACATTATTTTAAATTTGTTCTTTAGTTTGTTTTTTGTTTTAACTCTAAACTCGGGTTGCTAAAGTTCACACAGTCTCTCGCCAATATCACGCCTCTTACGAGAGAATCGAGCTGAGACAGGGAATAGAGAGGAAATCGTGAAATGAGTTCTAACCGGTTTTGGCCATCCTGGGGCATGCCTGAGTGACCTCCGAAGTCTTGTTGTGCAGATTTCATTTTGGTCCTTACTGCACCGGGCCGCATTTCGGCATCACTCACTTTAAAGGAGGAGTAAAGGCAAAATTCAATTTTTGAAGCTTTCACATGCACGGCATAGATCTCCCCAACGACAAGAAGCTCCAAAATGTTCACATTGATAGCTCCATTCCGAACAGAGATATCGGTAGTTGGCTGAGAGCCAAATCAGGGAAAGCTCAGGCAACGAGCGAGAGAGCACGCGCCTTGAAGAGAGTTCCGTCGCTAATTGAAACATATTTCAACCGGGCGCGCGTTTACCTTTTCTCCTCCTTTAAGAGCCGATTTCTAGAAAACAGTGCCAGATAGAGCAAAATTTACCTCTGACAAGGAATGGCCGCGAGGGTAGGTTGGAGTTTTAGAACGAGACCTAGCGGGATCGAAAGAGGATCAAATTCTAAGAACTTCTATGTGTTTCATATCTGCTGAGGTCATCTGTGAATGTCTGCGCTCATAGTGGGGAGACGTGCAAAACAGTCAATTTATCAGGCTTCTGAAATCCCACTACAGCCCAGCCGTCCAGAGAGGACCTCAGCAGATATGAAAAACGTAGAAGTTCTTAGAATTTTACCCTCTTTCGATCCCGCTACGTCTTGTTCTAAAACTCCAACCTACCCTCGCGGCCATTCCTTGTGAGTGACCCCGGCTCATTTTTCGAGCTCTATCGATCTATGTTGTTCAAATCCTCAGAATGTTCATTTTAAGGTAAATTTTATCGAAAACGACTGGAAAGGTGCAGCTAAAATTTTAAGAGATCATGCATCTGAATGAGAGCTGTCGAATGAGGTGCTTGCACCGAAAATAGGGACATATGGGTGAGAGTGTCGCCTTTTAAACTTTCCACGATCCTTTGATCTTTCTTTTCAACAGAAAACTCGAAGGAAAATCGATCATTCTTGGCTGCGCGGTCAGAAGAGAGTGGTGATATTGGCATTTGTCTGTTGAAAAGAAAGTTCAAACGATCCGGGAAAGTTTAAAAGGCGAAACTCTCACCCAGGTGCCCCTATTTTCGGCGCAAGCACCTCATTCGACAGCTCTTATTCAGATGCATGCACTCGTAAAATTGTAGCTGCACCTTTCCATTCCTTTCCAATCGATATTGAATGTAGCATCCTTAAAATGAACATTCTGAGGATTTGAACTATATAGATCGATAGAGCTCGAAAAATGAGCCGGGGTCACTCAGAGATCAATATTGCTCTATCTGACACAGTTTTCTAGAAATCGGATCTTAAAGTGAGTGATGCCGAAATTCGACCCGGTGCAGGAAGGTCCAAAATGAAGTCTGCACAACAAGACTTCGGAGGTCACTCAGGCATGCCCCAGGATGGCCAAAACTGGTTAGAACTCATTTCACGATGTCCTCTCCATTCCCAAGAACAGCGATTTTAACTCGATTCTTTCGTGAGAGATATAATGGCCGAGACACTTCGATACAGATTTTGAAATAATAATAATAGCTCGCAAGATTTCTAATCGCACTCACTGTGATCATGTCGAAAATGGGTTGTGCAAAACCAGCATCGACCTTTCGTTTCACAGTGCTCATCCTGTCTATAATTTGAAGGCAGAGTGAAGTACCTACTGTCATTACTAAAAAAATAATTAAATATTCATCAAATTAATGTGAATTGTAACCAATTGGATGTGCCTGGTCGGAAGGCGATTTCGCGTTAAAAGTCTAAAAATATACTAATAAATACTAATTAAGAAATAATTAACAGGCCCCTGCCCGCAAGGCAATTGCTTGTGGCAAGGACTGCGCCAAGCAGACTAAGTGCTACAAGATCAAGTGCAGTCTGAAGCTGCCATCGGACAACGACATCATCAAAACTGTGATCAAATGCGGGCAGGAGGTAAGAAAACATTCCAATTTTGCTATATTTTATCCTGCCAATGAGCGCAGGTTTGATTGCTCTCCCCAAAGTATCTCTGAAGAGGACAACATAGTTAGAGGTGAAAGAGTAATACTAGGTAAAGAATGATGTTTGCGTAGCGTCAGAGAAAAGTGGTTAAGACGGGATGGGCCACTGCATTTTTCATTGCTTATTAAAATGGGACAAGCAATAGCGAGTATTAAAGAATCGGCACTTTCTTGCGGGCTGAGGCTCAATGATAAACTCTGCCTAAAATTTAAAAAAGGGGCCTAGAACTGATTAGGGGGAAAGTCCCGGTGTCTCATCACCCGAGCCATTGGCAATCATTGGCGGAGTGAAACCTATGAAGAGTACCGACCTATCATCTTCTGACCGTTTCCGCCTGATAAGATAAATGTATTTATTGATTGATTCGAAGTGTCAATCAATATTTGTAGGTCGGCGTCGACGAACCTGTCGCCAAGAAGTTCTGTGGCTGTCTGGTGGATGCGGGAATCGAGCAGCTAAAGCCATTCTGCCCCAAAATCGTATTTACCCCAGAACCTTGAGCAGACTATTGATCCCATTCCTCTATTTCCGAGTAAAATTGTAAATTTCTGACTATTATTTCACTGTAATAGCGGCTATTTGCGTGCTCGTATAAAATGTATAATATTTGCACGAAATAAGTCAGATGCATGCAGTAAAAATTTTTAAAAAATGCAAAAAAACATTTCTGCGTTCGGGGGGAATCGAACCCCCGTCGAATGCTTGGAAGGCATCCATGCTGACCATTACACCACGAACGCGGTTGGAGGGGAAAGCTGAGGGCTTAAAGATATCCCACGCCATGACAAGCGACCGGTTCTGTTCACATGCCAATTTGCTAATTGCGCCCTCTCCTTTTCGCTCGCATGTTATCCCACGCGAGCTCCTTGCGATAGGAACCGGTCGTGGATTATTTCGCGGGGGAAAATAGCGACCTAATCTGCTTCCCCCAACCGCGTTCGTGGTGTAATGGTCAGCATGGATGCCTTCCAAGCATTCGACGGGGGTTCGATTCCCCCCGAACGCAGAATCATTTTGTAATTTTTTTTGGATAATTCGCACAAATAAGGTGCAAAATATTCTCTCTGGCCGGGAATTGAACCCGGGTCTCGCACGTGACAGGCGCGGATACTAACCACTATACTACCAGAGATGTAAACACACATCAGCGAAATCGCTCTCATTTTTACGTTTTATTGTGAAAGGTGAGATGGGATATCGCCAAAAATATATTCTATTCTACCACGTCTGCATGGTTGCTGCTCTGTCTGTTTTCTCTGATTGAGTATCTGAGGGATGCGATTGAATGTACGTATCTTCCGCCAGATTTGTTGAAGAGAAAGGGTTGTTGAACTGTTATGCTTCACTAGTTTCGTAAATGGAATCTATTAAACGAAGATTCAATCTGTCCCATTGCCCCTTTCTTATAAACACAATCAAAAAAATATTTGACTATTGATTATGTCGATGCTACGGACTAGAACCGTTGCGCGGATGAGAAACCTCGTGCATTTCGAAAACTAAAGAAAAACAATGAAATATTCTCATGTTGTTCATCCGCTGTTACGAGCCAATATGCAATTAACAGTCCAACAGTAGTGAATACGATATCCTAGTGTATTAACAAATAGAGTGATCGTCATTGTGCTCTTGAAGAAAACGATAGTGAGAGAGGATAAAATAAATGGATAAGTTTCATGAGATTGATATTTTCAAAGCCTAAAAAGAAAAAAAATGATTCCGAAGACGATGTTTCACCATGGAAACGAAATTAACAGAAACAACCGAAAAAAATATCAATACATTTCATTTCTTGATCGTTGTTTCTTCTAAGAGAATAACTGACAGTCTCCCCACCTCGATTGACTACCAGAAAGACGTTTCACAAGATTCATAAATTCAAAACACTCATCTTTAGATCGATCTATAACATGGCCCCTTTCCTAGCACCAACAATGAACATTTCTGTGACTACGGTTTTGTTTTTTTTTTACGGTCAGCATGACTGGGTGAAGAAGATTAGATCGTGTTCTTATCCCGCTAAATTAAAGACGATCGGTTTCTTGAATGCTGGGCGGCAGTTACATAGGATTTGGGAGTATATTAGCATCGAATTTAATATATTCTTCCAAATTTCCGTTAATTTTAACTCAGCATTGACTGATGCTTGACTCCATAGTCACTGTAGTGGCCAGATAATATTTAGTAATTGTTTAAGCTATGCAAATAAAGCATGTGGAATTTCATAAAGTACCGATAAATGCATCATTGCATCGTAATTTAAAGATGAACAACAATCTTGGAGCATAACGGCTTCAGATCGGGAACTCCCGCGTTGACCAGACAGTTGCAGACCTCCCTGGCTAGAGCTGTGTTGACACCAATCTGAATATTACCGTTTTCTTCCAAAAATTTCTGACTATTATTTCACTGTAATAGCGGCTATTTGCGTGCTCGTATAAAATGTATAATATTTGCACGAAATAAGTCAGATGCATGCAGTAAAAATTTTTAAAAAATGCAAAAAAACATTTCTGCGTTCGAGGGGAATCGAACCCCCGTCGAATGCTTGGAAGGCATCCATGCTGACCATTACACCACGAACGCGGTTGGAGGGGAAAGCTGAGGGCTTAAAGATATCCCACGCCATGACAAGCGACCGGTTCTGTTCACATGCCAATTTGCTAATTGCGCCCTCTCCTTTTCGCTCGCATGTTATCCCACGCGAGCTCCTTGCGATAGGAACCGGTCGTGGATTATTTCGCGGGAGAAAATAGCGACCTAATCTGCTTCCCCCAACCGCGTTCGTGGTGTAATGGTCAGCATGGATGCCTTCCAAGCATTCGACGGGGGTTCGATTCCCCCCGAACGCAGAATCATTTTGTAATTTTTTTTGGATAATTCGCACAAATAAGGTGCAAAATATTCTCTCTGGCCGGGAATTGAACCCGGGTCTCGCACGTGACAGGCGCGGATACTAACCACTATACTACCAGAGATGTAAACACACATCAGCGAAATCGCTCTCATTTTTACGTTTTATTGTGAAAGGTGAGATGGGATATCGCCAAAAATATATTCTATTCTACCACGTCTGCATGGTTGCTGCTCTGTCTGTTTTCTCTGATTGAGTATCTGAGGGATGCGATTGAATGTACGTATCTTCCGCCAGATTTGTTGAAGAGAAAGGGTTGTTGAACTGTTATGCTTCACTAGTTTCGTAAATGGAATCTATTAAACGAAGATTCAATCTGTCCCATTGCCCCTTTCTTATAAACACAATCAAAAAAATATTTGACTATTGATTATGTCGATGCTACGGACTAGAACCGTTGCGCGGATGAGAAACCTCGTGCATTTCGAAAACTAAAGAAAAACAATGAAATATTCTCATGTTGTTCATCCGCTGTTACGAGCCAATATGCAATTAACAGTCCAACAGTAGTGAATACGATATCCTAGTGTATTAACAAATAGAGTGATCGTCATTGTGCTCTTGAAGAAAACGATAGTGAGAGAGGATAAAATAAATGGATAAGTTTCATGAGATTGATATTTTCAAAGCCTAAAAAGAAAAAAAAATGATTCCGAAGACGATGTTTCACCATGGAAACGAAATTAACAGAAACAACCGAAAAAAATATCAATACATTTCATTTCTTGATCGTTGTTTCTTCTAAGAGAATAACTGACAGTCTCCCCACCTCGATTGACTACCAGAAAGACGTTGCACAAGATTCATAAATTCAAAACACTCATCTTTAGATCGATCTATAACATGGCCCCTTTCCTAGCACCAACAATGAACATTTCTGTGACTACGGTTTTGTTTTTTTTTACGGTCAGCATGACTGGGTGAAGAAGATTAGATCGTGTTCTTATCCCGCTAAATTAAAGACGATCGGTTTCTTGAAAGGGCAACATTGATGCTGGGCGGCAGTTACATAGGATTTGGGAGTATATTAGCATCGAATTTAATATATTCTTCCAAATTTCCGTTAATTTTAACTCAGCATTGACTGATGCTTGACTCCATAGTCACTGTAGTGGCCAGATAATATTTAGTAATTGTTTAAGCTATGCAAATAAAGCATGTGGAATTTCATAAAGTACCGATAAATGCATCATTGCATCGTAATTTAAAGATGAACAACAATCTTGGAGCATAACGGCTTCAGATCGGGAACTCCCGCGTTGACCAGACAGTTGCAGACCTCCCTGGCTAGAGCTGTGTTGACACCAATCTGAATATTACCGTTTTCTTCCTTTAGGGAATCGCACGCGAGCGGAACGAAAATTTCAGATGAGTAAGGAAATAATAGTGAGGCACGTCAAATATGTTTCACACCATGCATAAATTAAGCTGTCTAGAGATGAGAGTGGTGTACTTGACGTCCGAAAAAATCAAAAAAAAATCAACAATATAAAAAAGTATTAGGTTGGTAAGAAAGTTCTGTCGCGTTTCTCGTATTTTACATTTTGGTTTATCCTACCCTTCAACGTTGATCAATCTTCATACGATCTTCAGTAGTCTAATAGTTCATGGTTACTCTTTCGAGAAAACGTTATCGCAGTATTCTCCAATTACTAATTCTGGCATAGTCGATTGCCAAATTCAGCGAAATTGATGACCAACCCTATGTTTTATTTGCTCATAGTTGAAAGAAGAAAAGTGATATGGGCATAACTAACATGCTGTTGTAGAGTACAACACCTGGGCATGTTTTATATTGCATAACAATAAGAAAGACCCATTATGCCAACTTGGGATCAGCGCTAATTATGAAAATTTCACTGAATTGAATTTTGTTGTTAAGCATATCTCATCCCTGAAGATTTAGCGATTGATCCAGTAAGCTCAGTTGTGATGAGTGATGAAGTACTCGGCATGATTAGTGTTTACCCTAAATGGGAAAGTGGTGCACCTAACTGTTCGTAAGCTACATTTTTGAAAATGATGAATCCGAAACTTGTTCTTTGAAATCAGCCTTTTTTGCAATCTGCAGCTTCCCAAACATATCGAATGCCGGATGTTATGTGATAATATGGATGTACAACTCTAGTGTTATCACCCTTCAAAGCAGTAGAAGCAATTGGTAGCTCTTATTCAAACGGCTAAGTTCAAAAAATTACAACATAAAATCCACATTTTCAGAATTTTTGAGATTTTATTTATTTACTCTCTTCATATGCGAAATAGAATCAACTTAAACCTGTTGACGTATACTACTTACATCACTTCATCTTATGTTAAATTGAATTTCCAGACAATTTATTCAGTCAAGAAAAAATGGAAAAATACTACGCGACAGAACTTTCTTACCAACTAATACTTCCGAAGTTGGGTGAGCCTATATTAAAGTGTGATTAATTCGAGATTCACCTGCTTCGCGCATCGCTTCACCGTCTTGATGATCACACTGTCCGTGGGCAGACGAAGGGTGCAGTCGAGATTGGCGCATTTGGTTGATTCCACGCACTTTTTTCCGCATGAGAAGGCATTATTGGCCGCGGTCTTGAAATATCAAGATATTTTTTTTGTTCTTTGTACACGGGTAGGGACAATTTGTCGAGGCGAGTGCTAAAAGAAATCCCTATTAGAGGTATAGCTTCGTAAGCCAAAACTTGCTTCGCTCCGCCTGATCTCTCACAGGGCAGACATATGAGAGAACACGCCCAATGAACTGAGTACTGCACATACGCACTTTCGGAGGATTTCGATTTTCTAAACTTTGCCACGTTTGTTCATTCACTCAGACAGTCTATGTTACACCATTCGAAAACACGATAATCTTCGACTTTCAATTCATAAATGATAAATTGTGTATCTTCTGTATAGCACCTCGTATTTAGCGAAGAGTTCCATAGCCTGCAGTAATACTCCACTCTTCTTGACCATGCTGATGCCCTCCTTCATAACGGCCATTTGGAGTGTATCCCAGTGACGTCGAGGAAGGAGGGGACCAGGGGAGATAGCGCACCTGAATGAACATTTCAAATACGAAGAAATCCATTCATAAATGAAGAACTCTGGTGCAAATTGGTCAAGGGGAGACTGCGCATCTGAACAAGTGATTGAATTTTACATAGGCAATTCTGTGAAGGATTTTGGAAAATATTGCATTGCATGCACTCGACAACTAGCACAACTGTCGGGGTATATATTTACTCCTATGTTTACGACCAGTGATATTTCTCATTCCAACCATCCATACACGCACCAAATTATGAATGATCTTGTGACAATCGCTCACATTTGTCCGAATTCAGCTTTCACACAGTGGAATCCCCGATAGATTAGCGCACTGTGCTCGAAGACGCACTGCTTGGCGGCAGCGAAATTGACGCCAAGACGCGTCACGTGACCTTTGCATCTGAAACCAGTTTACTGTTGAGCCCATTTTCTAGACAGTATGAGAGTATATCGAAGAGTATATTGTATGAGAGTATACCTGTCCGCGCACTGCTCCGCCATGGTTTCCGCCGTAAGGACACAGGGGTAAAATTGAGTGGCGCAGACGCACTGTCGCTGCATTTTTTGTGCTTCGAGACTAGTAAGCAGAGTTACGTAGCCAATGAGAATAAGCAGCATCTGAAGTGTTGTGTGCAATTCGTTGTATTACATGGAAAACGAAACAGTAAATGTTCAAACGATCAAGTAGGAAAATATAACGATTAGAGACCAATTGAGAATCGGCCCTTTTAAACACACGAATTATCTTGGCCTGAGTGAACACGTTGTGCCAACCATGCAATTTTCTCAAACTACTTCGGTTCTTCGCCGAAAAGCGAAAAACACGAGAGCACCCTTAATTTGTAGTGGGAGGGTGCATCGAGACCAGACAGAAACCGAGTAGATTTGTGCTCTCGAGTGTCTCTTGGCTGTTGGTTCAACCTTGTAGTTTTGGGCACCTCAGCAGTACGCGAATATAAAACTTTTGTTTCGATGATTTGGCAGCTCTTGCTGTGCCTCATTTGTAAGTTTCTGTTTTGTTGGATCACGTAGTGCATATCGATTATTTCGATGAAGAGGATACGAATGTATGGATCTTGTGAAACGTATCCATTCATCGCATCCACTCTCAGAATTACCAAAGTGAATACGATAACTTATATGACTCTTATTACAAAATGAGATCATATCCAGTTGGATTGTATGCCCTGACCGTAATTTCGAGTAGTTAATAACAATAGATTTTTTTTCATTTAGCTTTTGGAAAGGGGCCTTGTGATCGATCGTTTTCGACGTGATTGCTTCTAATACATGAATCTCTTGAAACATAACAGTCCCTGAACACATTGTGGTAGACAATATGGTGCGGAGAATTTCATTGGCTGCATACAATCGATGTATGCACATGCAATGTACTACTATTTTTTAAGTTGTTTATGGTATTTTTTCATGGGAACAGTGGTGTGAATCAGTTATGAGAGACTTTTTGACTCAGTGAACATATTTGTAGATACCCTTGGCAAAGTGCGAAAAATCGAAACCGTCCTAAATGTGCCCACATGTAGTACTCGACGAACATAGCTCGGGTGCCACATCCGGAGTGTTCTAGATCGCTCTCTGCGAAATGGGACACACTTGTGTCAGAAAGTTGAAATTTCGAATTTTGTCATTTCGAAACCGATTTGAATCACTGATGTCTCAAAAAATCACTAATATTTCATTGATTATATGTGACAAATTCTAGATTGATTGGGCATCAATTCGTGAAGAAGCAGCGAAAATATTTTTTTGAAAATTGTTAATTAATTCAGAAGGGTGGGTAGATACGTTTTTTATTGCATTATTATCTAGAGCGGTACACTAACTATTCACATAAAAAATAAAAAGAAATTAAAAATACAGTTTGTGAGAAACCGTCAAAAATGTTTAAAAAGTCAGTTCTCGATCATCCCGAAACTACCGTACTATAGTGACGAGAGAGTGTGCAGAATGAAGAGACGATTACACGGATGGCAGGATTAGTGTATTTTTACGGTAGCAGGATTACTGTATGTCCGTCTAACTTCATTCCAGGCTGTCCAGTTTCTATTGTAACACTACGGATTGAATGGCACCATTTGGTGTTTCTACAATATCAGTGTTACAGTAGTTCAGACTACGGTAGCCGAGAAATTAAAGCTGACACAGTATGAATGGTGTGACGCATATCGCCTTAGGAAGATTCAACAAAATCTACCGTAGAAGTTCAGAAATCCTGCAATGCGTGCAATCGTCTCTTCATTCTGCACACTCTCTCGTCACTAGAGTACGGTAGTTTCGGGATGATCGAGAACTGACTTTTTAAACATTTTTGACGGTTTCTCACAAACTGTTTTTTTAATTTCTTTTTATTTTTTATGTGAATAGTAAGTGTGCCGCTCTAGATAATAATGCAATAAAAAACGTATCTACCCACCCTTCTGAATTAATTAACAATTTTCAAAAAAATATTGTCGCTGCTTCTTCACGAGTTGATGCCCAATCAATCTAGAATTTGTCACATATAATCAATGAAATATTAGTGATTTTTTGAGACATCAGTGATTCAAATCGGTTTCGAAATGACAAAATTCGAAATTTCAACTTTCTGACACAAGTGTGTCCCATTTCGCAGAGAGCGATCTAGAACACTCCGGATGTGGCACCCGAGCTATGTTCGTCGAGTACTACATGTGGGCACATTTAGGCCGATTTCGATTTTTCGCACTTTGCCAAGCATATGTTCACTGACTGAAAAAGTCCCTCTTATAATGTCAAAGATTTGGCGAAGGAACGAATCTCATGAAGCGTATCCGTTCATAGCATCCTCTCTCATCATGATTGCTCTGGCAGCAGCTTTCACTCTATCTCTAACTGCACAAGGGGATTACATTTCACATGCATTTGATGGCATAATGCATCTCGATCGCGAATATTTTGCGATTAGCGTGAGATAAAAAACTTACAAGCTATTTTTTGTTGTTGTTTTTCCGAGGATGAAAGATCGCGATCGTTAATTCGTTTAATAGACCAAATTTGTAAACATTGCGAAACGTATCGGTTTCTTATCCTCTTTCCAAACAATGAGTGCATTAATGACCATTTTTGCTCAATTACTCCTATTTCCATTCTCTTCTTCCATAAGAATATTTGTTCACACGGGATGGTTCTGGTCGGTGACATTGAGTGGACAATGGTAAAATATTGTTTGATTGTTTTTATAGGGATGGAGCCAAGCAACAGATTGAGTCTTCGGTTAATAGATCCTATGTAATAAATTAGTGAAGCATAACAGTTCACAAATCCTTTCTGTTCGACAAATCTGGCGGAAGATCCATTCAATAGCATCCCTCAGATACTCATCAGAGAAAACAGGTAGAGCAGTGATAATGCAGACGTGGTAGAATAGAAAATATTGTTGATGTTATCCCATCTGAAAAATAAGGATCTTAATGGGTGCGATTTCGCAGATGTCTTATCATATCTCTGGTAGTATTGTGGTTAGTATCCGCGCCTGTCGCGTGCGATACCCGAGTTCAATTCCCTGCCAGAAAAATTTTTTTGATGGTCATGAATGTGAATGCCAGTTAAATCTACAAAACGTTTCTGCGTTCGGGGGGAATCGAACCCCGTCGAATGCTTGGAATGCATCCATGCTGACCATTACACCACGAACGCGGTTGATTAAAGAAGGACTGTCAGCAAATTTGAAATTTTGACGTTGTCATAACCATGACCGACCTTTGTATTGGGGTGTCCGGAAAGTTCGTATAAAAAAGTCAGTTCGCGATCAAATGCAGTGATTGCGCAATCTGTTTGTCAACAATGTATTGCATCATTCTGACGTTGAGTAGTGAGAGGATTTAATCAGTCTCCTAGTTGCTACATTGATTCTTGTGATGGACTCCCATCTCTACCTCCGAGCAGTTTTACTTCATCACTACCGTCTTGGCTGATCCGTGAAGGAGGCCCACTCTGCCCTGGCCCAGTCGGAAGGAGCTGACGCCCCCTCCATACCCTTCTGCTATAAGTGGTTCTCCCGCTTCAAGAAAGGGGAGTTTGGTCTCGATGATCAACCCCGCTCTGGACGCCCTCCCTCCCTCGATCAGCCTCTCGTTCTCCGCACACTGAAGCGCAAGCCCATCATAGCTGTCCAGCAGTGGCGGCGACCCCGCAAGCATGAACCCCGGGTCATGGTTTTTTGGCAGGTGGTGGGGAAACCTCAGCCATGGAAGATAGACCTGAGGTGCTATAACCGTCGTCATGTACATCGACACAACTGATATTTGTCGGCTACCGTAACCCGCACTACCGTAATCTGAGTGCTGTGGGCACACCACGATGTGGTAAAACGTACCTAAGACGGATCAGGAAAGCTCGGCCGTCTTACCGTAGCCTAGTTACAGTGATCCAAGTACAGTACCATCACTGGCTATCGTGAACTGACTTATTTTTTTTCTGAAATTTCCATGACCCGGGGTTCATGGTTGCGCATACCCTGCCACAGGGTATGCGCAAGCAAGACCCCGGGTCATGGTGTTTTTGACAGGGTATGCGCAACCATGAACCCCGGGTCATGGACAAAAAATCGATTGGTAGGTTAATGGTTGGTCAAGACTAGGTACCGTACCCAATCGATAGTACAGTACCCTAAGATACCGTATATCACTACCGTAACCCACGAATATCGCAAACTAACTTTATTTTTTAAAAGTCCTGGTACCGCGTCCAATCGATTATACAGTACGCAAGTAACTACCGTAACCCAGTTCCTTGGGTCAGATCCAGTTCCTTGGGTCAAACATTTTTTCTAAAAATCCAAAATCGAGCAAACAATTATTTTAAATTATACTTACGTATCTCCAATTATTGTAGAATCATTTTGCGATTGATTTGGGATTTTTTGAAAAATGCTTAATTTTTTTAGAAAAATGTTTGTCCCACGGAACTGGATCTGACCCAAGGAACTGGGTTACGGTAGTTGCTTGGGTACTGTATAGTCGATTGGACACGGTACCAAGACTTTTTAAAAATAACGTTAGTTTGCGATATTCGTGGGTTACGGTAGTGATATACGGTGTCTGAGGGTACTGTACTATCGATTGGGTACGGTACCTAGTCTTGACCTCTCAATCGATTTTTGACCATGACACGGGGTTCATGGTTGCGCATACCCTGTGACAGGGTGTGCGCAACCATGAATAGGGGTTCATGGGGGTCGCCGCCGGCGTGAACACCTATGAAGCCCATGGCCAGTGTGCGTGAGTTGAAGAAGGATACTGGTACTCCCGGATCAACGGTGTCCGATAATCTCCATCGATCTGCGAAGAAGCCGAAACTCCCACAAGTGATTCCCCATGACCTCTCCCCCGAACAGCTGAAGAATCGTGTTCAAGTCTATCGGGAATTACACCATCGTAGATCCAATCTTCGATGGGTCAATTTCATCATCGCTACAGATGAGAAGTGGATCACTTACGATAACCCTGTGAGGAGACTGCAATGGGTGGATGCAGATGAGAAGCCCACGCCCGTCCCGAAGAAGGAAGAGCACGGAAAGAAGGAACTCCTCTGCTTCTTCTTCTCAGTGCTCGGTCCCATCTACTGGGAGATCCTCGCCCCTGGCACCAGCATCAATGCCGACCTCTTCTTTGAACAACTGGAAGATGTCGCGATCAGAGTCCCTCCCAGAGTCCTGAACCAGGGCAAAATTCTTCTTCTGATGGACAATGCTCGCCCACATCGAGCGAAGATGACCCAGAAGAAAATGGACGAGCTGAAGATCGAGAGGATTCCCCATCCACCGTATTCCCCGGATCTCTCCCCATGCGACTACCACTGCTTCCGCTCTCTCTCTGACTTCTGCAAAGGAAAGAAGTTCAAGAATCGAGATGAAGTTGTGAGGGCTTTCGTGAACTGGGCGGTCTCGAAGAAACCCGCATTCTGGAAGAGAGGAATCGAGATCCTGCCCAATCGCTGGAGGGAGGTAGTGAGAAAGAAGGGGGAATACATTGGTCACTGAGAATTGTAAAGCATAGAATAAAAAATAAAAACAAAAAATTATACGAACTTTCCGGACACCCCAATATAACCATAAGAGATTCTGAAAATTTCAAATGCGTATCTCTATTTTGAACCGAGTTATCATTCGTTGGCAGCATGCCAAGGAGGGCTTGAAGGGAAGGGACGTGCGGGAATTCAAATACCTAGAAGATTTTTCAAAACCTGGTGGGATTCGAACCCGCAACCTTCCGATTACGCGGAGACTGCTTTACCACTGAGCTATGCGATTGACCTTTGCCTATGCTCTTAGCTCGCGCTATGATCGTTGGATGATTGTCTAGGATTATGAAAGCGTCAAAAATTTAACTTTGCTGACACTCCTTCTTTAAGGGGGGTGAATGCTCGATCTTATCCCGCTCATTCCTACAGACCGGTTCATGGCATTGGAGGTGCGACCGTTAGAGAAGATTGCTGAAAGAAAGAGGAGATGAAAGAAACGCACCATAAAAATCGTAAAGTTGCTGTGCACCAGCTGCGATACTGACCTGTTTTCGGGATAAGATTACGCCCTAGTCTGCTCACTCCGTCCGCGTTCGTGGTGTAATGGTCAGCATGGATGCCTTCCAAGCATTCGACGGGGGTTCGGTTCCCCCCGAACGCAGAAACATTTTGCTCATTTCAGCCGTCCATGTATTTTTATTTGTTCCTCAAGTCACGAGCATGTGGTAACAAATAAATAACAAACATTTAAAGCGATATACCTCGGAAAAGTTCGAGGGTAAGTAAGGATCTAGTTTTCCTCACGACTCCGATCCATTTTCACTCACTGTTTCTTTTTTTTTATTTCGCATTTTCGAAAATAAGTACAAATAAACAGATCTAGACGTGAGAACTTTGCAAATTGGTGTTCATGTTGTATCACTTGCGAGCTATCTAGTACAGATGCTGACCAAGGCAATTCAACAATCAAGTAAGGACTGATTTAAAGAGGAGGCACGACGATTCGGGGGCAAAACTGCTTCAGATTGGGCACTCCTGCATTGACGGCGCAGTTGCACGCCTGTCTGGCAATGGCAGTAGTGACGCCGACCTGAAAGCGGCAATTGCAATTTTGTTTACGTCACAATACGAGTCGCAGTGATTTCATTACACCCTCTGGTCCTGTTGAGATGAATTCCAGAAACAGCGGTAGCTTTCTCGAGCACTACTTTTTGAGAACTGAATTTTCCCTAGAACACATTACAGGCATTACAATACGATTGCAAATGGCAATGTGTATGTGTAGTGTTCCCAATTCAGCATATGCACCTTTCCGTTGCCCTCGTTTTCTCGCTTCTGTCGAAAGAGTGTATTCCATGAGGAGTCAGCACTTTACTGTGTTTCTTAAGAGACTGCACAGCGTGTCAAAGGGGGGAAAAAAGCTCACGGAGAATGAAGCGGTCGGAATTGCAGGGTTTTTCGTACATTCTTCGATGCTGCACCCTAATAAATTCGAAAATGAAAAATCGAAAAACATCAAATTGTGGGCAAATGGTTTGGCAAGGCGTGTGTGCAAACGCCGAATCGATAGCTTCATTCCCTGCTGAGGAGATGTCCCTAGAGTGGGGAAAACGACCGATTTCCGCTGTTTTCACTAGATTTTTAGTGCATTTCTTAACATTGCGCCCTAATAAAAACGAAAATGAAAAATCGAAAAACATCAAATTGTGGGAATAGAGTTTGGGAAGGCTTGTGTCCAAACGCCAAGTCGATATCTTTATTGCCCGATGAGGAGATAGCTCTGGAGTGCGCAAAAGAAGGCTTTATCCATCTAATTTCGTTATGTTTCTACCAAAACGGAAAAGGGAACGGCAAGAATTGCCTGAAAAATAGTAGATTCAGATGTGTTTCACTGTTAAAAGGCCCGGAGAAAATGAGAGGTAGAAGAAACTACAAACGATATGGATACGTTTCACGATAAATATTTGGGATCAGCAATGAATGGAAGGTAAGAAGCGGCATTTTCCGCAAACCGATTCGTGGGATGGTAAAGGGTCATAGTGAGAGCGCGGAACGGAGCAAAAAATTGATCTGCCACGCAAATGAGGTTTCTTCCCCCATTTGACACGCTGTGGACTGTCCACCAGAGAACGCAACAGGTCCACGGATGGCCAAAAATTCTATAATTCCCATACTTTTTTTTCTGAAGTGTTGGTCCCGAGTGCTGATTGATGGCCGCAATAACTAAGGGTATGGGTCGATTTTTGAAAAAGTTTCAGCCATCCCCAGTTTTTGGGGTCGAAAAAGTCGACTTCCCAGAATGAAATTTCATATAGATTTCCAGGTGTATTTTTACTCGTAGAAAACGAATTTCGATATGCGAAAGCTGGAAAATGCGAAATAAAAATGTTAGACTCGAAAAACCGCTGTTTTGAGTAAAAAGTCGAACCGTTCGATTCGAAAACGTCCGAGGTGCACCTTCTCGATACGATTTTTAGAATATATTATATATACGTAAAAAATGTGCCTATTGCGATAATTTCAGATTTTTAAAAATGGACATATTTGGAGAAAATTTGGCCCGAAGTGCGTGTTAGTGAGCAAATTGGCCAACATAACCTCGTTCTGAAGCCTGAATTTTGAACCTATATAACTATCAGTGCCCGAGAATACTTTCGTATGCTTTGTACAATCATTTGCAAAGCTGTTCAAGTTGAATAAGTATGAATAAATTAATTTTCAAAAAATTTCAAAATTCAAAATTTTAAAACATGCCAAAGATTTAGCAGGGCATAACATCTTCAAAATACATTTTCAGAAGTTCTGTTGAGCAAATTCGTATTGCAGGAGTGAAACTACACCATAATATGTATAATACATATTATTTTGAGATATCGACATTTTTGGTCCTTTTGGTGGGGTCGATAAAAAGTGAAATTTTTTTCGACCCCACCAAAATTTTGGTAACTTTCGTAAAAACAAATGGTAATGTGTACCTAGCACCTAATTCGTTCACAATGGCCTATTTTCCGACGATTGTAGATACCTAGGTTCAAAATTCAGGCTTCAGAACGAGGTAATGTTTGCCAATTTGCTCACTAGAACGCACTTCGGGCCAAATTTTCTGCAAATATGTCCATTTTTAAAAATCTGAAATTTTCACAGTAGACACACTTTTTGACGTAGATTCTAAAAATAGTATCGAGAAGGTGCACCTCGGACGTTTTCGAATCGAACGGTTCGACTTTTTAGTCAAAAAACGGTTTTTCGAGGCTAACATTTTTATTTCGCATTTTTGAGCATTCGCATATCGAAATACGTTTTCTACGAGTAAAAATACACCTGGAAATCTATATGAAATTTCATTCTGGGAAGTCGACTTTTTCGACCCCAAAAACTGGGGATGGCTGAAACTTTCAAAATCGACCCATAGCCTTAGTTATTGCGGCCATCAATCAGCACTCGGGACCTACACTTCAGAAAAAAAGTATGGGAATTATCGAATTTTTGGCCATCCGTGGACCCCTGCACAGTTGTTACGTTTTCTCGTGGAGGGTCTCTTAAATCTCCCCTGCCTATCTAGTATGTTTCAATCTATTCGTAAATCCATGAGCTGACTATAGATCGCAGTCCTATGGTGACTATTATTGCAAACTAAAATTAACTAAAACATACATTAGCCTACGCAGAAGCAGTAGCGGTGGGAGTGGTATATTTGATGACTTACGAAAGAGAAAGAGAAAGAGAAAGAGAGGGATTCACCTGTTTGGCGCATCTTTTCACCGTCGCAATGATCTCATTGTCCGAGGGAAGACGGAGTGTGCAGCCGAGTTTGGCGCATTTAGTCGCCATCACGCACTGCTTGACGCACCCGCCAGCCCTGCGAGCCAGGGCCTTGAAAGATAGAAGTAATGGTGCGGACAGTGTCGACGTCTAGATCATTTGTCTGGAGAGAAATCGTCTAGACGGGTGGGTCTAGACGAAAATGAGGGAGAGGAAACCCCCTCATTATCCCCTCTCATTTCGGGGGAGACCGGCTCGATTCGCGTCGCGGGTTCGACTCTCGCGCGTTGCAGTGATCTTGGTGATTTTGTATTTTGTTGATAACAAGTTATCATATGCCATGAGAGTGTTCTTGCATGATTTTATGGTACTTTGGAACAAATTGAGCGCTATTTCGTGCGGTTGTGATGTCAATGAATTAACTCATGCCGAATTGAGAAAATGAGTCGTAAATGGCCAGCGCAAGCTCTCTCAACGCTCTTCTGAAGGTCGAGAGGTAAGTTCTGATCCAAAATGGTTTACTGGTAAACCAAGTGAATCAGATCATCATATTTTAAATTTTAATCATGGAATTCTATATTTTCAGGATGACGGTTTGCACCGCACGAAATAGCGCTCAATTTGTTCCAAAGTACCATAAAATCATGCAAGAACACTCTCATGGCATATGATAACTTGTTGTCAACAATATACAAAATCAGCAAGATCACTGCAACGCGCGAGAGTCGAACCCGCGACGCGAAACGAGCCGGTCTCCCCCGAAATGAGAGGGGATAATGAGGGGGTCTCCTCTCCCTCATTTTCGTCTAGACCGACCCGTCTAGACGATTTCTCTCCAGACAAATGGTCTAGACGTCGACACTGTCCGCACCATAACAGCATGTTAATAAATTAAATATGGTTAATTAGTAAAATACGGAGGATGGTTAGACGACGAGAATTTTTATAAACTATCAAAACTCGCTTCATATTTGGAGAAGGCCTGCATTCCTTCCGCCATTAGTCCTGATTGCTTGGCGGCGGCTGTAAAAGTTGTCTCGTTTGCCATAAGTACAAACATTTTACGCGCTATCGGGGGCCGTATTAGGAATTGCAATGAATCTCAATACCCGTGGCCTCCCGCATCAAGGCCAGCTCCATAGTCTCGGGGTGGCGACGCGGAAGCATTGCACCCGGAGCATTTGCACATCTGAATTCGGGATGGATTTTTGCATGGAATTATCACACTACTCAATAACAAGAATTAGGAGTTTCGTTCCACGTTTTCAGCATCGCTTACAGACAAAGAAAGAGAGTACTGGACGGGGGTTTATCTAGATTCCAATGTAACCCACACTTGTCCGAAAGCAGCCTTCACGCAGTCGACTCCCCGATAGAACATCGCCTTGTGGTCGAGTACGCACTGTCTGATAATACGAATACTTGGAAATGCGAGAGGGTTCTGAACATCACTTAAAAATAGCCAAGAATCGAGGGAAAGTGTGAAAAAATGAAGAGAAATTAGCCGGACTTGGGACTACCACTCAACCACCTCCCCCTAACCTTCTTGTCTTGCCTTCTCTATTCTCTCCATCTCTATCCCTTCTCATTCATATTTCTGCATCTGATGAAGCACCTATGTGGTGTACGATAAACAAATAAATATTTGGACGTTATTATCAGGATTCCTTATCGGAAAATTCCAAGAATTTTGAAAAAGTGATCGTCGCAACTTGTTATTTTTTCGGATTCTCTCTTTGTTACGTGTTGGAGTCTTACCTGGCGCGGGCGAAGTTGATGCCCACTTGATCAGCATAGCTTCTGCACCTGCAAGCAAAAATCTTTTTTTAAAAAAGATTCCGAAATGAGTTAACAGCATCACGACAGCAATACGAAAGTGATTTAACTTCACGCGAAAAAAGCATATTACTAGCGCTTACTTCTGGGCGCACTGTTCTGCTAGAGCTTCGCCCGTCGCGACGCAGGGTTCGAATTCGGTGGAGCAGACGCATTGACGCTGCATCGCCTGAGCGTCGACGAAGACGAGGAGAAGAGACGAAGCGAAGAGGAAAAGCATCTGAAGAAGCATGTGAAAGGAGGAAGATAAACAGGAGATGCATGACGAAGAGAAGGGCCGACCAAACTATGAAAAGCATCTGAAGCGCCTCATGAACTAGATAAAAGTACTTCTAATAGACAATGACGAATGCAAAAAGACACTTTTAAAGGAATTGATATTGTGAGAAATGTTGTCATTATAGTGCATCTTATATCACATTATTAACACAAAGTACGGTGACGAGGAGAAGGCCAAACCGATTATGAACAGCATCTAAGGAAACATTTGAAAAGAATAAGAGGAAATAAGCAAAGGTGTATTTATGTTGAACCAACTGAGACAGCTCCAAAGCGAAGTATTTATCAAATGATTTCCTTGAATGTCGATGTTATCAAATTATTACAATCAAAGTGAAGTATTTACTGCTTGTCGAGCTGGGAATAATGATAATGAGATTGAAGGGAGGGTCAAAAAAGTGCTTTGACAAAATATTTTAAGCTAACATCTGTTTTGTGATATTCTCGCATTATTTCTACCATGATTTCGGTATTTGTAATGGTGTCAAGTATGGAAACAATGAATGTGAAATTTTCTCCACAACTCGCGATGGTAGAAGGAGATGGTATCAAGTAGGTGAGTCAGAATTCCATGCAACAATAGGAACAGGTTGCAGGAGTTTGCAGTAAATATGTGTTATTCTTGAATGTTATCTAGTTCCTGAATGATCGTCGGCCTTGGCTGGCCATTGGCCGGAACGGAAACATATGAGAGAAATTTGTGTTTACATGTGTGTCACTGCGTTTGATGCCTATCCATAATCTTGATCTGCCGAGAGAAAACTGAAGATGGAATCATGTTCACAATTTCGCAATTGTCACACAATTCATTGAATATTGATGCGGAAGATCCTGACACTTCCAAAGATCAACGAGAGAGTTGGAAGTTAATTATACGGCGTTGTACAAGAATAAGGGGCGCAGGTATTTATCGATGGTTTGAGAATGGAAAAGATGCCTTGGTCACCGGTGTTAACTAGTCACAAGCTCGATTCCCCTTCACATCGTCAGATTCATCCACACCATTATCATAAGTTTACAAAAATTCAAAAAAATAAATGCAAAATAAAATTCCATTCGCAAGTGCGGTTAGAGTTTGATCAAGGCCTCGCCTTGTCTCAGGTTAGCCCGTTGGTGCAGACAGACTGACACACTCGCAATCTTTGGACGAAAAACTAACACGCATTGCATGTTTGTCATAATGCCATCATTAAAGAGATATTGATTTCATGTGACGACTCTGAGGATCAAAGTCCTGGAAAATTCAAATAAATTAGAAAGAATCAACGAATGGGTATATTTTTCTCATCATCGAACGAACTTTCCCTCTTTATTCCACTTGTTATTTGCCGTTTCTGCCTATTTACTTGCTGCGGGCGTATCACATTATCACTCACTCTTCTTGTTTGGTATCAAATCACTGTTTGCGCCCTTCCTACCGATTCGTGTCGCTCAATTCAGCAATAACGATGGAACTAAAGGCAGCCGTCAACCGATTTTTTGGGTGATTTTTTAAAAATAAATTTATTAAATTAGAAGATTATTTCGTGTATCTCAGCCTCAAATCTCCGCGATATGCACTACTCGGTGTTATCGCCCTCTACTCACTGCGAAAACTGATCGAAAAGGCAGCTGCGAGTAAGGTTAGTTGTTGTTGTTGTGGAGAAGAAACTAGTATGGTGACATGTTATTATTGGTCTCAAATGTCCGATGATCGCCAGATCAGATTTAGTTGCAGGTGATTTTATTTTGTAAGCTCTAAATGGTGATCATCTACAGAGACAAGCCTTCCTAGCTGCTCGAATAGCAGTTGCTGCGAAGGAGAGGGATGAGAACATTGAATGGGCGAGAAAAGAGACGAAGTTGGTAGATGATGAGGAGAGGAAGAGAATCGAGGCGATGAACTTCAAGCAACTTAGAGGTCAGCCTATCACCGACTATGGACTCACACATAGAAAAGTAAATTCATGCGCTTCATGCACAGAAAACAGTAAACAACTCTGTGGGTAAGTAACTGTTCGTGATGAAAACATATTTATCGTGTATGAGTTCAATTTTCGTGTTGTTTTCCATCAGATGCCCTCCAATCGGGCAAGGTCACGGCCGAGAGTGTGGTCAGAGTCTACTACGGATTGGCACTGAGAGCTCACGATAAGACCAACTGCCTGACTAACATAATCAAGGTTAGATGGATTAAGAATCCAAGGGGCCTCCTATCGAACGAATTCGGTTTCGATCACCAGACAACAATTGAGAACATTCCAGCAATCTCTGAAAGATGCGATAATGATGGATGAGAAAGCGAAGTATTCTAAATACAAGAAGCCCCGTCTCTTCGGAATGCCTATAAGCATCAAGGAATCAATTGAGGTAGGTCAAGGACAAGAATATGAGAACTGAAGATTGTAATCGATAATTCAGGTCGAAGGGCAGCGTTGCTCATGGGGAGTAGCCAAGTACATCGACACGATCCCGAAGGAAGACTCGTACCCTGTGATGAAGCTGAGAAGCGATGGTAGGATAACTGGTTGAGATTTCCGACTAAAAATTCCTTTATTTCCCTCTCCTTTTATTGTTACTGTTTTAATTGACACATTGACATTGATAAGTATTCCAAAGTTTACTTTACAATCTTGCGGCTGGTGAATTGACATAATCATTACAATAAATTTTTCCCAGGAATGATTCCGTTCTGCCAAACAAACATCCCCACTACATGCATGACATACACCTGCGACAACTCCATCTACGGTGAGTTCATGTTTTCCTTCCTCTCCAGATGTATCGAACAGACTCAAAACACCAACTACTCCAGTACCTGCACAGAGGGTACGCACACTGACAACTATATTTTGGATTTTATGTTGTGTGAACCTGTTCTTTTTGCATCTACATCTACTGAATTCCTCAGGCACGACCACAAATCCGCACTCGTCCTCTCGCTCCAGTGGCGGCTCATCCGGAGGCGAGGGCGCCCTTATGAGCTCTCGTGGATCTCTCATCGGATTGGGATCGGACATCGCCGGATCCATCCGCATTCCCTCCTCGTATTCCGGATGCTGCGGGTTCAAGGTTATTGAGAAATACAATATGCAATGTAAAGAACACTGACGCCTAAATATACGGAATTTGTATCAGTTGCGCTGATAAGGAATTAGATGTTCCGTTTTTATTAGACTCCTCCAGTCGTTATCCTTCAATGTTGATTTCTCCATCGTTCTCATGGTCTCCCTTGGTAATCAAAAGAAATAGTTTAATACTTCTAACAGGAGATGCTAATGAAAGCTCATTCAACGGGCGGAATTCCGACTGAGATTGTGCAGAAGTGGAACAATAGCGTCCTTGCAGCCCTCGCCCACTCGCTTCTCCACTCTCCAATGGCGAGAACCGATTCCATGGCGTCCCATCTGCATCCCCACCGAGGGACCACTCGCGCAGGATCCACATGCAATCGTGGAGATTCTGAGGTGAGTACGAGACGAGATAACAAGACTTAAGATTTCGAAATTTGGAAGACTGCGACGCTTAGCGGTCTTCTTGCCTTCCCCAATAATTACCAACCCTACTAGCCACAGCAGAAACGTAGCGTATCATAGTCGATGAGGATTCAAGGATGTGAATTTCAGATCGATTTGGTCCGATCGCTTCATTTCCAGCCAGGATGCTCTGAGTGTTCCAATTGACTTCAGAGAGGATCTGTTCAATGAGGGCACTAAATATCGCATAGGTAATGAATAACTATGCTGTTCATGTCACATTTCCGTTTCATTTGCCACCAAGATGTGGAATCGTATTGAATGTACCGCTAAGCCATCTGCAATTCTAATGTGCCTTCGAGAAATATATGGTAAAAAATTGAGTACTTTAGTCATCCACAGGTTTCTACACATCTGACGGCTACATCGATCCACTGCCTGGCAATCAACGAGTCGTCAAGGAGGCAGTTGAGATGCTCAGAGGAAAAGGTATGCACATATTGGATTCCTCTCCTCATTGTGGAATTTCCCGTAATAGTATTAAAGCAATATTAAGGCATTTCATGCACGCAATTCACTTCATATACGAATATTTTGGAGCAGAAATCTCGATAAAGAATAATTCGAAATGATTTATGGGAAATATCTCCAGGTCACGAGCTCGTCCCATTCTCCCTCGGAGACATCGTGACGGAGACTGCCAGAGGCCTGTTCGCAACCATTCTCATGGACGGAGGAAAGCAACCCTCCAAGATTCTGAAAGACGTGCGTTTTACGTTTCAGGGATGACTTAGTAGTTAACTGTCTCGTTGTTTTGTGTGTTCTCTCTTGCGAAATCACGCATACTATAATTCAAATTGCTTACTGTATCTTATCCAGGAACCGCTGTCCCCAATCATGGCGCCACTGTTACAATTCCATCTAATGTGCAGCTGTGTAAAGGTGGGGAAACTGTGAGTAGAGTTTAGATATAATTTCTGCTCCAGAAATTCTGGGGGTGGTTCTTCAAACTGTGTGGAGATGGAGCCACAGCGGACTTCTTCCTTAGCCAGTCAAAAAGAGCCATTGGTGAGATAATCAGTAATATTGTATATATATATTTACATGAAGACCATGATAAGTCAGGCTATATCGTCTAATCATATCCAGCTCCAGCTGACCATAGTCGCGGTCTGCTTGTGCGCTCACAGATTCTCCAAATCAGTAGAATCCGAGTCCTCATCTGAGCATCTATTGCCTGATATATCTGACATTAATATATTGATTTATTGATTGATTGCAGATGTGCAGGCGGGCATCGACCGAATCTACACGTGCCGCAAGCGACTCGTGCAGAAGATGAAGGACGAGCGGATCGACCTCATCCTCTGTCCCTCTACCGTAATCACTAAATGTCAATCGCAAAGTGTCACAACCATAAACTGTATCTATCGCAAATCTCTCAAAAGAAGATTCACACAATAAGCGATATCCTAATTCGAAAACAAAATGGTAAATTTTTTGTTATCAACCAGGCGAGTGCTACGGCACTACGTCGGATGAGAACTATGATGCCATGCCGCCTGTGATATATATAAGGCGGCATGACGACATAGTTCTCATTCGACCTAGTGCCAAATAATCTCTCTCAGATCTGTCCTGCGATGCCGCACGCGCTGCCCAACCAGATTCCCTTCACTGCCGTCATGGCTACGATGTTCTGGAATGCGATGGAGTTCCCCGCTGGAGTGGTTACGGTAGATTATTGGCATGTAGCAGTTACAGTAACCGCAATGTTCCAGACGGAATCCTGGACTGAGATGGACGAGGTGGCATTGGAGAGGTACCCAGAGAAGGGATTGGTGGAGCGGGGCATCAAGAGGGCATGCAAGGTTAGTGCATCTTGAGGTTATTTCACCGTGAGCACATAATTCTCTTATAAACTAATCAAATGAATAACATTGGCAATAACACTTCGGCAGACAAATCAATGAGCGCACGTTATTCATTGCAGAATAGTGTCGGCCTTCCTCTGTCAGTGCAAATCGTCGCCCCTACCTTCAGGTATCCACTATACATTATGCTGTCATAGTCGGCACTTTCTGAGAGGTCGCTCCGGTTCTCGCACTATGTCGCCTGTGAAGAGACTGACCATTCAGCTTTGACCGATGAACATAGAGCTCCAGATGCAATAATTAAAGTTACCCCCAACACCCGTGAAAATATTTGAATTCGTGCCTGATCACGGCAAACAGTGTGACAGAGTAAGAACAAACAAGAGAGCGAGCGTGATCAGGCACGAGTACAAGTTCAAATAATTTCATGGGTGTTGGGTAACTTAAAGTAATTCTAGAGACGAGATGGTCCTGCGTGCGATGGTCGACCTTTTCGATGCGGTCAAGAAGTGAGAAAACGACTGAGCTAAGTAATTCCGAGGCATTGCAAGGGCGTTTTTCTGAATAAATATCACGTATTCAATAAACAAGTAGTATGTATCTGCTCCAGTTGAATCGCTAATCCCACGCATCTGGCAATGATACTAATCATCGTTCGTTGCATATTTAGCATTTCACTAAAGTATATTTTATCCAAACAAAAAGTATATTTTATCCAAACAAAACAATTTGCATCAAAGAACCCATAAAACACGAAATTAACACATACTAAGTAATCACGATCTCACAAATAAACGAAAATGCAGTTGGAACTTATCAAGTCATTCTACCCATTACATATCCTCACATACAACTTCTATAAAGTGACTATAGAGAGGGAAAAAATTAGGTATGGGATTAAAGAAATAAGCGAAAATTGAAAACAACGAGTGAGTAGAGAAAGGGTTAGATCAACTCCATCCACCTTCGGAGATATTTTATGGTCGGGACTCTGTCGATGTTACCGTAGGAGGCGATCGAGAAATTCGATGCGAATCGATCTGCCGCCTCTTCCACTTGAGAGGCAGTGACCTGCAAAGCGAAATTTTGAAGTTTCTTGAAATTGACCAAACACTGACTAAAAGGGAACAAAATACTAGCACAAAACGATAAATGTAAAGAAGGTAATACTAAATAACGATACATAAACCTTCATAATATCTACCGTAATTCGTCTCTTACATTATCGATCGCGGCAAGAACGGCGTCCTTCTTCGCACCGGCGAGAATTTGCTTCGATCGTCTCATCGCCACGTTGCCCAAATGTTCCTCCTTTCTTTAAACGATAGCGAATTATTATCAGGTTGGAACAAAAGTTCTGTCCGATTTCAATATTTTGGTTTTCTTACATTCAACATCCTTCCTTTTCGACCGATTTTCAAATGGTTGATCTCACACAATAAGTGATCCAACACTCTGTATATCGCACATTTGTACAGCTCTATAACATCGGAATTGTGGTCGCAGTGCGAGGCAAAAGTCACCGTAATAGGCAACTGGGCTATTAATTTCTCCGAGTTCCAATCTATCGGTCTGAGAGATAGTGCCAACCGTATTATATTTTTGGAAAGTGCCATGGTCGTGTATTACAGCAGCAACTTAAAATGAATTCTAACACGAAAGGCCAACTTCAAAAATGCACCAATTGGCCAATACTGATGTCCTGGACATGACGTCAGATGAATTTATCTACCGTGCATTCAAATAGTTAGACTTAGAGATTAAAACATATTGAAAATGTATAGATCCGGCCCTGTTCAGCACATTATTTTGGATATGTAATTGTGCGATCCTCCTGTCACAAGCCAAAATTTATTTAAAAATTGATGCCCCAAATTCAATATTAAAATCGGCATATTTTACCAGTTACTGTCTCACATACAGTTGATCAGCTCGTTATTTTGTGATTACATGCTGAACCTGACCCTACCCTATTACATTGTGGCTTGGGTAAAATGGGTGATAGGTACTTTTGGTAGAGAAGCAATCCTAGCCTGGCACCAAAAGTCGGAATTTTGCATGTTTCGCAAGTATAATATGTTTTTGAAAAATCACAATTTTGAGAAAGATGAAGATCAGTTCAGCTAGACTTTTCTAATGTGTGAATGACGCAATAGTAGTACACTATATCGCCCATATTCTAAGGACTGTCAGTTTGATTATCGGGACGGGAATACTAATCGATTGAACAGCTCCATCACTCCATCTTACTCTTTGTTCCTCATGTAATTCGGAAAAGGTATGAATCAACCCCACCATTCAACCTAGGCTTAGAAAGTACTAGTCATGGCCTTCTCAATAGTATATGTGAAGTTGCCCCACGATTTTTCTCTTCTGCAAAATAGTGATCGAAACACTTTTTTTAAAAAAATCCGAAACTTGGTTTGATGACAATCATCCTGACCTCATCCTGACCGTCCTGACATCCTGTCATGACATCATCCTGACCGTATACCCTGAGTCGCTTATTTGATCTGAACATATGTAGGGAATGTTCAAGTCTTCCAACTAATTACGCTACTGAGTTAGCTCAATGCGATTTGAGATGAGAATTTTACGCGACCTCAAACGTCGTTCACGAAATCGGACAGAACTTATGTTCCAACCTAATAGTTGAAAAATCTAAACAAAACAAATACTACGTTGAATTCTATGATTGTGCATAAATAAGTATTGGTACAGCAAAGTGATTTGCGTTCGTTCCCTCTCCCACCTGATCAAGCGCGATTTGGCGCGCTGCTTTGCATCCTCGAGATTGCCGACTTGGAAAGTCTTGAGCTCGCGCATCACTCCCTTCACCACATAAGCAACGCACGATGGAGATGCCTTCTGTACGAGAGATAGTTGAGTTTTAAATATTCCTTCATTTTTATTTGATTCTGCAGTGTCGAACTCTTTGTTTATCGGGAAAGCGTTGATGGTACAAATTTGAACTGGAAAACCGCAATCTTTGGAACTGGTTATTGGGAACATATTCCTTGGATCTGGTCGTTTTGGAATGTTATTTTTGGAACTGACCGTTTTGAAACTTTAATCCAGTTTTTAATTAATTAAAAATAATCTAATATTTTCACAACTTTTTGTATCCAAGCGTTCTGTATGAGATATTACATATTTCCTATTTTCATAATCTATTATGTAATAACCAGCTCCACGAAGAATCTTTAGAAACGAACAATTCAAAAAAAAATCCAAAACGACTAGTTCCAAGGAAATTTTTTTTAAAAACGACAAGTTCCAGAAAAAATGCTCTGAAACGGTGACTTGAAATAGTAACTCCAACTTGTACCATCACCGGAAAAGCCAAATAGCCAGTAGCAAAAGCCATGCTCAGTATTTCGCATAAATCGCTTCATATCTTACTCACAATCTTGACTTGAAAGAGTCCATTTCCCTCGAACGATTGCTGGCTGCACCAATGACAGCGTCACCGTACTTGACAATATCTTAATAATCATATATCATGCGACATGATAAGAGTATTAGGAGTAAATATTATAACAACTTATAAGCATGATAATACGATGCCATATCTAGACAATTCATTTATATCATTTTTATCTCAATTTAATTCATTGCCAATGGTGGTAAAGTTCTCCGGAAAACTGGAAAAACGAAGTGTTGTCCAAAGGATGGCTGACTTTGCCGCATCACTTTTTTCCGGGTTGGAATTTAAAATTACTGTCGCTTTTCGCCATCACAACCCGAAACCAACCGGAAAACGCGCCAGTGCCGCCCACGAGCATATTGGATTGCATTTTGAAGTAGCCGAGTGAGGCTTTTAGCACATCCTGCACTGCGAGAGCCTGCGTGTCGTTCGCTGCCGCGCCCTGACCGGCTGTAAAAGAACAATTATAAATATACAAGACTAACTAGCATATTCATCTCAAATGTACTCTCTCCCCTCCTCGCACTCTTCATAGTGTTCACAAAACTGGAAAAGCAGCATACAAACATGCAATATTGTTGATAAGATTGATGGAAATAGTAATAAAATAATTGAGAATAGTACATTTTTGGGGGGAATGCCGCCCACCGAGGGCGGGAAATTTTGAAGAACTGTTTTCACACAAAACAGCAAATTACTTACCGATGACGACGTACGCCGAGTCGCATTCTGCGTCCCTTCTCCATTCGCCTCCGACATAGCGTGCATCTTCGACAGGAGCAGTAGTCTTCTATAAGTTGTTGACTTGGTCGCTTACTTTTGGATGTTGAATATTCAAAAACAAATATAACAAGATATCATAAATGAAGAACCAAAATACTGAAGTTCAATATTTTTGATTCGTGAAAACAAAATAAGCATTTTTGGAGAGTCGTTCACCCTGCTCTCGGGAACATTCGTCTCTCCGAATTCGCACAGTTTCTCGTGGTCAACGTTGACTCCATAGAGAACGGCCTGACTGGCGACCATGCGAGTAGAGGCGAAGTGACGGATCAATGCATCTATAAGATGGGTTACTGAGCACGATACATTTTGGGTACTCCGGGTTTGTGGGACGTGCTTCGAGGTACGGGGGGAATAAAACACGGGTTCAACAAATGAATATTTCTAATTAATGATCTGTTGTCAACTTATAAATGATACATAGCTTCTACGAAATCGGAAATATTCAATGGCGTACCCGTGTACTTCATACGGGCAGTGTAAACTTTCGAGCGAGTTGAATGCGAGAGCGAGACGCTGTTCCTGCAAACAAACATAGATTGAAGAAAATAGGATGAAGTCTAGAATTGAAATTGTCTTAAAATGGATTTTTTTGTCTATAACACAGGTATCATGCGTCAGTGGCGGTGTCCTGGAACATAGTTTTAAACGCATTGCCTGATATGGCAAATGGATCTCGGCTAACATTTTAAGTTCCGAACCCCTTTGTTAACACTGACTGATGATGCTAAGTTTCGTGAGATTCTGATACAATTATTTTCGCATATGAAAGCATAATAGGAAAAAAATAACCTTGAGATCTTCGCTATGAATTGGTGATATATTCCAAAAACAAACCCGAAAGCGACACTTCTCACGCCGTCTACGGGCAAAGGATATACAGGCGGTCGTTGACTATCGTTTGTCGACAGCATCTGCACTTGACTCATAAAAATTGTATTTATATACTCTTGATCAGCATTATTCTGGCACTTTCCCCGGCATTAGTTGTGACTAATCTGCCTATAATTTTTTTTTTAAATCAAAAAATGCATACACCACAATCTAAGATGGAGTGAATACGCGGCCGGGACACAGTAAACGTAGAGGAAAGTTCCGTCACTAACCGGCAGATTGTTCCAGTCCTTGAAAGAACCAAAACTTCCGAGAAGTTTAAAAGCCGGCTGTGCGAGGTGACGAGGCACGGAGATGCGAATTCCAAAGTAGTCAGTAGTGAGGAAGGTCTGAATTGCAAGGAAGTCGTCGGATACAGTGCCACACAACATGTTCAAGCGATTTAAATGGCACACATATTTGATATATATTTTTCATGTCTGTGATATTTTAGTCAAGATAGGAATACAAAAGATTTAAAAACGTATTTAAGCCCTCCTATGAGTAAATTTATTGTTGTACATAAAAAAAGTCGTACAGAAAAGTAGCTCTCGGAAGCAGCAGTCGCATGATTAAGTTCGTTGTCTGTGTTCTTCCATCCGGCATATATAATACCTCTGCAATTATAAAGCTCTACAATTCTTAAAATTGAAACAAATTTATTTTGATCATCTTAAAAGTGGACCATCAACCACAAAGCAAATGAACGTTTTTTGTATTTTATGTAATAAGAACGAACCGTCATGAATTGAAAGCCAAGTTCAGTCCGTATAAACACCTTCTCAGGCACTATAACAATTATCCCAACGCTTACTTGATTAAGCATACGAGGCCTTGCTGCTCTCTGGTCTCATATCGCGTGCCGGCACGATACGTCAGCATCTTCAACATATTATTGTAACATTCCGTAAGAAACGTCAATCTGGCGACTATGATAGCACAATTGCGCTCGTCGATAAACAAGAATCATCTTCAACGTGTTTATTTCGAATTTGCTACGTAAATCAGACGTCAATGCTAACACAACAGATCATGGGAATAAACAAGAAAATCAAGATAAACATACGAGATGGGCTTGGTCACTACGTGGAGGTCGTCGAAGATGCTCTGCGGAAGCGACGATGAGGCCAGAGGGAAGCTTCGCCAACTGCTCCTGAACATCAATCTTTCGGCGCTTTCATAGTATAAGAAATGCATCGTGAGAGATGCGGAAGGTACTTCGCATGTCGCCTAATTCAAACTTCAGCGAGCATTTTTAGATGTAGTGGGTAGCATCCGCTTCGAGAGCTTTCGTTTCTCCTGGCCATAGAGCATGCGACAGAATTTACCCTCTTTTTCTGCACGAACAATGGCAATTCGGTTCGCAGAATGGATTATTCATTATCAAATGGATAGCTCAAGCCGCCGCAACGCGCGTGCAATGCACTAAAAAATATGGATTATCCCAACCCAAATTGAATATTCAAAATGGTATCTGATAGTTTGGATAATTGATCTCACCGCGCGCGATGCGATGCGCCGAATTAGATTATCGGTATACAATGGGCCATGCTTACTCTACGCATTCTTAGATCTCAGATCGTAGGTCAAATAATTCGTGTTTTACACATTATGATATCGCCAAAAGTTGGAAAACCACGTCGGCAAAAATGTATGAGTTAATTCGCGAGCAGAGCGAGCGAATTTTTTCTCGAAAATACGCCAAAAAGCGCGACGGCAAACGGGAATTTGCATGTCGGCAAGAATGATCGAGCAAAACCTATTTGACGTATGTCTCAGATCTCGTTGCATGGTACCAATTAGCTTAACAGTACCTTGATTTGCACCGGAGCACTGTGTCCGATGGTGTGCACACGTCGGACTGCCACACGGAACAGCATCGATCTGGAAAACCGTGCCAATTAAAAGAAATTAAAATTAGAGCAAATATTGTAATATTCGAATGCGGGAAATACATAGGTTCAAGTAAAATCCATTGGACGCATACCAAAGTTAATGTCACCAAAATCGAACGTTTACATGAAATGTCATTTACCCGAACTGGGAAAGAAAATTTAGAAAAAAAGGACAATTGAAAAAAATTAGCGCAGAAATTTTAATATTCGATTGCTGGAAAGAAATCGATTGAAATAATATCCACTGGACACATACCAAAGTGAATGCAACACCGATCGAAAGTTCACGCGAAATTCGTTTTATCCAAAAAAAATTACAAAACAAACACATAGTAAACACAAATTAACAACTCACAGTGTGTAACTACATGATAACGTCACATCACCTTCTTGGAACACGTAAAGTATATGCTAGTAGTAAAAATAAGTTGGTGTAAATAAGGATAAATACGACAAACTATTCGAGAAAATATGTTAACAAGACAACAATAGAAAGTATGAGGAAAGGCTTAGATCGATTCCATCCATCTCCGGAGACTGCCTCTGCGGGGGGACATTGTCGATGTTGCCGAGAGCGGCGATGGAGATATTCGATACGAATCTAGATGCTGCAGCTTCCACTCGAGATGCGGTCACCTGCAATTAACTCACATAATCTCGTGCCAAAAACAAATACAATGAAGCAATTATGTCATCGGATTATACCGTCTACTAATCATATCGCTCACATTATCGATCGCTGCAAGCACTGCACCCTTCTCCCTTCCTGCGAGGAGTCGTATCGATCGCTCGAGCGCCTCGCGCGAAGGTGCCCGTTCCGCCTCGTTTCCGAAAACACTTATATTTTTCAATTTCATTGTCCACATTTTATATATCTAACCTGACGATATTCAATTTGGCGCGCTGCTTTGCATCCTCGAGATTGTCGACTTGGAAAGTCTTGAGCACGCGCACCACTCCCTTCACCACATCAGCAACGCACGACGGAGACGCCTCCTGTAGGAGTTTTTTTTTATTTTACTCCGTTATCATGTAGAGTTGCATCTCCCTTGCAATTTCTAGTGAAAGATTGATCCGAAAAAAATCGAATAAAGATTTCCACGAAAGCTCCATATTTCACTCACAATTTCGACTTGTATGAGTCCCTCTCTCATGAAAGATTGCTCACTGCAACCAACGAATGCGTCACCGTATTTGGCAATATCTGCGCAAGAAAATTCCTTTCACGTGACAATAGTATTTTTGCAACGAAATTCAATGTAAAAAATGGTAAAGTTCTCCGGTAATTGTTACTACAGATTTGAACGATTCGGACTATAAAATTCATTTCAGTTGTTGTCATCACCACCTACCGGAGAATTCTCCCATGCCGTCAACGCGCACATCGGAGCGCATTTCACAGGAGCCGAGCGAGGCTTTTAGCACCTCCTGCACTGCGAGAGCCGAAACGTCGTTGGCCGCCGCGCCCTGACCACCTGTAAATAAATATTCATAAATATGCAAAATATAACTAGCTTATAAATGTATAGTGATATCCTCTCTGTTATATCCCTATCTAGCACCTTCCCACATTAGCACCCTGTCAGTGACCTAGCTAAGCTCCGCCCACTCTGGAGGAGAGACGAGGCCACGCCGAGTCTCATTGAGTCAGAGTGAGAGCGAGACGAGAGATAGGTGGTCTAGGACGCGTTAGGAAGTTAGGAGACGTAGGGAGTTCCCACCTTTCATTGTAATATTAATCGTATGATAATAATCTATATTATTCCATTCTTGTGCTACTGTTACACCATACCCCAATACTCACCCCTCACATCTAAGTAGGTACATAAACCATAGCCGTTTCAGACTTCCTAGGGTGAATCCCCTGAGTGCCATAAGCCCCTTGGCACTTGGATTGGGTTCACATAGGATGGACATATCCTGGTTTATTACGTGGAGGTCTTGGATTGTGAATTTCCCCCGTAGTATTCAGTTCTTTTTTAATTGTATTTTCTTCATTTGGTTGTACTAGTTTCGCAATACCCCCCCCCCCCTTATACTCCTTTACTATCCCTCCCAAGCCAATGCATAACTTCACTCGAAGTGTACAATTCGTTTGTTGCGCGCATAGCTTATTCCGGTAGTAGATCAAACTACATCCCCTCCTAATCCTGCCATTGTTTTCGCATTTGGTCGTAACTATATTTTGTGTTGTATTGTTGTAGATACCGGTTGATAGTGAAATTTAGGTCCGTTTCCTACGGTATCTAGTGCCGGATACATTCTATTCATTGCTTACTTAGTATATTGTTACGACATCTCGTGATTGTATCGAATACGGTTTTTCCTAGTCCCATGCAAATTCATTAGTCTGTCCCTCTTGTCTTTGCTCTAGGTTTTAACGTGTTGACGCTCCGCCCTACATTCAGATTTTTGATCAAATCAAGTGAGGTTCAGGCCTTAGATGTTCCAATAGCTTGATGCACACGTGTGCCTAGTTTAACAATCGAATTGACTAGAAGATTCGTCATGATCACGATTGTCCCCCGTTACCATGGTTTACTGGTTGTTTAGAAATTGCCCACTCTTCATCCCGCCTTCTTGGGTTTACAAATTACTCATTTTCCTCTAGGAACCAAACCCCCTCGATCCCATTAGACTACACTCTAGCGTCAATCAATACTTGAGAATGTGAACAAATGAGAACGATGTGAATATTCTGCTCGTGGTTGAGTTGTCTGATAGATCAAATTTAGCGACCCATAGTACAGAGCTGCTTACTTATGAGTACTTCCTTTGCTTCTACCATTGCTTAGTGTTATTTTCTTGACTATTCACTAAGAGTTCGCTCTGTTGTGTTTGATAGAAGTATCTCACTCTTGTCAATTCCATGTTGCAAGTGACTTACAAGTAGTAATAATGAACGCTACTCCTATGTACTCGCTTTTCCCCATAGTTTGTTTCGTTAGAGATTCAAATCTCTATCCCTTTTCGTGTGCTCTGAATGTAGGTAGTGACCACCATTATAAGGTCTGTGAATTGTCTTACTGTAGGTCATCTCTATCCCGCCATCCCATTCCCATTCCCGCAGTGACACATCAGCTGTCCCTCCTGGATAATCCCCTCACCCATCGATTAGCAGCTGTGCCTAAAGAGCAGAAGGCCACAGTTGCGAGATGAGCCTGACATGACGTAAGACCCCCCATCTAATAAAACCATTGTATTCGATCGCTTTGGACCCTGGAAAGCTTCCTGGCGCGAACCGAAAACCAATGCCTCCAACTCTCACCATTCATTTGGAGAGCTCTTACTCTCTCTCTCACGTCGACAATTCTAATGAATCGTAGTGCGTTCACCCCATGTTCAGAGCAAGGACAAGTGACATCACTGTTCGATTTCACTAGTTGAGTCGTAGTCGCCCTTCCTACAACATCGACAGGACGACACCCTCCTCCATCTCTGGCGACTGAGTAAGATCGATATCGGGAATGCGCTTGGCAGCCAGCCTCAGTAGCGCAACCAATGTCGTATCAAACTCGTCCAAGAGATCAAGGAGCAGGAGTGGCTGAAGGACATCACTCAGTTTCGAACAAGCACTGTCGAGCTGCTGCGAGAGACAATCGATTCCTTCACCACTCTCATTCGCCTTCTCCTCTCACCTCTCTTCCTCATCCCTTCTCGTCCTTCCCCAACCATCGGAGTAATGTATCTTCTCACCCCTCTCATCACTCGCCCGCTGGCAGATCTTCACATCTCTCAAGATGGATTATCACCCCTGGCAATGCTCTCCCATTCGCAGTGGATTAGCACTCCATCTCACTCTCCCTCGTCGGCGGCGTCCTTTGCCACGACAGGAGAGTGATCCCTGCCAGAGGGAACTATGGACTCAAAAGAGAGATTGGAAGAGAAGAAGAGACAATCAGAGAAAGAGAGAAGGAGTCATATCTCCCGCGTTCTACCATCTCGCCCTCCTTCCTCACTTCTTCTTCTGCCCTCGAATCGTTCCGCCCACTTTCGCCACTGCCTCATTCGCTCTCAGTCTTCACTCGTCATCGATTTGGAGTGGTCGTCCTGCGCTTGCAAAAGCTGCAATAACTACCACTTACCTCGTCTCTGCTAACATCGTCCACTCGTCTCTCTCAGAAGAATGTACAGCGCTTTTCGGAGCTGCTAATCGTTCCCACACATCTCATTCCATCCCTGACATCGACAATGGAAGAATCGGAGAGAAGCATTTGGGTGAGACGTACCAGCGAAGATGATCAAGAATCAGTGACTGAGTACTTCATTGATGCTGTCAGTGCCGGATCACCAACCGAAGTGCCGATACCGATAGATGCCAGAAGTACTTGACAATGTGATCCTTGTCGAGGCAAGTACCACAATGGACAACTGAATTGCGGAAAGACTGGTTATCACAAGTGAAGGAACTTTGAGACCCGGGCAGTCGAAGAGGAGCACTTCGCTATAGTCCATAGGCTGTAGAAGAACTCAGGAAGAGCGAACTAAGATCAGGAGTACCCAAGGACTTTTCCTCTTCTTTGCAATTATCCTACCCGTTTCACTCTACTCTGCATGCCATCTATCTCAACTGGCTGCCACATCGACATCGATAGTGAGGATTTCAAGCACGAGTGGCGGTTTTTTCACCTGCCTCCACACTGTGCTACCCTCAAGTCGACCTTCGGTGCAATACGAGCCCCGACGTTGGAAGAATTCAAGGAATCAAGATGAGTACAAGAGCAGTAGCATCGCCTCTATCATTACACAAGACATCTTCATGAGAATTCTTCACAATGGATTTTTCCGGATGATATTTTCATTCGAGAAGACTGCTACGGACACCATCAGCGCAATGTCCAGACGACGAGGAGGACTGAGGATCGACGACCGACGACGATTACGATGACGGGACGAGACTGGAGACGTGTTCGTGCCGGACCGAAGAAGGAGAATTCTACGATGTGCACTCCTGGTAAGTGCACCCGTTAAATTGTAAATAATTCTTGTGTCATATTTTATAGTTTTATTGTATAACTTAATTTGCATTATTTACTCATCTCATTCAGTGTTCATTCTTTTATCACCCATTATTCTGCCCATAACATTTCACTAAAAGTTTTTTTTTCCAATTTTTTTTAGAACTCATAACCTGAATATTATTTTTTTTTCAACCCATCTCCCTCATCCATTATCCCACCCCATTTCTTTCTTTCAATCACATTTTTTCATATGCCTCGCAGGAGCTTCGGCTTCTAAGGGTGTATGATGTTATATCCCTATCTAGCACCTTCCCACATTAGCACCCTGTCAGTGACCTAGCTAAGCTCCGCCCACTCTGGGGGAGAGACGAGGCCACGCCGAGTCTCATTGAGTCAGAGAGAGAGAGCGAGACGAGAGATAGGTGGTCTAGGACGCGTTAGGAAGTTAGGAGACGTAGGGAGTTCCCACCTTTCATTGTAATATTAATCGTATGATAATAATCTATATTATTCCATTCTTGTGCTACTGTTACACCACACCCCAATACTCACCCCTCACATCTAAGTAGGTAGATAAACCATAGCCGTTTCAGACTTCCTAGGGTGAATCCTCTGAGTGCCATAAGCCCCTTGCCACTTGGATTGAGTTCGCATAGGATGGGCATATCCCGGTTTATTACGTCTCCCAGGAAAACAATCGTTAGTGTTCGTAAATATCCAAAAGTAGCACAAAAATATTCAAAGAAATCCGCTGATCCTGTCACTAAAATTGATGGATAGGGTGCGGAAATATTTAAGAACAGTACATTTTTGAGGGCCCTGAAATTTAAAAAAATAAAGCTTTGTTGAGAGTAATCGGCGACTCGTATACCGATAATGACATAAGCCGAGTCGCATTCCGCTTCTCTCCTCCATTCGCCTCCTACGTAGCGCGAATCTGCTGCAGGAGTTGCACGCTTCTATAATATACTAGCTTGCTTCCTATTAGAGCTCAAATTTTGCACACAAATAATATAATGTAACATTATAAAAACGTGATTCACAAGTTCTCTTACCCTGCTCTCAGGCACGTGTTCTTCTCCGAATTCGCTCAGTTTCTCGTGGTCGACGTTGACTCCATAGAGGACTGCCTGATTGGCAACCATGTGAGTGGAGGCGAAGAACCGGATCAACGCGTCTACACGATGTGTACAGGGTATAAGGTCGTGAGATAAGCTGCCGCCGGACGGTGCATAATAGGAGTTCAGGGGCGGTATTCTTTCCTCAATTTCGGCCAAGCCGAAATTAATTTCGGCTTACCCAATTTCATTTCGCCAGCCGCATTTTGAGTGAGCGGCGGTCGAAAATGATTCGGCCTCGCCGAAATCGAAATTTTCGGCAGATTGACCGCAAATTGATTAGTTTTTCGTCACAATATTTCGGCGCTCTATTTCGAAAGCCGAAAAAATTAGGGAGAGAACAAAGGAATTTCGGCAGGATTTCGGCGGAGATTTGTTCGATGGTTAGTAGGTAAATCATTGTGCTTTTAAAATATTTCGCGAAAATAGCTATTTAGAAAATTTAGGTAAGGCTCTTTTATTACACACACACACACACACACACATATATATATATATATATATATATATATATATATATATATATATATATATATATATATATATATATGCAATTTCTTTTGCGAAATAACGTGGTACAAAATGAAAAATGGAACATAGGTTAATTACGATTAAAATGGCGAATGACCGAACCAAAAATGTAGAGTTACTCCTTAAAACGTACTCAATATACATTAGACCGATTATGGAAAGCGCTTCTTCCGCTTTCAATCCATGCCAAAATAGGGATAAAAAAGAACTACTTCACAAGACGTATATTTATGCGCTATTTTAATCACACTTGGAAAACATGCCCTCCGCTTTCGATCGCAATAAGAAACAAGGCATTGAGTCCCAGGAGAAGCGTAGAAAGGCGATCGATATGAGAGTAGCCAATAATCTCATTAGAGGCAAATATAGTATTTCCAACCGGAAACCCCATTATTTCAAAATTTACTACACTCAAAACGGCATGTACTTCAACAACCCTGGATCGAACGTCAACTATAGACATAATAGTTTCTTTCCAAGAGCTGCAAGGCTTTTAGTTAACAACGAGAATCAAACCAGTTCCCTTGAGTAGTTTACCCTCCCGTATTACCCAGTCATTCGCCATTTTAATCGTAATTAACCTATGTTCCATTTTTCATTTTGTACCACGTTATTTCGCAAAAGAAATTGCATATATATATATATATATATATATATATATATATATATATATATATGTGTGTGTGTGTGTGTGTGTGTGTGTGTGTGTAATAAAAGAGCCTTACCTAAATTTTCTAAATAGCTATTTTCGCGAAATATTTTAAAAGCACAATGATTTACCTACTAACCATCGAACAAATCTCCGCCGAAATCCTGCCGAAATTCCTTTGTTCTCTCCCTAATTTTTTCGGCTTTCGAAATAGAGCGCCGAAATATTGTGACGAAAAACTAATCAATTTGCGGTCAATCTGCCGAAAATTTCGATTTCGGCGAGGCCGAATCATTTTCGACCGCCGCTCACTCAAAATGCGGCTGGCGAAATGAAATTGGGTAAGCCGAAATTAATTTCGGCTTGGCCGAAATTGAGGAAAGAATACCGCCCCTGAACTCCTATTATGCACCGTCCGGCGGCAGCTTATCTCACGACCTTATACCCTGTACACATCGTGTAGACGCGTTGATCCGGTTCTTCGCCTCCACTCACATGGTTGCCAATCAGGCAGTCCTCTATGGAGTCAACGTCGACCACGAGAAACTGAGCGAATTCGGAGAAGAACACGTGCCTGAGAGCAGGGTAAGAGAACTTGTGAATCACGTTTTTATAATGTTACATTATATTATTTGTGTGCAAAATTTGAGCTCTAATAGGAAGCAAGCTAGTATATTATAGAAGCGTGCAACTCCTGCAGCAGATTCGCGCTACGTAGGAGGCGAATGGAGGAGAGAAGCGGAATGCGACTCGGCTTATGTCATTATCGGTATACGAGTCGCCGATTACTCTCAACAAAGCTTTATTTTTTTAAATATCAGGGCCCTCAAAAATGTACTGTTCTTAAATATTTCCGCACCCTATCCATCAATTTTAGTGACAGGATCAGCGGATTTCTTTGAATATTTTTGTGCTACTTTTGGATATTTACGAACACTAACGATTGTTTTCCTGGGAGACGTAATAAACCGGGATATGCCCATCCTATGCGAACTCAATCCAAGTGGCAAGGGGCTTATGGCACTCAGAGGATTCACCCTAGGAAGTCTGAAACGGCTATGGTTTATCTACCTACTTAGATGTGAGGGGTGAGTATTGGGGTGTGGTGTAACAGTAGCACAAGAATGGAATAATATAGATTATTATCATACGATTAATATTACAATGAAAGGTGGGAACTCCCTACGTCTCCTAACTTCCTAACGCGTCCTAGACCACCTATCTCTCGTCTCGCTCTCTCTCTCTGACTCAATGAGACTCGGCGTGGCCTCGTCTCTCCCCCAGAGTGGGCGGAGCTTAGCTAGGTCACTGACAGGGTGCTAATGTGGGAAGGTGCTAGATAGGGATATAACATCATACACCCTTAGAAGCCGAAGCTCCTGCGAGGCATATGAAAAAATGTGATTGAAAGAAAGAAATGGGGTGGGATAATGGATGAGGGAGATGGGTTGAAAAAAAAATAATATTCAGGTTATGAGTTCTAAAAAAAATTGGAAAAAAAAACTTTTAGTGAAATGTTATGGGCAGAATAATGGGTGATAAAAGAATGAACACTGAATGAGATGAGTAAATAATGCAAATTAAGTTATACAATAAAACTATAAAATATGACACAAGAATTATTTACAATTTAACGGGTGCACTTACCAGGAGTGCACATCGTAGAATTCTCCTTCTTCGGTCCGGCACGAACACGTCTCCAGTCTCGTCCCGTCATCGTAATCGTCGTCGGTCGTCGATCCTCAGTCCTCCTCGTCGTCTGGACATTGCGCTGATGGTGTCCGTAGCAGTCTTCTCGAATGAAAATATCATCCGGAAAAATCCATTGTGAAGAATTCTCATGAAGATGTCTTGTGTAATGATAGAGGCGATGCTACTGCTCTTGTACTCATCTTGATTCCTTGAATTCTTCCAACGTCGGGGCTCGTATTGCACCGAAGGTCGACTTGAGGGTAGCACAGTGTGGAGGCAGGTGAAAAAACCGCCACTCGTGCTTGAAATCCTCACTATCGATGTCGATGTGGCAGCCAGTTGAGATAGATGGCATGCAGAGTAGAGTGAAACGGGTAGGATAATTGCAAAGAAGAGGAAAAGTCCTTGGGTACTCCTGATCTTAGTTCGCTCTTCCTGAGTTCTTCTACAGCCTATGGACTATAGCGAAGTGCTCCTCTTCGACTGCCCGGGTCTCAAAGTTCCTTCACTTGTGATAACCAGTCTTTCCGCAATTCAGTTGTCCATTGTGGTACTTGCCTCGACAAGGATCACATTGTCAAGTACTTCTGGCATCTATCGGTATCGGCACTTCGGTTGGTGATCCGGCACTGACAGCATCAATGAAGTACTCAGTCACTGATTCTTGATCATCTTCGCTGGTACGTCTCACCCAAATGCTTCTCTCCGATTCTTCCATTGTCGATGTCAGGGATGGAATGAGATGTGTGGGAACGATTAGCAGCTCCGAAAAGCGCTGTACATTCTTCTGAGAGAGACGAGTGGACGATGTTAGCAGAGACGAGGTAAGTGGTAGTTATTGCAGCTTTTGCAAGCGCAGGACGACCACTCCAAATCGATGACGAGTGAAGACTGAGAGCGAATGAGGCAGTGGCGAAAGTGGGCGGAACGATTCGAGGGCAGAAGAAGAAGTGAGGAAGGAGGGCGAGATGGTAGAACGCGGGAGATATGACTCCTTCTCTCTTTCTCTGATTGTCTCTTCTTCTCTTCCAATCTCTCTTTTGAGTCCATAGTTCCCTCTGGCAGGGATCACTCTCCTGTCGTGGCAAAGGACGCCGCCGACGAGGGAGAGTGAGATGGAGTGCTAATCCACTGCGAATGGGAGAGCATTGCCAGGGGTGATAATCCATCTTGAGAGATGTGAAGATCTGCCAGCGGGCGAGTGATGAGAGGGGTGAGAAGATACATTACTCCGATGGTTGGGGAAGGACGAGAAGGGATGAGGAAGAGAGGTGAGAGGAGAAGGCGAATGAGAGTGGTGAAGGAATCGATTGTCTCTCGCAGCAGCTCGACAGTGCTTGTTCGAAACTGAGTGATGTCCTTCAGCCACTCCTGCTCCTTGATCTCTTGGACGAGTTTGATACGACATTGGTTGCGCTACTGAGGCTGGCTGCCAAGCGCATTCCCGATATCGATCTTACTCAGTCGCCAGAGATGGAGGAGGGTGTCGTCCTGTCGATGTTGTAGGAAGGGCGACTACGACTCAACTAGTGAAATCGAACAGTGATGTCACTTGTCCTTGCTCTGAACATGGGGTGAACGCACTACGATTCATTAGAATTGTCGACGTGAGAGAGAGAGTAAGAGCTCTCCAAATGAATGGTGAGAGTTGGAGGCATTGGTTTTCGGTTCGCGCCAGGAAGCTTTCCAGGGCTGATGTCTGTGATATTGTAATCGAGATAGAAATAAAACTAAGATTAAAAACAAATTTTAGCCCCATGAATAGATTTACAAAGTCGTACCGAAAAGTAGCTTTCGGAAGCAGCAGTTGCATCATTAAGTTCGTTACCTGTACTGAGCCATTCGGAAGATATAATCCCCCTGAAATTAAAAAAATTCTACACTTAAAATTAAAAACAAACATATGTTGACCATCTTAAAAGTGGACCATCAACCACAAAGCAGACGAGTGTATTTTTTTGTATTTTACAACACGAACAAACAATTGTGAATTGTAAAATAGATTTCTTCCGTTGAAACACCTGCTCATGCACTTTATCACTTATTCTAACTCTCACTTGATCAGGGAGACGAGTCCCATCCGCTCGTTGGTCTCATAGCGAGTGCCGGCACGATACGTCAGCATCTTCAACAAAATTATCGTTAACCTGATGTGTGCACTAGGGTGGCTGAAATGGATCAACGGGTCGCTATTTAGAGGGCCTCGGCAGGTCAGAGACGGATGAGACGGTTAACCGTCCCCTCTGGCAGTCCTACCATCTCTATTCACTGTGGAGAGAGACACTCTCTCATCTCTCTCTCCCTCCCCTCACGGATGACCCGTATAAGAGAGTAAGCAAGACGGTTAACCTTGATCCATTTCAGCCACCCTAGTGTACACGCCTATTTTAATATTCCGCTACTATTATTGTGTGCCACTATACCACATCACTACCGTAACTCGCTATTTCCGCTCCGCTCGTCCAAAATATCCATTCTTGTTGTTTTCCTTCCCGTTAGTTAGGCTAATCATTTTTCTCTTAATTCTACGATAAGCTCTATAACCTACTCTCCAATTCCCGTGTGTGCACAAGTACATAACATAAACTATTCAAGAAAACGCAAATCTGATTGCTATTCTAATACAACTGCGTTCGCGAATATATACAAGAAGATATCGATACATTCTGTTGTTAACGTATATCTGGAAACAATTCTAAGACAATAGCGCTCGAAAGAATGCACACGAAGAGCTATATAAACATGCCAAATGTACGTAGTCGTAGTAAACTCGACCTCTAAGAAAGTCACTCATCTTGGGAGCATTATCTATAAAAAAGGGCTATTGTGTACCACACTACAGAATCTGATATCGATTTCAACCCGAGAAGTTATTGCAGAGAGTCTGACATCATTCAAGTAGAACTTGGCCTTGCGTACTCACATTTATTGATCGCCTAATCCGCGAAGTTTCCAGATCGATGCTGTTCCGTGCTGCAGTCCGACGCGTGCACACCGTCGGAAGCAACGTCTCGATGCTGATAAAGGTACGGTAGGCTTGGATAGCAAGCGCAGCATGCAAACACTTTTTTGTAATTTTTGCGCTTACTTGAATCATATCGTAAACATTTTCGTAAAGAAAGAATTCGGAAAATTTTGCGTGATGAAAAGGGCACTAAGACGGAGTACTATTTCTGCTTTTGTATTTTCGCAAATAGCTCACAATTTTATAAACTCAGCGATGCTTGATTATTATTCCATTCATCTAAATATGACCGCTCACTTGAAGATGGTGACGTATCGTGCCGGCACGCGCTACGAGACCAAAGAGCAGATCGGCCTTGTCCGTCTTATCAAGTACGTTATTTCTTTCTTAAGTTTGGCACGGCGTTTTTCAGGGGGTTGGCGAGAGGTGAGAGAGCGCAGACAAAGAGAGCAATCTCTCGCGAATTTACATGCTCTCTCGCGATTGGTCTCGAAGATTGGTCTATTTTGGGGTTATCTAAGGTGCTGAAAACGGTGGGACACTCATTTTGTCCCCAGAGTTACCGTTGGCTCCGGACGGCGTCACGTCGAAAACGCGTTTTTACGTATAATCGGAAGGTGCTAAATTTACGAGTAATGTTCCCAGTGTAGATTTTCATACTCATCAAGCATGCCTTCTTCATGTGGCATGAATTATTAAAACACAAAAAAAATTTATTACTTGTGAAATTCTGTGATACTACAATTTTCAACCCCAAAATTTCTGGGTTACAGTATCTTTTTCAGAACCTAACTAGAACCTTAGCTATTCATAGCGTGTCAAAGCAGGGGGGGAAAGTTCATTTGCGGCAGAATTAATCCCTTTCATTCGTGGACAATGGGGGGCGGAGAACAATGGAACGAGACAATAGAAGCGCAGCGAAATTCAGGGTTTTCGGAACGTTTGCTCATGCCACGGCTGACTAAGATCGAAATTGACCAATCGGCCAGATCAGATTGTGCGGAAGGGGTTTAGGCAACTTCCTGCACAATCGCCGTGTCCAAACCTTCATTCCCATTGAGAGGGCGAGTTCGATCCGAGAATCGATCTGCCAGGTAAATGAATCTTCCCTCCTCTGACACGCTGTGCTATTGATGCCTGTGTTCCAAATTTGAATCCTTACTTCAGGAAAAAATTACCGGAATGCTATATTTTTTACCGAATAACCCACACAGAGTTACTGAGAATTCATTTTCTTGATTCTTAGGCAAACGGCCTCATATAATGGCCGTTAAGAAATTGAATTGACATGGAATATCTGCATTATTAGACGGAGCCCTACCGTGTTTAGTGGGACTCATCGCACTAGATCCTGCAACTCATTACACGTTCTTACAATTGTATGTACAGTCGCGCCAGAAAGTGAGTAGACGATTTTTATTTTTGTTATAACTTTTGTTGCAGTTGGCCGATCAAGTTAAATGTTGTGGCACTATATACCAAATCCATCGAGGAATACAATGCGGATGCTGGGCCATCAATTGCATCACCACTGATTTTGTAGTGATGACGCAATCGAAAAAACACTTTTTCAAACATCCATTATTCTTACATAGATTTTTTCCTGCTCGCCAAACTTTCTGAGCTTGGAGATATATTCGAGGACTACCCATAGAAAAAATTTGAAGTTGCTGCTCTGTCGTATCTTGGCTGCACCCGTGCTGCAAAATCGAGGTCGCAAATTCAGAACTCGGCTTCTGGACAAGCTAGAGACTTGTTCGAAGCATCAAAATTATCGTCATCAAATCATTCTGTGAATATGAAAAGAAAATCTCGACATTTGCCCTCAGGGCATGAAAAAATCACTTTTTTTGAATGGCCATTTTTGGACATTCATGATTTTGCGGGAAAGTTTGTTAAAAATCTGGTTTTTGCATAGTCATATTCAAAATGTATTGGAGAACTGATTCCCAACTTTTTAGATTGTTTGGATAACTTTCCGGCCCGCGACGACCATTTTTCGGAGGGATACTCGGGTCGGGAAGCACCTTGTTTACCACTATGGGCGAGAGAGTACAGACGACGAGAGTGCGTAAGCAGGGCGTTTCCCGACCCGAGTATCCCTCCGAAAAATGGTCGTCGCGGGCCGGAAAGTTATCCAAACAATCTAAAAAGTTGGGAATCAGTTCTCCAATACATTTTGAATATGACTATGCAAAAACCAGATTTTTAACAAACTTTCCCGCAAAATCATGAATGTCCAAAAATGGCCATTCAAAAAAAGTGATTTTTTCATGCCCTGAGGGCAAATGTCGAGATTTTCTTTTCATATTCACAGAATGATTTGAAGTAATGATGACGATAATTTTGATGCTTCGAACAAGTCTCTAGCTTGTCCAGAAGCCGAGTTCTGAATTTGCGACCTCGATTTTGCAGCACGGGTGCAGCCAAGATACGACAGAGCAGCAACTTCAAATTTTTTCTATGGGTAGTCCTCGAATATATCTCCAAGCTCAGAAAGTTTGGCGAGCAGGAAAAAATCTATGTAAGAATAATGGATGTTTGAAAAAGTGTTTTTTCGATTGCGTCATCACTACAAAATCAGTGGTGATGCAATTGATGGCCCAGCATCCGCATTGTATTCCTCGATGGATTTGGTATATAGTGCCACAACATTTAACTTGATCGGCCAACTGCAACAAAAGTTATAACAAAAATAAAAATCGTCTACTCACTTTCTGGCGCGACTGTACATACAATTGTAAGAACGTGTAATGAGTTGCAGGATCTAGTGCGATGAGTCCCACTAAACACGGTAGGGCTCCGTCTAATAATGCAGATATTCCATGTCAATTCAATTTCTTAACGGCCATTATATGAGGCCGTTTGCCTAAGAATCAAGAAAATGAATTCTCAGTAACTCTGTGTGGGTTATTCGGTAAAAAATATAGCATTCCGGTAATTTTTTCCTGAAGTAAGGATTCAAATTTGGAACACAGGCATCAATAGCACAGCGTGTCAGAGGAGGGAAGATTCATTTACCTGGCAGATCGATTCTCGGATCGAACTCGCCCTCTCAATGGGAATGAAGGTTTGGACACGGCGATTGTGCAGGAAGTTGCCTAAACCCCTTCCGCACAATCTGATCTGGCCGATTGGTCAATTTCGATCTTAGTCAGCCGTGGCATGAGCAAACGTTCCGAAAACCCTGAATTTCGCTGCGCTTCTATTGTCTCGTTCCATTGTTCTCCGCCCCCCATTGTCCACGAATGAAAGGGATTAATTCTGCCGCAAATGAACTTTCCCCCCTGCTTTGACACGCTATGAATAGCTAAGGTTCTAGTTAGGTTCTGAAAAAGATACTGTAACCCAGAAATTTTGGGGTTGAAAATTGTAGTATCACAGAATTTCACAAGTAATAAATTTTTTTTGTGTTTTAATAATTCATGCCACATGAAGAAGGCATGCTTGATGAGTATGAAAATCTACACTGGGAACATTACTCGTAAATTTAGCACCTTCCGATTATACGTAAAAACGCGTTTTCGACGTGACGCCGTCCGGAGCCAACGGTAACTCTGGGGACAAAATGAGTGTCCCACCGTTTTCAGCACCTTAGATAACCCCAAAATAGACCAATCTTCGAGACCAATCGCGAGAGAGCATGTAAATTCGCGAGAGATTGCTCTCTTTGTCTGCGCTCTCTCACCTCTCGCCAACCCCCTGAAAAACGCCGTGCCAAACTTAAGAAAGAAATAACGTACTTGATAAGACGGACAAGGCCGATCTGCTCTTTGGTCTCGTAGCGCGTGCCGGCACGATACGTCACCATCTTCAAGTGAGCGGTCATATTTAGATGAATGGAATAATAATCAAGCATCGCTGAGTTTATAAAATTGTGAGCTATTTGCGAAAATACAAAAGCAGAAATAGTACTCCGTCTTAGTGCCCTTTTCATCACGCAAAATTTTCCGAATTCTTTCTTTACGAAAATGTTTACGATATGATTCAAGTAAGCGCAAAAATTACAAAAAAGTGTTTGCATGCTGCGCTTGCTATCCAAGCCTACCGTACCTTTATCAGCATCGAGACGTTGCTTCCGACGGTGTGCACGCGTCGGACTGCAGCACGGAACAGCATCGATCTGGAAACTTCGCGGATTAGGCGATCAATAAATGTGAGTACGCAAGGCCAAGTTCTACTTGAATGATGTCAGACTCTCTGCAATAACTTCTCGGGTTGAAATCGATATCAGATTCTGTAGTGTGGTACACAATAGCCCTTTTTTATAGATAATGCTCCCAAGATGAGTGACTTTCTTAGAGGTCGAGTTTAACTTGAATGGCGTCAGAAACTACTCGCTGCAATAACTTCTCGTGTTTAAGTCGATAACAGATTCTATAGTTGCATATTTCACACCCATATTTTTACATAATGAAGGTAGCATTCTCAAGACCAATGACTCTCCCAGAAATTCGTAAACAAAAACACTTTTTTAGAAACTTCATTCACGTTTACACAATATTGTACAACACGGACGAGTTTTAGCACTGTTGAACAGAAATTAGGCGAGAAAATAGCTGTGATATTTACTCAAACAAATAATTACTCGTTCGCTTTCGTTCGGAAATTCGCTGATGAAAGAACAATGAAGATGGAATCAGAGGCAGGCTAGCGAATTCCTAACGAGTTTCGAATTGAGCTCGAAAAAGACACCGCGGTCTTTTCACCCTATGCACTCCATGCCACTCGAGTCGAGTGTGTGTTTAGAATGAAGAGACCGTGGCATTGATTAGTTAAGAACGCAAGTTACGAATAGAATACCGGGGTCAAATATTCGAATCATTGCACCATCGGGGCCTTAGCAGGTACTATAACACTTGCAATTGTGAGAGGACGACGTATGTACAGGAATGTAAACAGCGTATGTACAACAGAGATGATACGGTCGCGGAGAACTGATGCTCCGACGGGTCATTCGAGGATACGGTAGGCGGAGAGTACGGTAGGCTTCACATGGGTGTGTAGTAGCCCTGGCGGTTCTTCAGGTCCAGAGCACTTCGACTGAGTCGCTGCAATTTAATAAGACAATTTAAATAATTTAAAAAAATTTCTCAGCTACTACGCCCTCATCTTGCAAGCCTTGCTCCTATTTACTTGTCACACTTCCTGCATTAGACTTCCGCCCTAGCACCTACCGTACCCCCTACCGCATCCCTTCCTGCCGTACCTGCATCGTGGTCTCTCGCTCCATCAGTTTCTCCGCCGCACTCTCAATCTTCTCCTCGTTCCTTCTCACGTACAACTTCGCATCCAACACCATCTGCTCCAGTCTGAAGAGGTTATTGATTAACGACATACATGGACAGGGATTGCAGGTGAGTTTCAAAATCCTGGAGGCTGCCCCTATTTCAATCACAAAACCGGTAGAGTTTACAGAAACTGGAACCCAAAAACTGTAAAGTGCAATGTCCCAAAACCGGGAAAGTAGTGATGCTAGCAGCAATGGTGCCCACGTTTGATTAACAATAATATCATGATGGTGTGACAACTCGATGTGTCCCATATTAATAGCTTATTAAAGCATAAATAAGTAACTATAGTAATTTATATGCCAGGTGTCCATAGGAGTGACTATCTGAGAGAATTGACCAATTCAACCTATACGCCGTACAACGAAAAATAAAGTGTTGATTTAAGATCTTCCTAGGGGTAACTTTTCACGTAGAGTACGAAAATCGACCTTAAAAGCCGTATCTCTAACCCCTCGTTTTCTGTAGCACGCCTCAACGTCGAGGTCGGTTTTTCTAACTTTTGAACGGATCATCCAAACCCAACACATAGCTAGTAATTCTGAAATATCTCGACGAGATAAGCATTTTTACTGTTGGAAGTAAAATGCCAGCTCATCTGATAAAAAAATTATGACCAGTTGAAATCTCAAAATTCTCACCCTGAAATTGGTTTTCGCGAATGTACAAATTAAATTATCCTATTGGATTCCCCGTTAAAAGTTACCCCTAATTGCAAAATTTTACCAAAATAACTGTGTCGAAAAGTGGTTTGCCGAATAAAGGAAAAAGTAGGGGTGGTTATTTTCGCCCATTTTTACGCAGTTTCCTGCAGAACCTTCGTGAGTTACGATCACTTCTGAACTTTTTTCGACGATTCTACACTTGGGAAGAAATATGAACCTAAAAACCTCTTTGAGAATTTCTGAAAACTCGATTTTCCAACTCCGACATTTCCCATTTTTATGCATTTATGACATCTCATTTCCAAATCACATCCCACTACTGCCCATAAAATCTTGCATAACGTACCAACAGGAGTCGAAAAATTAACATACTGGCTGGCCTCATGTGTCTGCACCAGACTAATTGTTGGTTAAAAACACGATTTCGCGAGGGAAGCAAACGAATAAAATACGATTTAGAGTACAGTTTTGCATAAATAGCCGATATTTTGCTTGTTTCATGTGTTTCCGAAAGCATTTCATAGGATGGGGTTGACCACAAGGAGTATTCATCGTTTTCAATTTTTTTGATTTTCAATGCTCAGATTTTCGAATTTTTTTTCAATTTACGTTAAGCTGTTATGTATGCGCTGATTTAGAGTAAGTGAGATTGGCAGAGTTTAAATAACCACAACACAGATCAAAATACTTTCAAAAGTTGTCAAATGATCGATTTGAATATTTTACCCACCTTCGACATTGCGTTTTCAGGTGAATAGCATTTAGAATTATTCTCACTAGGACTGTTTCTATGTAAATTTTCCGACTTCTGTTGGTACGTTCTACAAGATTTAATGGGCAGTATTGGGATGTGATTTGAAAATGAGATGTTATAAATGCATAAAAATGGGAAATGTCGTAGTTGAGAAAATCGAGTTTTCAGAAATTCTAAAAACTCGAAGTTTTTCTGTTTCATATTTCTTCCCAAGTGTAGAATCGTCGAAAAAGTTGAGAACTGATCGTAACTCACGAAGGTTCTGCAGGAAACTGCGTAAAAATGAGCGAAAATAACCACTCCGACTTCTTCCTTTATTCGGGAAACCACTTTTCGACACAGTTATTTTGGTATAATCTTGCACTTAGGGGTAAATTTTAACGGGGAATCGAATAAGATAATTTAATTTGTACATTCGCGAAAAACACTTTCAGGGTGAGAATTTTGAGATTTCAACTGGTCATAATTTTTTTCTCAGATGAGCTAGCATTTTACTTCCAACAGTAAAAATGCTTATCTCGTCGAGATATTTCAGAATTACTAGCTATGTATTGGGTTTGGATGATCCGTTCTAAAGTTAGAAAAACCGACCTCGACGTTGAGGCGTGCTACAGAAAACGAGGGGTTAGAGATACGACTTTCTAAGGTCGATCTTCGTACTCTACGTGAAAAGTTTCCCCTATGAACATCTTAAAATTAACACTTTATTTTTCGCTGTACGGCCACTGGTCAGTTCTCTCAGATAGTCACTCATAGATGCACTTATTCTTTACAGTTATTAAACCTATCATATATCGCCCTTGCTGTTTACTGAATTTCGGTGAAACTAAAGCCGTGGTTAAAGTCGAGGAAAACTGGAAATATTTTAATTCCCGCAATTTCATATCTCGGCTCCCAGTGAAAATTGGAATATGGGGTGGAAAATCCATTGACACCTCATATTCCAATTATCAAGTCACTATCTCTACTGGGAGCCGGGAAATGAAATTGTGGTAATTCAAATATTTCCTCTTCTCCTCGACTTTTTCCACATGTTTCACTGTCAAAACTAAATTGCTACGTGACCACTTCCTCGCTGATTAATTAACTAATTAACAAACCAACTAATTAACTAATTAGCTAACTAATTAGCAGTAGCCAACCTGAGCGCGTCAATCTCGTCCAGTCCGTACGAGTGGCTCATGTAGGGATTGAAGCGGTAGTAGACCGACTCGGGCAGCAGATCGGCCATCGCGATGTGCACTGACTGCAATAGGTACGGTAAGAGTACGGTAAGAGGTAAGGTAAGAGTACAGTATTGTACGGTAAGAGTGGATGCCCCAACGTCACTAGAATGGATGAGAATTATGACGTCATGCCGCCTTTGATATCTCAACGGCGGCGTGACATCATAGTTATCATCCGACCTAGTGCACTGTCTGAAAGGGGGGGGGGATGAAACCCAAAGGTGACTGGTGAGAAAATGGAAAATTCTAGGATTTAGGATCTCTCTAAGATCTCGCAATCTTGCAACTCGCTGTCTAGAAGTGCTGAAATGTGCTCGTCTATCACCTCAAAGAGCATGATCGCCCCGAGATCAAAGATCAAAGATCACTCCGTCTCGTTGCTCACCTCCGTATCCGTGGCGCTGTCGATGATCTTGAGAATTTTTTGCTTCGCGCCCGAGGAATTGAAGAGCGGCGCCGGCTCGAGGTCTTGCACCTGGAAGAGCAGAGGAGTATTGAAGAGTATTAGGAGTAGGAGAGTAGAAGATTAGAGGAGTAGCATAGAGGAGTAGAAGAAGAGAGGTATTGATATATGATTTGAGGACAATGAGCAACTCAATTGCCAGAAAGAAAAGTATGCAGTTTTGAATGGGAGACGAAGCACAGAATAGCTGGTAGTAATTAAAGAATTTCTAGACTAGAAATTGACTCGGTTGAAAAAAGCAGAAATTAAAGCTTTGTCTCACTTTAATGGCCACTCACAACATCAAACTAGCTTATCCTACCTAATTCTCAGCTCTCGATATTGCACTTCTTCCGGTTGAAATTATGGACGAATCACCAGCCTCCTAACTACAGTTACCCGGTGAAAAACTAGATCTCGATCGCCATCTCCCCCCCCCCCTACCGTATCCCACCCCTCACCGTTCTGCCGTTTCCGATTGACACGAGGCACTGCAGGTGCTCGCCGGGCCAGCAGTGGCGCGCCTCGTGCACGCCGATTGCCGCAGGGTTGTTCACGAGCACGCCGCCGTCCTGAGGGGGGTGATTACGGTAGAGATTACGGAATAACACGGACAAAATACTGTAGGATTACGGTAAGTCTTGTTGCCAGGCGATCTTGAGTTTCCACGTATAGGGGGTCATGGAAATCCACATATCATGAACCACTATACGTTGATTTGGAGTGAAACTCAAGGTCGCCTGGTAAAAAGACTTACATATGCAAAAGTAAGGTAGCGCATACAGGTAACAATGAAACAACTCCCAAGATGCTAGACCAACTCCTCATCGAACGCCGTTGACTTGTGGTTTTGGTCGTTTTGCTTTTGTCCCCCCCCCCCCCAACGAGCCAGACATAACGAAAGCATGAAACAACTGACTAGTAGAATTTTTTTTTATTTGGCAATCCCTTTTCAAGAAATATTTTTTACTAATCAATACTACCGTATACCTGGTGCAGGATGTCTCCCAGCACGACCTCCTCGAAGTACAAAGGAGCAGCTGCAGACGACTGAATTTAGGGATAAATATGGTAGATACCGTGCTACATTCTACCACTTTGTTATTGATCAGAAAAATTCTACACTGTTTTACTAGGATCGTGTTATATTTAGTTCGACCTTCTTCTAACAAGGTTCCCAGTCGCATTTCGAATTCTCTACCGTACCCGTAATACCTCAGACTACCGTATCCCTGAACAGCTACAATTATCATACCGTAACTCTTATCCTAAAGCCCATCATCTTGCGTGTCATATGCATCAATGCTCCACCGTAAGTGTGATACTATCCCCTTCTGCTACCGTATTCAACTACCGTATACCTGGACAGCCTCCCACAGCTTGTGATTGGTTCCTCCCCTGTAGTGGCTCTCCTTGCCCGCAGGCGTCTCGTAGTTGCGGTGTATGAATGGCTGAAGGATATGTTTTATTGAACTTGAAGAGACTCATTGTTTTCCCAAACTACTTTAAAAGGAAAAGCGAGTCATGAAGCACGAATTCTACTCCACAAATTCTGGTTTCACAACCTATCTAAAACAACAAAATTGAGGTGGGTTATTGACTGATTGGAATTGATATTTGAATCTTCAAAAAAAAGTTTTTCGTCCCCATCTCTAACGCAAACAGTCCAATGTTCTTACAGGAACTGTAAATCTTAGAGATCAAAGATCAAATATCATCCCTCGCCCCTCACCTGCAGCGTCGGCAGGTTGACGATGCTGGAAACGATGGAGATCTTCGGCGTGCCCTCCTCCCGCGCCGTCGAACTCATGCAGTCGTCCCCGAGGATCTAAAGAGATCAAAGATCAAATACTAAAAATCGAATAAAAAACCCTGATTACTGTCATCCCCTATCATATCTGTAAAGATCAAAGATCAAAGGCGCTAGCGTACCTCCTTGAGCATGACGATCCACTTCTTCGTGTCGTAGTACGAGTGATTCATTATGAGACCTGAGAAATGAATTATCGATTAGTCGGTGAAGAAGATCAGCTGCTGATTGGACATTTGATAGTTCTGGAGCTACAACTGGAAGCGTCCATTGCATACGTGGTCAGGCACGGCACTTCTGCAGTAGGACGTACCAAAATGAGAGGGGTGGAAATGCGGCGGAGGTATGATAGGATAGGGAAAGTGATGGGCGAAAATTATTTACTAAAATTACTACGTAACCTGACGAATGGTACTAACCACCCATACAATCATACCCTATCCTATCATACCTCCGCAGCATTCCCACCCCTCTCATTTTGGTACGACATAATGCAGAAGTGCCGTCAGGCACTGCTACCGAATTTCAAATTCAGGGAGAGAGCCCTGTATTTCAGCTATAAGCGGCGGGGTTTTACGGAAATTGGTGAATGAAAATTGGAACAAGTATGCTGTTTTTACTATGAGAAAACCGGGAGGATTTTGCTGCTAACAGCGATGGTGCCTACGTTTGGTCTATTCCATACAGAATCTCGTAACCAGGCTATAGAATATGTGGCAAGTTTCGACTGAAATCGGTACTAGGTCGGATGAGAACAATGACGTCATGCTACCTTTCATGTGTCAAAGGCGGTATGGCATCATAGTTCTCATCCGGCCTAGTGCCCTGCAATCCCACCTTTCGCCCCAGCATAGATGCCTTGTGAGAACAGCTTGCGCGATATCTCCATGTACGTCTGCAAGTTGAAGTTGATCATAGTTCTCAGCCCATTCAGTAACTGTTTGATCACTATGTCGCTCGAGAGTGTGAGAAAATGATTTTAAGGCGGGTTATTGCTTCACATAGTTATCAAATATCGACGTACTACGAAAGATTGTCTTTACCGAACTCCGCCCCACCTATTTCTACCGTACCCCTCCGACCGTACTCCTGCCTCCTCTACCGTATACCTGTCTGCACTGGGCAGCGCTCATCTTCTTCACGCCCAGCATCGCCGCGATGATGCCGCCCGTGGAGACGCCCACGACGTGGTCAAACAGCTCGTGCACCTGATGGTGGGGAGGGATCACGGTAGGGATACGGCAGGTGAAGGGTACGGAAACTATAAACGAAGTAGGGAAAATGCGGCAATACTTGATTGTGTTTAATTAGCAGACGTCGAACTCCTCGTTCACCTGCGCGCGAGAATATTGTAGTGCTACGGTAGGAGAGGGGTACGGTAAGCATCATGTAATGTAGAATAAAGAATACTGTGAAGTTGTTCTCTCTGTTGTTAGCAAGCGTCTGCTGCAACGATCGTAGAATTTACCGACGGAGAGGTCATACTCAATTTGCGCAGCCAAAATTTGACGGCGGTAATTATAAATAAATTACAATTTCACTACATTCAGTTGTGAGCAACCGCAACCTAACAAATTACGCAAACAATTATTATTGAAAATATTTTTAGGGTCAAAGCCGGAATGGAATTGCTTGTTCTCATCAGCCGGAGAAGATAACTAATAGGCGTAACCACGATTTCACTGGATATATTTACGATACGCAATAACCCTGGGACATTAGCTTTTCTTTATACTCTAATTTATTATATAATTTTCTCCGGCCATCCCTGAACTTTTTACTACTCCTGACTCACTCTGCCCTCAGTGTCTGACATCACTTCCTCCCTCTCTTTCGATGTTTTTCACCCAGGTGTTCCACCACCTCGTGACCTCGTGATTCACTGACGTCTAATAGGTGCACCCTCATCAGTCTGGCAATTCGACGCGTGACGCGTTTCAAATTCAACAAACAAATAGTACACGTACATCATCTGATTCATCAACTGGTAGAAGTACTCTTCCTGTGCGATTCGCTTCGCTTGAGGTGAACTAATGTCAAATGAAATACCACAGTGCACTGACCAAAACCACCTCCAGCAAACATCCGCGTTTATCTTCCGCTGTTTCTGACCCGGTGACCTCGTGCTTCATAGACGGCTAGTATGTAAGGCCACAACAGTCTAGGTAATTCAAAGAACATCGCATGGATCATATATCTGGGCAACTAAAAAAAGCTACTCTCATATCTTCTCCACCTGGCATCCCCTATTCCTCCTTCGCTTTCCCTGTTTACCGCAGGGTGTTCCACCACCACATTGTCTCGTGACTCACTGCCCACTACTACAGAAACTCTCAACAACGTGCGCCATGTCTCTCTCCCATGAAGCTAGTGGAAAACAAAAGTTCATTCGTCTACCGCTCTAACAACACATCCTCATTGCTCCTGTGATTCACGAGATACACTCTTTCATGTCTATGTACTCATTTCTCGGTTTCTAGTGGATAGTACGAGCGACAAAAGTTCACGAGTTTCAATGCATCGGCACTGCATTTTCTCCAGTCTTCGCACTATTTCTATTGATTCTGTTGGAGACTACGAATAACAAAAGTCGAACAAATACCACTCTACATCCGTGTTGGCCATTTCGTGCTTTACAAGATTCGGAAATCCCCACCTCGTCCCTCACAACTCGATAATTCCCCAAATACCGATCTACCCTCAATGACCTCACCCTTCTCGTTACACTCCCTCTCCATCACCCCATCCTTTCCCTCGGCGAGAGACAACGGGCGGGCGAGAGGGTGCAGACAGCCAGCTAGCAGTACCACGCTCCGTCAAAGAGGACACGTGGGGTGGGGCAGCACTAGACAATGAAGATAGGCACCACGTGGTCTTTCCCCTCATCCTCCTCCTCCTCCCCTTTTCCCTCTACATCCTATCACGCTTTTCGCTAGCGTGACTTGCCACACGCTTTACACTCGAAAGTGCGATGATTTGGAGTAGATCAAACAATGACTCGCTGATTATGAAATTCATCAGAAGAAATCTAGAAAAAAAGCAGGAGCGGCCAGTGCACCAATGGAAAATGCACTTGCGAACTGGTTCAGTACACGAGAACTTTGAGGGGCGCACTGGTGAACTTTTTCTGCAGATCAAACAACCAGGCAGTTTCGCGCTATAGGATGCCGGCACTTCTCCGATATTTGGCCCACCCCCCCCCCCCTTCCTCCCTTACCCCATTCATTTCTAGGTATCTCTCCCTGATTTTCGGTCACACAACCCCTCTGTGATGGGGAGGAATGAGAAATGATAGGGGAAGGGGGGGGGGGCGGGGTGGGCCAAATATCGAAGAAGTGCCGGGATGTCTCTATCTATGATCACTGAGTAGACTCAAAACCAATTCGTGCGATGGGTATAGTCATAAAATAAAAACCACACTAGCAAGTGTCTCACTCGCAAGAAAACAGTTGTTAACATTTCTAATCCAGGAAGATTCAACCCTACAGAGCGTGCTCAAACACAATCATGCAGTGTTTCAAATCAGAAAATATCTCGAACGCTATTTCAGCCAGTTTGGAATTCTACGCTACCGTACCTTCTTGCCGGTAGCATTCTCGAGTGCCTCCAGTATCTCCAGTCCCATCATTCCCTCGTGCCTCCACCGTCAATCGTGAGTAGATTGTAGCCATGACCACGAGGAGGCTTCACGAATCTGGAATTGATCTACCACAGATACAGTAATCCACCGTAATCTGAACGTATCTTCGGGATAATTTTACGAATCTAATTGAACAACCATAATCACAGTGACCTACCCTAATCATCTACAGCAGAATTTGCACACACAAACCATGTTTTCGAATAGTCTTCATCAGTTTACCGTTACCATAATCTCCTTACCGATCACTGATCAACCATTACTTTACTCCATACCATCACTCTAATGCCAAATAGCCTCAAAACGTGCTTATCTCGACTGCGAAATCCTTATCAGGTCACGCTATCACTCAACTGCCACGAAAAGAGAGCAGAAAACGGTGAAATACCCGCATCCTCTCGAACATCGACGAAATGCCAAAGATTGGCTACCAGTAGGATACGAGTTACGAGCTCACACTAAGAGTATTAGATGCTGCCAAACTTAATCTAGATCAGGTTACTAGGGATATAAATAAAAAACATTTAAAAATCTATAAAAAAAAGTAGTATTTTACTCTTAAAACTTCAAAATACCCGCAAAGCGCCATGCAGATCCTCGCTTCGGCCCTCATCTTCTCCTCTGGCGACGATTCGCACTGGAGCAGCAACGATATCAGCTGTGGCTCCTGCAAATAGTACGTTTGATACACAAACAACCAGGCATAAATTTACTCCCAACAACGTCTACTAACCCAAATGAAGAGGAACAAAAAAAACTAGTGTAGCGTGTTCATTGAGAGATTAGGAAGCTGATTTTCGCATCATACGCGACACTAATCGCCTAAAATAAAGGAACTCCAATAGGCTCACCTGTACGGCGGACAGCCTCGTGGCGGGATATAACTGGAGGTGGTCGGAGAGCTGCCGAATCCGCATAATCCTCGACTGATCCTCCTAAGGTTTTAAAATAATAAAAATGAAAAAAATCCCTCAAATCTATACAAACATACAAAGTAACCCATGAAAACTAGGAAAAACTAGTAAAATATATCAAACATAAGTAAATTATATGTGTATTACCTCGGCGAGCAGCAGTTTCTTCACTAGAGCCGTCGTCGTTGAGGTCACCTCGCTTCGGGAGACCTTGAGCACGATCGGGCGGGCTCTAAACGCATTTTTAATTAACATAATTAAGGAAAGGAGGAAAAAAGGAGGAAAACTGCGCGAAGAGACTCACTTTTTGACTGCGGCGGGCGGCTCGGCCGGAGCCGCTGGCGTGTTCCAGCCCGTGAACAAGTTGCCGGTGAACAAGTTGCCGATGGCGTTCGACAGGTAGCCCATGTAGCCGGGCTCGTTGAGGCGCACGGCAGCGGCGGCCGAAGCTGACGCCGGCAGCGTCGGGCCGCCCGGCGTACCGCCGTACGCGCGCTGCGCGGGCGCACACGCGGCCGGCCGCGTCGCCAACCGCAGCATGGAAGAGGAGCTTGGCAGCATCGAACTGGAAACGAAAGAAAGGTGAATGACAACAGAAAGTGCGAAACGACTGGACAAAACGCGAAACGAGTAGCCCGCCCCTTGGGCTCAGTTCGCGATGCATCGTGTGGTCCATTCTGTCATTTGATCGCCTTTTCTGCAGAGTGAATTCCGGCTCTATTTTAAATACTAGCCGCCTAAAGGCGGCTAGGAGGTGGCATGCGTTTTTGTCTCCCGGGTATGCTTGAAAGGCTTTCTCCCGATCCCTCTTTCATTTCTCACTTCTACCTAGGACCGTATACTTCCCCCCTATCCTATCTCTACGACACTATCCTCCCCCCTCTCCTATCGCTAGGACCGTCTCCTCCCTCTTTCCTATCTCTAGGACCGTCTCCCCCCTCTCATATCCCTCAAACTCTAGGACCCTCTTCTCCCCCCTTTCCTATCTCTAGGACCATCGCCTCCTCCTCTCCTATCTTTAGGACCCTCTTCTTTCCCTCTCCTACCTCTAGGACCGTCTCCCCCTCTCATGTCTTTAGGGCCCTCTCCTTCCCCTCTCCTATTGCTAGGACCCTCTCCTCCCCCTCTCCTATGTTTAGGACCGTCTCCCCCCTCTCCTATCTCTAGGACCATCGCCTCCCCCCTCTCCTATCTTTAGGACCCTCTCCTCCCCCCTCTCCTATTTCTAGGACCCTCTCCTCCCCCTCTTCTATCTCTAGGACCCTCACCTCCCCCTCTCCTATTTCTAGGACCCTCTCCTCCCCCTCTCCTATCTCTAGGACCCTCTCCGCACAATCTCATATCTCTAGGACCATAGCCTCCCCCTCTCCTATCTTTAGGACCCTCTCCCCCCTCTCCTATCTTTAGGACCCTCTCTTCCCCTCCTATTTCTAGGACCCTCTCCTCCCCCTCTCCTATTTCTAGGACCCTCTCCTCCCCTCTTCTATCTCTAGGACCCTCTCCTCCCCTCTTCTATCTCTAGGACCATCGCCCCCCCCCTCTCCTACCTCTAGGACCGTATCCTCCTCCTCTCCTATCTGTAGGACCCTCTCCTCCCCCACTCCTATCTCTAGGACACTATCTTCCCCTCTCCTATCTTTAGGACTGTCTTCTCCTTTTCCTATCTCTTGAACCGTCTCTCCTTCGCTCTCCCTCCCCTCCGTCCTATCCTTCATTCACCTCCACCTTTACTTTTCCCTCTCTCTCTTCCTCCTTTCCCTCCCACCCCCCCCCCTCTTTCCCCCCCCCCTTCCCCTTTCTCCCCCCCCCCCACCACTCGCTCTCCTCGAATGAATACGAAATGATCGCTCTCTCCAATCTCCACACTCTCTCAAAAATCAATTACTCGTACCCCCCCCCTCCCTCTCTCCGGACAAAGGAATTCGATAATCCAATTAATTGTTACCGATTCTGTCCACGGGAAATATCATCTCTCCCCTATATATATTGACTAGCCGTCTTGCAGACGGCTAGGTCTTGCAGACAGCACCGTCGCTTCGCGACGGGGTAGCTCGCGACGTCGTCGCGCTGCGCGCGCCGACGCCGCTCGCTAGTTGCCACAATCGATTGTGTTTAAAATCACAAAGCTGTTCACAAACTCTAGGACACTCTCCACCTCTCCTAGCTCTAGGATTATCTACTCCCCCTCTCGTTTCATCCCCCCTTCACCCCATCTCTTAATCCCCTCTCTTCTCTTCTTCTCTTCTTCCTTTATCTTCCCCTCGTTCCAAGATAGGAGAGGTACTGTAAGCAGCGTAAATTTCCTTCCCTTTTTTGCACAGTTGCAAGAAGTGGGGGGGGGGGGTTACTGTAAGAGAGACACGTTTCCAAGAAGGGAGAGTACTGTAAGCGTGGTTCCCTTCATTCTCTTCTTGGCACGGTTCCAAGAAGGGAGAGTACTGTAAGCGGGATTCCCTCCCTTCTCTTCTTGGCACAGTTCCAAGAAAGGAGAGTTACTGTAAGTGAGGATCCCTTCCGCCTCTTCTTGGCACGGTTCCAAGAAGGGAGAGTTACTGTGAGCGGGGCTCCCTCCCTTCTCTTCTTGGCACGGTTCCAGGAAGGAAGGGGTTACTGTAAGAAAGATTGCCTGAATTCTCCTATTGGCACGGTTCCAAGAAGGGAGAGTGCTGTAAGCAGGGTTCCCTTCATTCTCTTCTTGGCACGGTTCCAAGAAGGGAGAGTACTGTAAGCAGGATTCCCTCCCTTCTCTTCTTGGCACAGTTCCAAGAAAGTAGAGTTACTGGAAGTGAGGATCATTTCCGCCTCTTCTTGACATGGTTCCAAGAAGGGAGAGTACTGTACGCGGGGTTCCCTCCCTTCTCTTCTTGTCACGGTTCCAGGAAGGGATGGGTTACTGGAAGAGAGATTGCCTGAATTATCTTCTTTGCACGGTTCCAAGAATTGAGAGTACTGTAAGCGGGGTTCCCTCCCTTCTCTTCTTGGCACGGTTGCAAGAAGGGAGAGTACTGTATGCGGGGCTCCCTCCCTCCTCTTCTTGGCACGGTTCCAGGAAGGGAGGGGTTAATGTAAGAGATATTGCTTGAGATTACATTGGATACTGTAGCTCCCCGAGTACCTGATCCTCCCTCGTATACTTCAATTCTGGGGTTCAATCTTGTTTCATTCAACAATAGAATCTTGCTCCAATCCCCGAATCCTGAAAGCTAGGTAGGATCCCCCTCCCTTTCCCCACTTACTCCTCCTCCTCCAAATCGCTGCTCCTTCCCGCGCAACCTTCCTCCGCCAGCGCTCCTCTCAGACTGATTTGGAAAATGAGGGGGAGAGACCTCTCACCACGGAGGAGAGAGGACGAAATGAATGAGGAATGCACTTTCCCTCTCCCTCTCACTAATGAAATTCCACCCTCCCCCTCTCCCTGCACTCTCTCGCTAATCCAATTACCACACAATAGACTCGCAGATAATCCAATTAAATGCGCCAGATTTTGTGACAGAAAATATGGTTTCGCGTCTAGGTATGTGTGGATTTATTGAAAAAACTAATTAATTAATTATTTGAAGTGTTTTATCAACGTAAAAGGGTCAGGCGGATTTATACAACATTGCGGTCGACAGCTTTCCAATAAAGTCGTGCATTCATGTCGCCGTCTCTTCATTTCCCATACTGTCTCACCGATCGACCTGCAATAAGACTATGGAAAATGAGGAGGCGCCCGCTGTGAGTACCGTATGCCTATCGTACCTCTCCCTACAGTATCTACCACTCCTGTTTACCGTGTCGACACGGTAAACAGGAGACATGTCAACCGACCACCGGAACCTTGGCTACCCCACTCCAGCCTAATAGGAATGAATTCGTTCCTAAATTTTGCATAAATAAATTAGTTGAAGAAGGGAAACGTTTGAAAAGAGATAATGTCGCATCTCATTTGGTTCTACTGACCACAGTGATCTTCTGTCAAACTTGCGAAGTGATCTCTAGAAAATAATACTTCAC